>QANU01102951.1:458904-537155 GCA_003254905.1 Nissolia schottii | reverse complement strand
CCTTACAAAATATAAAATAGATATGAACACTATAAAAAAAATTAGAGAAGAAGAGCAAAGAGAAGAATAAATATGAAGTGGTGTAAAGAGAAAAAGAACGTGGAGCTAAAGGTGTAATGTGCCGGGGGGGGGGGGTGTATTTATAGGCTGGGTGTGGAAGAGTTGAGACAAAAAATTTTAATTCTTTCAGTGTTTATACCTAAAATCAGTATCATCAATATTAATACCAATTTCAGGTACTATCTACGTCCTCCCTGAAGGAGATTTCAATCTTTTAAATTATAATTTTTTTTACTTTTTTTGAAATTGGCGTTATGCATGCGGATTTGAAGCGGCTGCATTTTTATCTTTTTAAAAAAAACTTGAAATCGATTTTGTACCGATTTCTAAGTATCAAAAACCATACATTTATAAACTTTAAAAATGAGTCATTATTGTAAGACACTGTACGTGAATAGTTTCTCTAAGAAGTACTCACCTGCAAGAGGGGGCAATTTTCCACATGATTCGCAGCAATCTGGTCTTCGTCAAATTTGCAGGTCCCACTGGATTTAGGGATGTATTCAAAAGCACTGTTCATCAATCCACCATTGCACCCGGAGTGGCAGGAACCTGGTTCACACTGCACAGAGGAGTGGATCCAACTTAGAGGTAAGCAATAAAAAAACTCTTGATTAGCAATTTTTTTTCTCTCTTCCTGCGTTTGAAATCTTTACTAGAGGAATTGACCCGGTCACTCTGATTAATTTAAGAATGCAATTCGTATTTTCTACAATACCTCACTTAAATATTATTCGATGACTATGATAGAATTAAGAAATCATTGTGTGTCAAATAATTCGACAGTCAAACGACTAGAGGAATATGTAGAAAGCTTAGCTGATAAGATCACTGAGAGAGAAATAGAGAGAGTTGAAAGGAGGAGAATTTCTCACAATCAATCACAGTCGCACAGAATGGAAGAGGTGGCGCGTGGCGGTGGTTATTTCCCTCCGATGGATTTGTTCCGCTCGGAGCCGATGCAGCTGGTTCAGCTCATCATCCCCATGGAATCCGCTCATCTCACTGTCTCCTACCTTGGCGACCTTGGCCTCTTTCAATTCAAAGATGTCTGTATACTCTGTGTGTTTATAATTTCCTCTGTTTAAGCACTTCAATTTTATCCTTTTTCAGAACTACCTGCTTTTGTAGTTAGGTTTTTAAGGGTTGTGCTATGTTCTGTTTTTACACGTTTTCGATTGTTCTTTGAGATGCTTACTCTGCATACTGATCCGAGGAAGCTGGAATTCTTGCTGAGATGGAGTTAGGGTGCACTGTTGTACTTAAATTGGCATGTTGCTGAGTAGATGCCTGAAATGATTATGCCACTTTTGTGTGAGAATTGATTAATTAGTTGAATTTTGCATGTCGCGAGCTTCTTTAATTAATGTAAAATTGAGTGGTGAAAGCAATTTTTGAGAATAGAATTTTGGCCTTAGAATCTGGGAGCTACTGATGATGCTATTTATCATGATTTAGTGTCGTGGTTATAGTTTTTATTTTTCATTTTTGTTCTTTAGATTTTGGTTTATTTCTATACATGATCAAGTTTTAAAGGAATTGTTATTGTAGCAATGAATTAAGTAAGCCCCTTTCCTAGTTTCTCCAAATTGAAGTCGGATGGTGTGCTGCTTGGGAGATGACTCTAAGCATGGCCTGTTTTTCTCTCTGTTAATTTTCAGCTCAATTCAGAGAAGAGCCCTTTTCAGCGGACTTACGCGAATCAGGTGCAATTGTTTTCTGCTTTCATAATCTACTGCTTTTGCTTGATTCTTGAATCCCTGTTCGCGGTGAATTTTGATTAAAAAGAAAGAAAACAAGAAGGTCTTGTTGTAATGGCAATAATTGTTTAAATGAAGATAATTTATGGCCAATCAAACTGGCCTTGTCTGTAGTATGATCCATTTAGCTTCTCTACAAAACATTTTGGAGGCAATTAGCAATCAGCTGCTGACCCAAGCCAACCATTTTTGAAGAAAGTTGATAGGATTGTAGAAGAGAAATAGAGAGAAATGGACAGAAAAGAAGAAAACAGAGAGCAGAGAGAACAGAGAGAACAGAGAGAAGAGAGTAGGAGAAGATGGTACTACTATTTCATTGCCTTTCATTTCCTTATTACACTGCTTTTATAACTGAACTTCCCATTCAGTTTCGGTGGTTATTCAGTTATGGCCGTTGTGGCTCATAACTAACTACCTACTAACCTCCTTACTACTTTTATTTCTCTAACTACTCGTATCAAAAGTTTTCTTTTTCTCTTTATAAGCTTTTTTTCATGGTTTTGTTTTTTTGAATATGGCATAGGGCTTTGACTTTATGTTGCAAATTTTATCATATCGTTTTGATCATGGAGCAAAGATTTATCCATGGGAACAATGGCTAAGGCCTAAGGTAGTTTAGTAGGAGGAGGAGAGAGTGGGGAGGATCCTGGATGGTGAGTTGGAGTCTTGTGGGCAATGTTTACAGTTCTCCTTTAGAGATATTATTTCTTTCGCATGACTTAAATTTGAAACTTTTCTTTTGTTGCTTAATGCTTATATTGAGAGTATGGTTGTAGATTCTTATCACTAAGGAGGTTTCTTTGGCACAACAGTGGTTCGGGATTAGTTTGGCTTCTTTTCTTTTCATTTTTTTCCCCTTCTTTTATTGTGTGTGTAAATTACATGGTCCTTTCAAAAGGGGTTTCCCTAGTAGATATGTTGAGGGATTGGGCAGCTTTTCTCTGTTGACGTTTTATTTTTGCCTTTGTTGTTTTGTGTTTTGCACTGAAGTTAAGGAGGATTTGTCGTCTTCCAAGCTTATTGTATTTTCTTCTTTTATTTTGAGGGAATTTTTCTTTTACTAAAAATGAAGTATTGATATTATGCTTTTGGATTTGTTTGGGATAAATATTTGTGCTTATGAAGATAAAAAGATGTGGAGAGATGGCTCGTAAGTTGCGTTTCTTCAAGGAGCAAATGTTGAAGGCAGGTGTTTCACCGACAAATTTCACAGCACCGATTGATGTGAACATTGGCGACCTTGAGGTAAGTTTGTTGAAACAGTTACCCCCCCTCCTCTTCTTTTATGAAGTTAATCCTGGCTCTGTCTTGTAATAGGTAAAACTTACAGAAATTGAATCTGACTTAACTGAGATGAATGCAAATGAGGAAAAGTTGCAACGCTCTTACAATGAACTTGTGGAGTATAAATTCGTTCTGCAGAAGGTGCTGTTTGTTTTCTGCTTAAGCCGTGAACTATGTTGTGTCTTCTATTCAAATATCTTCCATAATCAAGGGAACGTTGTTAATTATCTGCTGCTTTATGCATTTTACTTCTTATTAGTGGCCTATAATGGTCACTATGCTCTTTCAAGATTCATAGTTTTTGAAAATAACTGAAGAAGTAAAATATGAGTTTTTCCTTAATTTTAAGAGAATGGAAGTATAAAATTTGTATGGTTATCTCAGTTGATGTTAAACTAGAATATGTAAAAGTTTCTTTTTTGCCCATTGAGCACGTTTGGATTGTCTCATTTTTGTGTTTCGAAAAGCTAGTAATCAAAATGCTGCAGATAGAATTTTTAACTGAAAAACTGTTTTACGTAAAATTTATGAAAAACCAAATATGTGCAATTGAGTCACTTCAGGACTTATGATATTCAAAACCTTGTTCAATTGATGTATAGAAGATAACATTAGCATAAGTAGTTGTTGCACGGTGGTCTGAAATGTAGGATGTGCTTAATAGAAGGAAAAATTGAGTTGACAATGCGGCAAGGCAAGTATTCTGTATGTTAAAGAGATAAAGAAGATTTGTAAAATGATTAAAATTTGATGTGCTAGTACCTGGCTTTCTGTATATTGATCTAGGCTGTGAGAAATCTCTCTTAGATCAGTAAACATTCTCAATACTTCTCCAATTGCTGAAGTTATTTAATTTTAACATGATATATATACTGATGTCTAGATATGAAAGAGGCATTAGCTTCTCATTTTATTTTTATTTTATATGATTAAAAATTAGATTAGTAAATCTTAAGATACGACAGGCCAATTAATTAATATTTTTTCCATTGTCCAGGCTGGTGAGTTTTTCCACTCCGCTCAAAGTCGTGCCATTGAATATGAATCATGCCATTTGAGTGGTGAATCTGTGGAAACGCCTTTATTTCAGGACCAAGTAGATTTCTTACCAGCTCATATACATCTTTTTCCTCATATAATGTTTGAAAATAACCTTTTTATAGTGAAACGATTATTGCTGTTGGTTTTGTTGCAAAGGAATTGATTGGTTATTCGGCGAAGCAAGTTAAGTTGGGGTTTTTAGCTGGCCTTGTTCCAAGGGAAAAGTTTGGGGGATTTGAGAGAATTTTATTTCGTGCTACTAGAGGCAATGTGTTTTTGAGGCAGGCTGTTGTTGGGGAGCCTGTCACAGACCCTGTTTCTGGAGAAAAGGTCTTCCTCTTTTTTCCCCACTTTTACATAAAATCCATGAAATTATGACTTCGACTGCTGCAGGCTATTGTTAAGGTTCATTATTGTTCCTTTTGCTACTACTGATTGATCAATCATTTGATTGTCCTGAGGTGTTAGTTTGGATGCATCCAACCCAATGTTGATTGAATCATAATGAGTAGTTTTCATGCATAATTACATTATATGTAGCGGTTAGAGGGAGTTTGCTTCTTGGTCAAACTACTTAGGTTTAACATGGGAACTGGACTCCCCCACTTTCTTTATCCAATGAAAGCCTCTTCATTAAGTTTCCTGAAACTTCTTACCTTTACTTTGTTCGTTGGTTGTGTCTTGTCAATGATATATTGTGCACACACATCGCAGCTTACCTCTACTAAATTGATGTATTGAAAATGTCTGTGTTAATAATCAAGTTTCTTTTGAAATGTGAATAGAAGATCAAGTTCTTCTGCTGTATTTTATTTTGTATTTTCCAAATTCGTTGTTGAACCTGTGTGTCGAGTCTGTTTGCATGACAAATTAAAAATACTGGTGATCATTGAAGGATAAACTTTCTTATCTCCTATATTTATATGAAGGCTGGCTATATGGATCTTTGTATAATATTATGAATATTTGTTTATGAATCTATGATTGATATTGAACATTTATAAATGAGATTCTGCATTTTTTGTTGAAACATGTTTTTTTCCACTTGCAATATAGGTTATTTATCTACTTTGACCTGCAGAATGAGAAAAATGTGTTTGTTGTCTTCTATGCCGGTGAAGAAGCAAAAGGCAAGATTCTGAAAATATGTGATGCATTTGGTGCTAATCTCTACCCTTTATCTGAGGAAAATGGAAAACAAGCTCAAATGATTACAGAGGTTTGTGTTTTGTTTCTTACTTCTGTTGAGGAAAAGCTTCTTTACACCCCCACCAATTTTTTTTCTGTCAAGGTGTGAAATTAATTTGATTGATAGGCCTGTGCATTTTAGTTTCCCGGGTGGTAGATCTGTAATGTAGTGGCATTCATTGACCTTGATATCAGATTCAGTGTCTTGGGATTAACTTATATAGAGTTCAAAACAGCTTGCAATCAAAATCTCCCAGAGACAACTTTTGAGCGGAAAAATTGATTTTATCATCAAAAGTGTCCCAAACATGCCTTTAGTTCTTTTTTCTGTTGCTCAAATTACATGAAAATACAT
Source organism: Nissolia schottii (assembly GCA_003254905.1). Taxonomy (NCBI): domain Eukaryota; kingdom Viridiplantae; phylum Streptophyta; class Magnoliopsida; order Fabales; family Fabaceae; genus Nissolia; species Nissolia schottii. The sequence goes on along the minus strand of QANU01102951.1, from coordinate 531,467 downwards.
TCTTGTAGTGGTGAACACTAACCTTTACAATGGCCCTAGAGTAGCCAAGAGGAGATTGGCTCAATTTCTAAGTTGCTATGAGACGTCTTCCATAACCATTAATCATTGAGTCTGTGTACTATTACCATAAGGTAGCTAAGAATTATTTCTTCAGAGATGCCTTTCATTCACCTGCAGGTTTCAGGAAGGCTTTCAGAATTGAAGACCACTATAGATGCTGGATCACTGCACCGAGGGAACTTGCTACTAAAAGTTGGGGCTCAATTTAAGCGATGGAATCTTTTTGTATGTAAAAAATTAAGCATAACCATGTTCTGTGTTATCATGCATGTAGTGAAGATGAATTGATATAATTGACCACTTACTTTTATGTATCATATTTTTTATTAAGTGTAAAGTTCATTCTCCAATGTACAAAGTATTTATGAATTAATATTTTTTCTGTTGGCATTAATGATTAATTTCTCTTGACAATATTTCTTTCAACTCATGAAGTTGAGGAAGGAAAAATCTATTTACCATACCTTGAACATGCTAAGCCTTGACGTGACAAAAAAATGTCTTGTGGCTGAAGGGTGGAGTCCTGTTTTTGCAACAAGGAAGGTAAATTTTTGGCATGATCCTTTCTTCTGTTACAAAGTCAACATTTTCTAATGGATTTTCATTTTGTCTAGCCAGAGTTACTTCCTTTATGGTTACTATAAAATTAATGTTATGGAACATGTTACCTTGATTTTTCAGATCCAGGATGCATTACAGCGGGCAGCAGTTGACTCTAACTCTCAAGTTGGTGCCATTTTCCAAGTTTTGTATACTAGGGAGTTGCCACCTACCTATTTTCACACAAACAAGTTTACTACTTCATTTCAAGGAATCATTGATTCATATGGGTGAGCATCAAACCAATTTCTTTTCTTGCCTTCATTATCCCTTTATTTTGGTTGTCTATGTGTGTGTGGAAAGGTCTACTTATTGATAATATATGATGAATAAGTCAAACATAAAAGCAAATCCCTTGTTTTTACTCCAATTTGTATTTGTCCTTCAGAACACCTGCACAATATACTAATGAAGTACTAGGTTGGGTTAAATGGATCAGAAGAAAACTGTAACTATCAGAGTAGCAGGCAAAGAGTAGTACTTTTAATAGACATGCTGATAGAAGGGGCTTCACCTGGACCAGATTTGAAACCTATTCATAGATTTATCATTTAGAAATGTGAATTCTAAAGTATCATCTAAACCATTCAAAGGTAACAGTTAAAATTCAATAATTTTTTCCCGTTAAATTTATAGAATTTCAAAACATATTTGTTCGAATTCAAAGCGTTAAATTGGAACGTAAAAGAGAAAGTGCTGCACCTCAAGGTCTTCCTTTTAATATTGAGCTAGTGGATGGTGCAATTATTTCAACAGTTTGCGAATTTGATTGTTTATTTGCTTTTAAGTTTATTTTTGAAAGATGGCATACTTTGAATTTTATACTAATATTTCAGGGTTGCTAAGTATCAGGAGGCAAATCCTACTTTGTACACCATAGTCACCTTTCCATTTCTTTTTGCTGTAATGTTTGGTGATTGGGGGCACGGAATATGTTTGCTACTGGCAGCTCTTTATTTCATAATCAGGGAGAAGAAACTTTCTAGCCAGGTAATCCCTTAATTTTTCCCTGACAATTCTTCTTTTAAGAAGGTTCAAAATAAATACCTACATTTGTCAAAGGAGAAATTAAATGGAATCTCTCCATGTGTAAAATGTTTGATTATCTGTCTTGTGCTACACATTGTGATCTATGGCTATATGCAGAAACATATTTAGGCGTTATTGTTAATTAATGTTGATATTTTGACAGGGTTAGAATCCTTAGTGGATTAACAAAAACCTTTGGCAATCTAGTTTGTGCTAAGAATTAAGATCATTCCAATTAGTTGTTATTTCTAGAGTAAGAAGAGAGTTTCTTTTCTTGGTTTGTTTCTCTTGGTTTATTAGTGCGGGAGGGCCCTTTTCCTCCCCAATGAAGGTGTATTCAACTGCTGGCCCTTGGTTGAAAAGGACTTGATCAGCAAAGCCAACTGCCACCTTTGACTGCATTTTCAATTTTGCCATTAACCAAATGATGAAAAATCATTAAAATTTTTGGGTAAATAAACAGAAGCTCGATGACATCACAGAGATGACTTTTGGTGGTCGTTATGTTATTGTGTTGATGGCACTCTTCTCAATCTACACCGGTTTGATTTATAATGAGTTCTTTTCTGTCCCATTTGAACTCTTTGGTCCCTCTGCATATGAGTGTCGTGACCTTTCTTGCAGGTAAATTAAAACCATTGATTAATAACATTTAATGTTGTGCTGCTGAATGCTTTCAGAAATTCACTCATCGTCTTTTTATGTTCTTCTCTTTGCCCTCTTTTTGATGCAGTGAAGCTACAACAGTGGGCCTGATAAAAGTGCGTCGCACTTACCCATTTGGAGTGGATCCTGTATGGCATGGTACACGAAGTGAATTACCATTCCTAAACTCATTGAAAATGAAAATGTCAATTCTTCTTGGGGTTGCTCAAATGAACCTTGGAATAATAATGAGCTATTGCAATGCCATATTCTTTCGGAGCAGCATAAATGTATGGTATGTCTATGCAGTATTGAAAAATTCTTCGCATTTGCAATCAAATCACTGAATTTGTTTCTATTGCCTCGTACTTAGTCATTAATTGAAAATTCATGTAGATTTGTTATTTCAATGTTTTATTCTTCTAGGTTCCAAATTATTCCCCAGATGATATTTCTCAACAGTCTATTTGGCTACCTATCCGTTCTTATTATTGTGAAGTGGTGCACTGGTTCTCAAGCTGATTTGTACCATATAATGATCTACATGTTCCTGAGCCCGACAGATGATTTGGGTGAAAACCAACTCTTTGTTGGTCAGAAATATTTGCAGGTTCTTTAGCTTCCAAATACATTCCCCCATCTCCAAAACCTATGTGTATTTGTATATGAATTGCACTTACATTGTTCTGTTCCTACCAGCTTGTGCTTTTGCTTCTGGCTGTTGTCGCTGTTCCCTGGATGTTGTTTCCAAAACCTTTTATTTTGAAGAAGCAACGCCAAGCTGTATGCTTCCTTTTGTTCTTAAAAGTTGGCTTTTGTTATCTCGTGGAACTTTTACCTTGTCCTGGTTCTAATAGTTATGTTATCTCAGAGGCACGGGGTTGAATCCTATACACCACTTGAAAGTACAGAGGAGAGCTTGCAAGTGGAGTCAAATCATGATTCCCATGGTCATGAAGAATTTGAGTTCAGTGAAATCTTTGTGCACCAACTCATACACACCATAGAGTTTGTACTTGCGGCAGTCTCTAATACAGCTTCTTACCTTCGTCTATGGGCCCTTAGGCATGTCTCTATGAACTACGATTTTTCTTACAATCATAGATTGCCATATGTGCTTTGACAGAACCTTGAGTATATGATGAAGTTGAAATGCAAAAATTACCATTGAATTGAGGCATAGAGCCTTTTATAGTTACAGGTTACTTGCAGAGCAAGCAACGCTTAGCAAACAACTTGTGCCATGTGCACACTTAACTAACTTTCTAACTAACCCAAAGATAACAAACTTACCTAACTTAACTAACTTTATGCTTATGTATGTAAGTTAGTGAATCATCCAAACCATTAATATTTTGGATGATTGTGATTATCTAATATGCTCGACCTACAAAATAGCCGCTTTTATGGCTAGTAAGTAGGGCAATTGTTCTATCCCAGTAATAATGCTCGACTCCTAGAAGCAATACAAGTTCGGAACTTCACATGATGCTGTTATGTTTATACATAAGTATGAAATTATGCGTTTATTAATGCTTCTTTTTTTTACCCAGTCTTGCTCATTCAGAGTTATCAAGTGTATTCTACGAGAAGGTTCTGCTTATGGCATGGGGGTATGTAGTTTACGAATTTCTGTTTCATGTTCTTGTGACTAATGATGTGGAGTATGGAGGCTAGGAGTGACGAGTATTCAACACATGATGAAACCAGTAGAAATATTCAGCATATCTGGGCTATTGCAAGATATCTATCTATACATTTCTCTTTTTCTACAATGAATCTGATCTTTTTCTCTCAAATTCAGTAATAGTTTGATCTGATGACTAACACAGATAATGACCGGCAATTGCTCTGCCTGATGCTACAGGTACAATAATGTGATCATCCTGATAGTGGGTCTCATTGTCTTCATTTTCGCTACAGTCGGAGTTTTACTTTGCATGGAAACTCTAAGTGCCTTCTTACATTCTTTGCGACTTCACTGGGTGGAGTTTCAAAGCAAGTTTTATGAAGGTGATGGTTACAAGTTCTACCCTTTCTCGTTGGCATCGCTAGATGAAGAGGATGACTGAAGCTTTAAAGATCACATAACTAGTTGCACAATGCACAATTATATGTATCCGATTAAGTTACATATTATTGTAAGAATGATAGGAAGAGTTCTTATAAATTACATGGTATATATTTTGTTTTTATATATTTTATATTAAAAGAAATAACATACACCATTGGAAAGCGAAGCATTATCACTTACAGTCTTGTGTACTTAAATGCGACTACAGATATAATTATAAACACAAATTGTCTTTGTTTGACACGACATAGATTTATCGTTGAATTTGAGTAGGGTCCTATCATGCGCGTTAATAAAATTGATTCAAACTGATTAGTCAAACAGAGTAAGCTGAAAATTGTAGTTGTGACAACATTCATTTTAAATCTTACTTCCTTCTAAATCCAAAAATAAATAGTGCGGAAATTTTCTTCACTTGGAACTGAGTTTATAATTTGATTAGTTCGATCAAATAAATTAGTAATTGAACCATGATTAAATGATGATCGATCTAAATGATGCTCAAGTTTGATATATGAACTGCTCACAATTCAACCAATTTTCAGAGTAATGCATACAACCCCATGGCATTTTGCAGTTAGAAACCAGCAATTCATTGCTCATAAAGAGGTTCTACAAACTGATTTTTTGAATAGCATAGGTTGTAAATACTTCCCCGTAAATTGTGGTCGATTCATGTCTTTGTGGGTAAACAGAAAAATACACATAGCAAACACTATGTTATATATACAGATAATTGATTGACTAGTGTTATCTAATGTGCCGTGGTATGAACAGCAGCCACAGTGGAAACCATGGAGTCCACACCACAGATATTTCGTCCCCGGCAAATCTTGTAGTATCCATTTTCTCCCCAGTTATCTCCCCACGAATTTTTGATGATCCAATATGGCTTCTCTTTCATCCGAATGGGAGCATAGCCACCGGAACCATATCCCACCAGTAACACCCCATGATCCAGCCTCTTTGAACATATGTATGGGCATGATACTCCACCGATATATGTCTGCATAAATACTGCATTGATAGCCACTGTTTCATACACAACATAGTTACAATATATTAGCATCTAATATCCGATGTTGAATGTGATATTTTTAAGTGAATTAAATTTTGTCCAAAAAAAGTTGAATAGACAACAAATTAATTAGTACTCACCTGCAAGAGGGCCATTTTTCACAAGATTCGCAGCAATCTGGTCTTCATCCAGTGAGATGACACTGAAGTTTGCCACTGATGCTGCTATCTTTCTCTTGTCAAATTTGCAGGTTCCACGATCAGTACCCGAATAAGGATAGTCTCTCTCTCGCATGACCCCGCCGGATTTAAGGATGTACTCAAAGGCACTATTCATCAATCCACCATTGCACCCAGAGTCGCAAGAACCTGGTTCATCTGGATCACACTGCACAGAGGAGTGGATCCAGTTAAGACAAGATAAGCAAGCAAGAAAAAACTGTAAACAATCTCTCTATTTCTCCCTCCCCATGTTTGAAATCTCAACAATTAAAAGAATTCATTTCACTTGCATGAAACTTGGTTACAATGATTAATATAAAATTTCAATTCATTTGTATGTAATATCTCACGTCCAGAGTTGATCACTATGACCGAATTTGTAATTCATTTCATTTCAAATAGTAACCTTTTTGTCTAATCTAAAACTAAAGTGTTGCAATTTCCAAACATTGGGTAAGGAATCCACATTTCCTCAGTCATATGTTAGCATATAATTGTTTGTTCAACACCCTCTACTACGAGGTACATGCAACTATAATATGAAAACAACAACTAGAACCCAAACTTATAGAACCATCATACATTTTCATGTGCTAAATGTTACCTAATTTTCATACTCATTCATTCCCAAAATAACGAGCACAATGATCAAGTTAATTCTCTTAGAAATTATCTACACAACAATTGCAATCTTAACAAAGAGTGAAAGCACACACAAACCTCATGATCACAATCAACAAGCTGCTGCTCGCTAAGACTGACAAGCTCCCCAGTAGCGAGGAAGTGAGCACCTTCCAGTGCCCCAGTTGTGCTGAAGCTCCAACAAGATCCACATGAGCCCTAATTTCCCCCACAAAACAGTTAGAATTAACATCATTATAAATAAAACTAAATGCTCAAAATCAAATTAGTCCTCTAAACAGAAGCCACACATCAAATTAATAGTTCAAAGACTTCTAGAGTAAAACCTCAAACTGGTGAAAAGAGTTGTAGGACATCAATTCGGTGCTCTAATATAGTCTTCGAACGATTATTGACATCTAGTTAGTTGCATTCATACTATCAAATGCTCAATATGGGAATTGAAGGATGGACCAGCTTTTAGACTGATTTGAAATAAATTTTAATCTCAAACCAAGTTGATGTCACAAATTTTTCGTGACCAAATTGATATAGACAACATAACCAATTTAGAGTTTTCCACAAGATTTTTATATCAGTTTAGTACAATAATCATTAATTTAAAGACTGAATTGATTTCTAGATTACATTAAACAACTAAATGTCTACTTTAAATATTAGGGATGATCAAAGTTTTTTTAGAGAACTAACTTAATATCACATAAATGTTTACCTACAAAAAAAAAATCCTAGTAAGTTTAAAGGATTAATTTGAGTATTTAGTTTACTCATTAAATAATAGTAATCAAAATAGATTTAAAAAAAACCAAACCTAAACGTTGTTTTCATCTTGCTACTGAGAAAAAAGAAAGAGCTAATTTATTTTTTTAACCCAAAAAAATAAATAGAAGAACCTGGTTTTTGACAGGGGTAACAGCTCCATGATCTCTCCAATCAAAATCGGAGGGAAGATCATCGGTGGGCAAAATCGGAGCCTTGCTCGCGTCGGAAGGCAGCCTCACCCCTCTCAGCCCCAAAAAGCTCGTCCTGAACTCCGACGGCGTCAGGTCCGAGAATCTCGTCACGCCGTGAACCGCCGTCGGATCAACACTCTGGTGGCGCCGAGCACGGCGCATGTTAGCCTTGAACACCTCGAACCTGTAATCGTGCTCCTCCTCGGAGGCGTACGACTTCCCGAACCTCTGCTTGAAGGCGGAGAAGTGATGCTCCGCTCCCAACAATGGTGCATCACCGTCGTCACCACCGCCGATCACCTGCCGGATCAACGGATCGTCGGCGCCGGTCTCCGACGAGATCGGTGAGACGAAGAGGAGCGAAAGGAGAGAGAAGAGTGCGAAGAGAATGAGAGTTCGTTCCATATTGAAACTGCAAATGCCAATGGCGAAACAATGCAACTGCATTGGGTGTTTATATAAAGCTGAAAAGTGAGAGAAAACACACACTCTCACGTAAAGCTCACACAGTTCATGAGATCTCGAATTCGAGTCATGAGAATGAGAATGAAACGGCGTTCTTATTAATATGAACCAAATGTTAGTAGTTAAATTCAAACAACAAAACATAGTGAAGCTAATGTGCTGATGTGTCGCAGCTAATCTAAAAAACCGAAAAGCAGAAACCGTGATTGCTTTGGAGTGAAGTAACCAATTGGCTCTCGCTTGTGTGAGCGAAGAATGGTAGTTGGTTAGTCGGTTACGTCATGTTAGGTTTTCGTGATTCTTTTTTTTTTGTTTCTATATATTTTGGGCCTAGCGGGCCGAGCAGAAGCCCAATAAGTATGGGCTGTTAGGCTTAGCTGTGAATGGGCCTAAACAGATCAGGCCCAAAACAAAGTTATCTTCCCCTGTAAGTCTGATGAAATTCTGCTACAGCCATCTCTGCAACGAAACGGCGACGGGAGCTCCTTCGATCTCGTGTGCGTTAATCTCTTCTTTATTTCTTCCTTTTCTGATCGTCTTATACTGTGTTTGGATCGAAAATTTCTGAAGCTCACTAGGTAATTTAAGATACTAGTTGATTCAATTGAAGTTATTGATTTTTATTAAAAAATCATGTTCGGATTTGAAACACAATCAGTATCATTTTACGTAACTGCAATTGGAATAAAATCGAACGAGGTATGAATGAATTAGTGCATCGCTGCAGATATCATGCTCTTTGTGTGTGTTTGGGATTGAAGCATTGTTAATGTGCTTTTGTTTCTGATTTTAGTTTTTTTGTCTCCATTGCAGATGGAGGAAGGTAGGTTTGCTGAAGAACTTTATGCTGAAAGTTTGCAAATGTCAAAATTAGAACTAAGACCGACCGGTGCCGATGATCAAGAAAACAAGTTACGTGGTATGATTAAGTATGGGTGAACTAATATGGGAACTCCCATACTAAATGCATTGAAAGGTTTAGTTTATTTAAATACAATTACATAGAGTATAACAACGAGTGAAAAATATTGTCAGCTAGTAAGAAAAAATGCATTCAGCAGACATCTCTTGATTTTGGCATTGCTTTATGGACCTCCCTTTGCACACGTGAGATTATTTGAAACTCTTGCTTGAAGTGCCAGTATCATATAAACTATTGAAATTGATTTTCTGTATTCTGTGGCATAAAAGTTATTTTGTTGTGTGTAACCTTTAAGAGCAGGTGCTTTGTACTAATCGGGATGTATATGAGTTTTTATTTATTTATATATATATATATAATATTCTTTTTCAGTTTCTTGCTTTGAGGTATCTAATTGTGTATTATGCTTTTTAGATTGTGATGGTGATGATTTGAGCCATGATGGTTCCCTGTGGGGTGGTTCTGATGACAAGTTGGATAACTTGTCAGATTTGGACAGGGAGTGGCAGAGGCGGCACGACCAATTCCACTCGGTATTTTGAAAATTTTGAATTATCTGTCCTTATTTTAGTTCCTAATTTCTTACCTCTATAAAATGACTAGCTTTTCTTTTTCATTCTCCAACATGTTTTAGATTGGGTATCGAGATGGTCTTATAGCAGGGAAGGAAGCTTCTGCGCAGGAAGGGTTCAATATCGGGTTTAAACAATCAGTTCTTGCTGGTTATAGCTGGGGTGCTGTAAGAGGTGTTACCAGGTAGGTATTCCAAAAGCGAACACATGAGATGATTGTGGCTTATGAGCATATTTGAGTTTCAGTACTGTTTCTCACTCGATAACATTTTTAAAAATATCTTTTTGGCTATTTGCTTGTGAAGTGCATTTGCTTATCTCACGGTCGAGTTAAAGGACAAGTTGGTTGAAACACTAGAAAAACGCAACGAATTCCAAGAGCTGTATGGATCCGTGCATTCTTTGTCAACAGCAGATGCCCTTGGACTGTTCAATGAGGACATCAAAGCAAAAGAGGCTTTAGAGCAGGGTGAAAATGCTGAGGTTAGGTCCCAAACATTGAGTTTGCAGGAGCAAACTTCACATGTATCTCATCTGAGAAATTATCATGGACAACTTGAATCTCTGCTTCGCGAATCTCCTGCCATTGACATTCAGTTACCGGAACCAAAGTAGAAAAGTAGACGATTTTCTACTTTGCATGTTGAACAGTTTAGCCTAGAATGATATGAGCTTCTTGTGAAAAAGTATCTTCATGATTGTAAAATTTATCCTACGTTTGGCTCAAAAGAAATGCAGGTTACTTGTTTCCCAAGCCTGTGATGTTCGTTCATGATGCTACAGACATTAAAGTTGTATGACATTTTCGGGGCTATAGTGGTATACAACAAACGTACGTTTGTGATTTTTTTTTCTTCCATTGTGCATAGATTCTTCCAATGGTTACAAGACCTCGAAACAGTTTAGATTTTTCTATTCTTGTAGTCATTCATTTAACATCATCATTCACTAGATGTATTTCTATTATTCCTGATGATGAAGGAAATGAAAGAAAAGAAAAAATAAAAACAAAATTATAATAAATCATATATTAATTAACTATGCTTTTTGAATGATACAAATAGAATAAATCAAACAGGTCTGGAGCATGAGTGCCCCTTATTTTTACATAGAACTATAGAAGTACAAGTGCAACAAACCAAACTTAGGAAAGTAAACACCAGAATACACTGAAAAAATTTGTGAAGCAAATCCATTGAGCTTAGTGAGAACCACGAATTCCCATTTTTGTATTTTAGTCTCCCTTTCAAAGTCCTCGCCTAATCCTGCAAGTTAAATTATCTTCACGCTTCGGAAAGGCGATGCCTTACACGTTACTCTTTGTTATATAGCCTTGCAGATTATTCCTGGATTTTGGCTTTTCCTTGTTCTCTCACACCTTTGCTTCCTTTGCAATACAGCACTTCAAGTTCTTTCACCTTTCACCTGCAGTTCGACAAAGAAAAGAAGAATTTCTGTTCAATTGGGTATCCATTAGAATGTTTAACTTTTAATTAGTCGATAATCTTTTAAATGGTTAGAACAGTTGTTGATGAATGATGATAAAGGAGACAAGGCCTATTTTATCTTTTGTTTTTTTGTTACCTCAGCAGCATACATCAGCTACAAGCTTGAATAGTTCTTGCATGAGAAAAGGGTGAATTGTTTCTCATGTGGCTTTTCCATTTAGGTATTGGCATTACTGTTTCATAGGCTTCAACCAGCATAGCCACTTTCCTTTTCCCTGTTGGAGCAAGTTTTGTGACAGTTTGTCTTAGTGCAAAATCTAGCATCCATTCCTCTGAATTTTTCCTTTCATCCATCATTTGATGCTTCAGGTTAACCTTTGCTGGTTCTGGTTCAGGAACCAATGGCAGGAAATTCGGTTTTCGCAGCTTGATCTTTCTCGTTTCCTCACCATCTTGCACCGCCCTCTTCCGCCTAGTAATTTCCCATTGCCAATCCTTGCTTGTGTTATGCTCTTCACCGCCTATGCAGCTTGTGATCTGGAACTCGCTAGCTTTAGCTTGATCTTCCTCCAATAATTCCTGGTCCTGAACAACATTGATGTTGCTTTCGTCTGCCGCGTCAGACGAGTGAATTCGGTTCCCCTGGCTAATAATGCCTTCATTATTCTCCAGGCTTGTGTTGCTTTCTTTGTGGCTCTCATCAACCTCGCAAGTTTCACACATCTTGTGGCCTTGACTATCCTCAACTGTCTCTTCATCAAGCAACATTGCGGTACAACCAGCCTCATCATCCACATGTTTTTCGTTTTCTCTATCATTATCTTCTGCACTTGTGAGATGCTGAAATGCTTCTCGTGTTGTAGGAGATTGATCAGAACCTATACCGTTGGAATGGTAATCAGTTTCTTGAGTCTCAAACTCAATGCTTTCACTTGAACAACCTTCCATGATAAAATTAGTGCCATTAGGTTGTGCTTCAAAACATGTTTTTTCTTCACCATTGGCTTCTTGGAGTGCTTCTTCGACCAGAATATCTGCTTGACGGCTGCTAAGGATGTCATCATCTAACCACATCACCGATACATCGTGCGAACTCTCTGATAAGGATTCAAAGTTTGAGTCAGTCTCTTCCTCTGTGAAGACAGAAGAAGAATCAGTATCTTGGGAATCAGAACCATCCAATTCAATGTCCTCCATGTGTTCATCTGCTTCAATTGCAGCAGCATCAAAGTGGTTTTTGAAATCCTCCTCGAGATCAATCTCACCCTTTCGGAGGGCACAAGTCACGACTGGAGTAACTTGCTCGACACCATTCTCTTCTGCTGCTATGCCATTCTCATCTGTTTCAGACTTGATATCATCTTGATCATCAAGACATTTGGCGGAGTTGGATTTTCCCCTGCCGTCAGTGCCTTCCTTTTCAATAAAGAAATCCATACCAATTTCTTGTGCCAAGGGAGTGATTATTGGATTACCTGTGTCAGAATTCTGCTCAATAGTGGTCTCCATTGTCTCACATGGCACCATCAATCTTCGAGGGCTCAGAGGTTCCATCTTCATACTCCTCTGAGTCTTCAGAAGGCGCCTTGATGCTGAAATGAAGCTCTTCAGTGGAGGCAAAGGAGCGCGACAATGACCATTAAGAGAACAATACTTATACGGGCAAACATTAATGACCGAAGCTCCCTCGAATTCTGCACCACCCTCAGGATTGATCATGAGGTATGCAGGGAACTTAGAGTGTCTCAAAGTTGAAGAACAAGTAGGTCTCACAAGCAGATTCGTTTCTGCACAAAGAACTTCTGCGGTGGATCTTCTGGGACAGGCTCTAGAAGGCTTGAAACTAGGAGGCTTTGTTAGTGTTCTCGCTGGATTCGAACTCGATGATCTTGTCGAAGATTTTGCTGGTTTTTTACAAGTAGCAAAGCTAACTTTTGAAGAGGTAGCACATATTTGTGGCAGATTCTTTCTGGATTGAGTGTTCCAAAGACTCACCGGAAAAAGCTCCTTTTTCGCGTCTGAACTGCTGGTTGGCTTCATGTAATTTGGGGAGCCTTTTATTGCTGTCACCAAAGGCTTATGCTTTTGTTGTAGGGATTCTGCAGTGGTTGGCGGCGCCTTTCGTGGTTGTGACAAGCTCCTCCTTGGAGGTGGTGATTTTAGAGCCTCCAAATCAGGAAGCTCAATTGGCCTTGAATTCTTAATTTTCTTCTTCATGTCAATTCCTTTGTTGCTCTTACCATCTTGCTGTTGAGAGGAAGGTAGTTTCGGCTTCGGAAACCGCTTAATGCATTTGACATGATCAGCTTGGATACCAAGCTTGCTGAGAACCTTTCTTTGAACCATATTCAAAAGGAATTTTGGAATCAAAACCAAAACTTCCCTTTCCCTTTGCCTTGTGAAGTTCAAGCACAAGAAGAAAAGGAACCTCCTTGTGCCTTTGTTTTCCTCCTAAGGAAGTTCACATTGCAAAGGAAAAGGGGGAAGATTAATTGAAATCCAAACAACCAAAACGATTCTACCCTCATGGCTTTGTTTGCAGTATGTTTTATGAGTAAGAGGGTGTTACGGGACCCTTCTTGCTTGAGCATTTTTTTTTTCTGACTTTGAATTATTATTAGTATTTGTAACATGGGAAATCTACATTGGCTAGCGTGACTTGTTTCTTATATTTAAAGCATAATAAAATTGTTGCTGATATATGAATCATATGATTCCCCCCCAACTCATACATATCCAAAATGACTATATCACCCCTTCACTTGATTTGGATAAGTTAAAACATTGAAGCTTCTTCAAGATGACAGATGAAGATGCCATACATTGTCCACTTGCTTTGAACAAACTTTTATTAATGGCAATTAAGTTCCATTAAGGGCAACCCTTCGGTTCACGAAATTGCCTCATCAATTTTTGCTCTCCAATCAATTGCTTCATAATGGTGTACATAAATGGATTTTATGATGATTACTTAATGGTAGCTTATTTGTCAAAGTAGCTCTAGCGGATATTCTTTGGGTTTGTCTTTTATTTGGGAGAATAATAGTTGGAAGTTTATAGCTATAGGTGGCAAAGTTACCTAAACAGAAAATATTAGTAACTCTTAACGTAAAGACTTCAATCTTGTTATGTTTTTCTCTTATCAATTTGCCCTCTTCAATTTTAACATAAATCTTACATAAAAAAATAATAAATTATTCTGAAATCATTTTCCTCACTACTATGATCTTTCCATTGAAACAAACAATCTTAGTCCATCAGTTAATTTTTTTTAATCTTTAATACATTTTTCTTTAGGAAATTTTCTCGTATAAAAATCCAATGATCGGCATTGTTTAACGTTTTTCCTAGTTGATTGTGAGATCCCAATTGTAGGAGACATTCATAGCTGATGATGGAGTTCATGCTATTTTTTAATTGGAATTTTTCTCTTTTGCAACAAAAATTTGTGATGCGTGAAATTTATGTCTAAATACATTGAGTTAAATATGAACTTAAAAAGTAAGAAGTGGACAATTAATATGAAAGAGAGGGAGTGCATGCTAACATCTCAGGAGTCTTAGTTAAAGTGACATTAGTTACTATTACCAAAACAAAAGAAAAATATTAACTCTATTGAGAGACTACTTGGTTGAATTCAAAGTTTTACATAGTTTTTGCTTCAACTTTAGCATTCTTTGTCACTTATTAATTTTTTTTTTGGTTAAAGATTATTGACATTCATTTAAATAATTGTGTGATTAGAGTGTGATGATAATTGAAAATAACGATCTTCTATGATATTGTTATAAGGTCAATGTTGAATTAATAAATATTAGTTTGTGATAATTAACAATAATTGTTTCAATTTTTATAAACCCGGGTGCATGGAAGAAGGGGTGGAGGTTTGTGGAGTGGGGAAGACAAGCCAAGCCTGTTGTAGGCGAAAATGGGCTGCATGTGGGCCCTACCATCGGCCTTGGGCCCATATCTGCCCACTCTCCTCTTATCTCATCCACGGATTCAAAAGAAAGCTAAAAGTGATTGAGAATGAAATAAAATAAAATAAAATAAAATAAAATGATTGGAAAAAAAGAAAAAAGAAAAAAGAAAAAAGAAAAAGAAAACTAACTTGGAAAGTGATCAACTTAAACAAAAACAATAGGTAATGCCTTATTCAGATATTGTTGTTATCCTGCAATGAGACTCCACCGACCCACGGTTGCTTGATGATGGTGAAAAGGGTTTCTTAACTAATTAGCAATTGATATTGATATTTTTAAATTAAAAAGAAGCTCCGAAATAAGGTCAATGATCCCTTTATGTAATGGAAAACCGTTCAAGTTTGTGGAGAGCATGATCAAGGTTCCAATTAATTGTCAGCTACTGATTAGTCCTTGAAATTTCTCATGAGATAGCTTGCTACACTATCATTACCAAGCAGTCAAATGCAGTTGTATTCAAGGAGAAATTGTATTGCAGCACGAATGTTCCAGTCCTATGTTCAAGCCTGTATTCCAGTCAATTATGAAACACCTTTCGTGCCCATATAACAAGCATATGAAACACCTTTCGTGCCCATATAGCAAGTAAAGTCCTTTATTAATGTTGACTTAAACATATGATCCATTTTTGCAAAATTAGTCGAAGAAAAAGGGAGGTTATTAATTGAATATTAAAGTTTATCTTCCATAATCCCAATAGAAACAAGTCTCCTACCTCCTACCAGCTCTAGCTAAAAAGTCAAATTTAAATCAATCGTGATAGGGAAAGACAATCCTTCTTTCCAAATTATATTTCAATATTTCATTGATTAATTTAAAACTCAATCAACTGGTTCAATTATTTTAAAATATATGTTTTGCTTTAGAGTTAGTATTCAAATTATATTTATTTTTACATTTACATTCAAATAAATAATAGTCTTAAGTGTTTACAATTTCTTTTCATGGATTTTTATTTTTAAAATAATAATTAATAATGATAAATAAATCACTAAAAAATAATGATAAATAAGAGTTAGAAATGATTGTGTAGATTATTACCAAAAAAAAAAAAAAAGAAAAAAGAAATGATTGTGTAGATTATGGCAGCTTCCCAATAAATGACTGAATTAGACATAATTTGGTGAGAATCGTAGGACCAAAAACATGCAACTTTAGTGGTTAGGACTTAATATATGCTAAATTTTTAAACCACATCCAATTCCTCTTTCTTTTTGTCACTTTCTCTCAATAAAAAAAAAGTTGTCTTGCCAAGTTTATTTAGCTAGGAGTTGTCCATTGTTGACAGCATGGATTAATCACCTTCAAGACTTTGAGATCATCAAAACGAGAACGCCTCTCTTAACAAGGTCTTTTTCAAGCACACTTCCAAGACCAAACCTCTAACCAAGTGCTTAAGGAGACTCAGTCACCTATCAACCGTGTAGGATTTGTTGGTTGCCAAGACAATCTTTGAATGGAACTAAGAAGATCTAACAATTTTTCCAAAGGGTAAGGGAAAAACAATACCTGCACAATCCTTACATTTACAATCCCTTACCTATTAAAATTGAATTAGGTTGCCCAAACTTTAAGAATTTTGCCTCTTTAAAGGACATGATCAGTGATAATTGATTAACATGAAGAGAAGAAAAAAGAAATTGTTTGCCCATATATATACCCAAAAAGGGAGAGATCTATATTCTCTTTTGCATAGCAATAAGTAGTACAACCAAAATAGGAGAAACAAGAAAAAGAATATATAGAAAAACCTGATTCATAGCATTCTCTTGAACCACATCATCTTCAGGTGGATAGTTAGATTTATCTTCTACAAATGCATCAAAATAATTCTGGTAGCCTGTGTTCTTTAAATAAAATGGAGATCCTGTCGTCATCTTCATCATTTCCATAGCCTGCGAGAATTCATAACCAATGAAAGCAAGTATGAAAATAGATATATGCCTTCTTTTCTAGACAAGTTTGAGCAGATAAGTAAAATGAGCAGAAAAATAAAATACAAATGTAACACATTGCTAATACTCCAACATGCATGGAACACATAATAAATTAGAGTGTATAAATACTACATTGTTATCTAGCAAATCATTTAGGAGAGAGACCAGAAACCATGCTGACAGTTATACAACAAAATTGTCTACCAGAAATTACCTGAAAACTGTACATGAATTGTCGTGCTTTCTTGCTTACTTTAGCACTTGAATGAGATGCAAGCTTCTCATACATGCTTCGCGCCTCATTGGACCTGTCAACCATCAAGATTCGTTTGGAAATCTAGAATCATTACACGGACAACTTATGAATAACAAGCACCTCCACTTTCAAAGTCAAGAGAACTACAGTTGTCTCTAAATCAAGTCCCAGTAGGAGCAAACTCAACACACACGACGACTTGGAATGTAAATCATTTACTAATATGTCAGGATATTTTATGGCAAGTGGAATGGAATGAAATATATGTGCTGTTATATGGTTTAAATATCAAATAATGGAATGGAGAGATTTTACCCTGTTGTTTAGAAAGACAATAGAAAGGGATGGAATTCTAAGATTTTTAAGTTATTTAACCACAATCCATTAGATTCCATCCCATTTCTGCTAAATTGGAGGAGAACACAATCAGGTAGATTACATGGGAAGTTTAAATATGGCATAGTTTTTGAATATACCTACTGAGGGAGTCTTGACAAATTGACCACTGCAAAGCAGCTAAACCATGGAGCTCGCTCTGCACAGACATGATTAATCTCATGTATATATTCTTCCAAATACTTTTTTCCCTAGTTTCCTTGCTAGAGTATATGTCATTACATTTAATTACTAGATACTTATGGCATGCCCAATTAAACTTAAGTAGAAAAGAGAAGGCAGCTAAATGGCCCTTTTGGTTTCAAGAGAAAATAAAGGTTCATCTCATTCCATTGGTCTCTATGTTGACCTTCCTAAGCGTGGCTTGTGACATACAGAGAAATGAAGATAATTTTAGCTTCCAGCTGAAAATATTGATATGCATTTTTTTCTCCACATTAGTTAAGTAGTTCAAATTAAAACATTTACCTGGAAGGGTAATTTATCCATAACCTTCTCATAGAAGGGCAATGCTTCCTTCAGTTTTCCCGAATTCATTAACAAGTCACCATCCTTCAATGCCTATAAATATTATATGCGACTTAGAAAATGATATTAAGCTGGGATTACTAGCAACAGATAAAAACCTAAACAAGAGGCACAGAGCGAATTTAATTAGAAAGATAACACCCTAAAGAACTTTATCTAAGCATTTGGGAGTTGAGATATCCTGGCAAATACTCATTCTTATCACATATCCGCCTGCCCCTTGGGGCAAAAATAAAAATATGCCAAGCATGATCTATGTTCTCAACCATCGGCTTTTTTGCTATAAGCATTTATGAGTGAATGTATTAACCATATAATACTGCAGGAAAGAATGTTAGTAATATTAGAAAAAGAAAACTCCTGCTTAAAAGATGGGAAGAAAAGCAGGAATATTTGAGATACCACTAGATATGCTTACCTCCTCACACTCAGATTTTAGCTTTGGATCAATATTTAATCCAGTTTTCTTCTTGTAGGCAGCTAGTAACTGCTTTGTGCGTGCTTCTTTAGCAGCTTTTTCTTCTTCAGTCTCTAGAACCTCTCCTGGACGAATAACTCTCCCACCACCAAACTGACAAGGCCAGAAACAAGGGCAAGCAGAAATCAGAAAGGGAAATATGAAACAAAAATGTTATTTGTACACCTCAAAAATAGCCACCTAATAGCCACCAAAACAGATAAACAAACATTATAAAACAAAGAAACAAACATTACAAAACAAAAAAACAAACATTGTCAAACACAGAAAATGAGCAATATTAAACACGTGTGTGCATGAGCAAATAGAAATGTTTGATGGCAATATTAGTTTATTGTTTTGTAGCAGTACTAAACTCACGTGTGCACGGACACACAAAAATGTTCAATGACAATGTTTGTTTCTCTAGTGTATAATGTTTGTTTTTTCTATTTTATAATGTTTGTTTCTTTGTTAGATGACTATTTTTAAGGTGTATAAATAGTGGGACTGAATATGAAACAATAAGACTCCGTGAGAAGATAAAAAGTTGCTTCGATTGGTAAGTTCAGTTTGAAAATAATACGGAATACCATACTGTTTTCGAAATATTGCTAGGCCTAGGAAAGACACCCCATGTAGAAACTTTTGGCTTGTAAAATTCTGACTCATCTTGCTTAGCCTGCTGCTCAGGTTTTGCAGCATCGAACTTGCTTGTGTCTCCAACAATCAGCTCCACCTCAGGCAAGTCATCACCCAAGAATGAGTCCGAAATAGGAACCAGTCCAGGTGGCAATCCCCTAGTAGTCTTCTTATCCGCAAAGTCAAGCCCCACAAAATCCATCTTTGAAACCGAAAGCTCCCCCTTCTTACGGCCGACGCCACCAAAGTCAGCAACATTTTTTCCATTAGTCCTCTCATTCCCTCCCTGAAATCCTAATAACGAATTCAGATACACATTTCAGCATAAACTGCATGTTGAAATGAAAAACACATATTTCATCATCAATGCAAATCCAAAATTTTCATCATCTTAGACTCTACACTGAAAATCAAAGATATCATATATAATTGATTGCAACTACAACAGAATTACCATGCATTCAACTAAGCCAGTTTAGCTAACTTTTTCAATTCACTTAACAACTCACTTGAATCACAACTTTTTCAACTCAAATACTCAATTCAGCAATAGTACTATATAAGTCCATGACTATTACCTTGAGTTGTTTCAGTTTCACCAGCCACAATCCCTTTGTTCTGCTTGTACTTCTTTGCCTTCTCCATCGCAATCTTCAGAGAAGCTGGCAAATCTTTTTCCTCACCACCATCAACAACAGCGCTTTCCTTCTTAACCGTATTTTCTTTATACGCTTTCGCCTTGCTGAACGCGAGCTTCACTGGATCAACGGGACCCGCTCCAGCTTCGGGTGCGGGTTCTTGCGGGTCAGGAGAAGATTCACCATTTTCGGAGCTCGCGGCACAACAACACAGCTTCGCGGGCCTAAACGACGCCGTTGAAGCAACGGCCACGTTGTTCGCGTGGGAAAATAGCGCGGGTTTCGCGGGAGAGAGAATCCGCGACGAAGAGAACCATGAAGCCATGGGAACAGAGAAATCACCACCTCATTAATGCGACGGCGTTTTGCATGAAACTGGTTTCTGTTGGATAAGGCAAACAATATAACTAACGGTTGTCACTGCTTTCATTTCCCAGTCACACACCGAATTTGGGCCCTAAACGGGTCCAGACAGATAAAATGGGCTTATGATATTGGGCCTTAAGACTGAACCAGTCCAGCCCAATAATGGAGGGTTTTCGTTTATTAAAAAAAATGAAAAGGACTAGGGTTTTGGGAGTCGCTGATATAAAAGGGGGTCCTTATCTTCACTCTTGTTTAGGTCTTCCATTCTATACCTCTGTGACCCTCTTTGCTCGGAGCCACTGAGCTTAAACAAGCATCGCAAAGGTACCATTTCCCACTCGTTGAAGCTTGTGACTACTAGTTCATCCTAATTCTTAGAGTTTCCTAGGGTTTTTGAATGATCGGATTTTCTCCTTCGATTGATACTTCTTCTTTTTTTGGGTAAGATGGCTCTGTTCTTGTGGATTAATCTGCTTCTTTTGGGGAATTTTTTATGCAATTGATTTTGGTTTTTATTGTGAAGTAATAATTAGATTCAATTCGTCAATATGGATTTAGGGTAAATCGTTCGGATTTTAGCTCGAATCGTGAAGCTGCTTCGAATTTAATTTTTCTTATATAAAAGTGATTTGGTGATTGGATGAGTTTTAGGGCTACTGATTCTGTTGATTGTTCTTATGTGTCACATTGACTATTTTTTGTGTTAATTGTGTTAACTGTTAACGTTTGCCTCCGGGGATGAACAAAAATATTTACTTTCGTTCTTCTGATTTGTTCCATGCGGAAAAATATTGGAGACCTGAACTGAGGAGGCTGTATTTTACGACCTAACTTGTTTCGTTTTTTTTTTTTCAATCAGATTTTGTTTTTGAAGTTTTCATATGCTCAGTACATCAAGTATTTTCTCTGTGATTCAATTGACGGATGTTATGTGTCGCATTGCCAATTTTACTGTTGTTGTCTATTAACTGTTAGCATGCCTCTGAGGATGAACAAAATTTAAACTTTCGTTCTTCTGATTTGTTCCATGCGGAAAAATATTGGAGACCTGAACTGAAGAGGCCTTATTCTATATGACTTAAACTTTTCGTTCTTTTTTTCCTTCAGATTTTGTGTTTGTAGTTTTTATTTGCTGATTACATCCAGCATTGTTTGTGTAATATAGGATGAGCTCCTTCATATATCATGAATTTGAAACCGTAGTATTTTTGGTTTTTGTGATGTACTGCTCTGATGTGCATCTGTTTATGTATGCTTCAATAATATAATGTGGCATGTTTATACAAATTTTTGTGGGAGCTTCCTTTCATTTTTAAATTTTAGAGTTAAGTTTGATGAATTCTATGTTGTCTGCCTTTTAATCTCCATTATCCTTTACCTTTAATTTGTGTCATGCGATTAATTTCTTTTTCCTCTATATCTTTACCCAGATGAATAGGGAAAAGTTGATGAAGATGGCCGGTTCAGTTCGAACTGGTGGAAAGGGTACAGTGAGGAGGTATATTCATTTAAGATAACATTGTTTTTTTTTCTCTTTTTCAGTCTGATGAAATTTGGCTTCCTAGTAATGTCAAATTGATAGTATCTACGGAACAGATTTTATAACATGCTTTGGTTTTCAAAATACCTTGATACCCCTGTATCGCATCATTTGATTCACTGTGAGAAATCTTTTGACATTAATACTTTATCCTTTTTACTGTTTTATCCTGCATCACACCCATATTGATGGTATGCAACCATCACTAAGTCATTCTGTTTCAACTTAACAATGGTTCTGTTGTTGAGTGTTAATTTTTTGCTTTGTAGAATGCTGTTGTTGAGTTGAGTTATCATTTGATGTTTTGCCTTCTCTTTATCTTAGAAAGAAGAAGGCTGTCCACAAGACAACCACCACCGATGACAAAAGGCTTCAGAGCACTCTGAAGAGAATAGGGGTGAATGCCATCCCTGCAATTGAGGAAGTCAACATCTTTAAGGATGATGTAGTTATCCAGTTTCTAAACCCCAAAGGTAATATCACTCCATGTTATTTAGAATTCCTATACTTTTAAATAATATAGGATATGTATTTTGTTTTAATGCACTATTTTACTGACTTTCATGTTGGATTTTTTTATAGTTCAAGCATCCATTGCTGCTAATACTTGGGTTGTTAGTGGTTCCCCACAAACAAAGAGTAAGTAACTAAATCTTTTTCCTTTGTTGCTGTATCCCATGTAATCTAACTGAGCTTGTCCTATTTGCCAACTTATTGCATTAGTTTATTCTATTTTTGGGCATTGTTAACTTATCTATACATTGTGCATCCTGTACGTGAATGATAACTCCAGCTATGTCAATCATCTCTCTTTAGGTGTTATAAGTTAGGCTTGACTGCTGTTATGGGACAACACCTTTATTTAATGTGTATCACACTAGAATATTGAAATTTTGTTATATTTTGCTCTATGCCAAGTCATTGTTACCCTCTATATTTTTAGTGTCAGACCTGCTGTCATGTGCTGTTTGGTTTTTTGACTGGTTTGTGACTGGATTGACATTAAAAATTGACATGTTACCTTTCCTGTTACAGAATTGCAGGACATACTCCCTAGCATCATCCACCAATTAGGTATGATGTGCTTTGAATGATTTTCATAGTTGTCTTCTGTTTTTTCTAGTTTCTCTGGACTGAACATCTTGTTTATTAAAATTCAGGACCAGATAACTTGGAAAACCTGAAGAAGCTAGCGGAGCAGTTTCAGAAGAGTACTCCTGAAGCAGGTGCTGGTGCAGCCACAGCACAAGAGGAGAATGACGATGATGTCCCAGAGCTTGTTCCTGGGGAGACTTTTGAGACAGCTGCTGAGGAGACCCAGGCTGCTGCTTAGAAAATTTTATTGTGCCATCACTATATATCGTGTTTTTTGCCTTTAAATTTTTCCTTGTTTTTCAGATTTAAGTATTTCAGGTGGTTGTTTAGTTCTCCTGTCATATGCTTGAAAAATTCAGATACTGTCAAATTAAATCTGCTTTCCTTCATCTAACGGGAAGTTTTAGTACTTCACTTCACCTTAGATTTGCGTGATGTATGAGTACCGTTGCTCTGGGTAGAAGTCAGTTTTCTTGCTCTATTTTTCATCTGATTCCACTGTACTTCTGGGTCTGTGGTACATTTTCTGGTAAAGCAAGGACCTGTTTACAGTGCTGAAAAGTTGGACGGTTTGTGATTCTGTGACGATAAAACTAATTTGTATCTACAGAAAATCCATTAGAATTAGATCGACTATTTTTGTTGAAAGGGTTATCTAAACAGGTGACAATACTCACTTGATGAATTCATGTGTAGTGAATTATATGTTGCGTGATATCTTTAGTTGCATGGTGCATATTCAGTACAATTCAAGGAGGAAATGGAGAACATACATCACCATTTGACGTTGCTTATTCTGTACAGAAGGTGGAAAGCATGGTGCCAATTGCATAATACAAATTATGCTGCATGGAGAACTTCACTGATACCCTATAAACGTAGATTAACAATGAAGAAACATTACGAAACTTGCCTGTAAGGTGCATATACTAGCAAAATACAAGAATTGCGGGTTTTACATGTCATACAAGTAGTAGATAATGCCTAATAATATGTGCAAATGGTTTATATGTACTAATGTGCCTTGGGCCCTTGATAGACAAACACTTCATGTTGTCAAGTATTGAATAAATTCAACTTGATAAATAACATGAAAGAAAATATATATGCATATATATATATATATATATATATATATATATATATATATTTATCATTAAAATTAAAATAAATAAATAAATAGATAGAAGTTAAATAAATAAATTTAAAAAAAAAAAACCAACTGCAGATCATGTGTGCTAACTACAGATCGTGTGGGTGGTAGATGATACGTGGATAGAAGGGTAATGTCATTATTTTTCATTTTTGTGTGTTAATAAATCATATGCGGACTTGGAAAAAAAAATTGAATGCCATTTATAAAAACAGTATACGGACTTGGAAATGAAAATTGAATGCCATTTATAGAGATAAAAAACAGTTATGAATTGTACTGTTTTATCTCACATTAATGGTCAAGATTAGAACACAAAAGTTAAGTGACTTTTTAAGTGATCATGTGACATATTTATAACTTCTTAACCATTCACTCCTAAGATCGAACTTCTAGTATAAAATTACAAAGTCACAATTTTAAACCCTTGTGCTAAAATCATTTTCATGAACATTGTTTCATTCAAATGGTTGCACCTTATCCTTTATAAGCAACATATAGGTTTGCCTCTGAAAATAATGTTATAGGCCGTAAAAAAATGTTAATTAACCAAAGAATTCTCTTTAACTAAAAAGACAAGGGTATATATCATTAAAAATGTCCATTAATTAAAAATTCAATTTTTTTACTAAAAAGATTGAATTACAGTCCATGAAAGATGCACAATAACAAAAAAAAAAAGTTATATGTTATGAAAAATGCTCATTAACAAAAAAAAAAAATTATTTTAACTAAAAAGACAAGGCATGTAGGCTATGAAAAATGCACATCAATGAAAAAAATTTTTAAACTAAAAGCACAAGGTAACCTATAAAAAATGATCATCAACCCAAAAAATCATTTTTAATTAAAAATACAAGGTTAATTTGTAAAAATGCTCATTAACCAAAAAATTATTTTTAACCAAAAATTCAAGAGCCTTATATTTTCAATGAAAAATGATTTTGGATAAAATGCAATTTCCTTAACCTATGACCTACTTTTTAAGAAAAATTGACTTAATAGATTTATGGATATCTTTCTCAGCTATAACCATGTTTTCTTCGTTAAAAATCAATTTATTGTAAATTGGCATTTTTGGTAGACTATAGTCTTGGATTTTCATTGAAAAATAATTTTCAATAAAGTGCAATTTTCATAACATATGATATTCTATTTTTAATATAAAAAAATTACTTCTTAGATTTATGGTAATTTTTTCTAGGCTATAGCGATGTTTGTCCGTTACAATTTTTTTATTTCATAAATTTTTATTTTTCATAGGTTATATCATTGGATTTTCACTGAAAAATGATATTCAGTAAAGTGCAATTTTCGTAGCCTATGACCTTCTCTTTTTCGCTAAAAATAAATTTTTGGATTAATAACCATCTTTCATAGGTTATGACCTTCTCTTTTTCACTAAAAACAAATTATTGAATAAATGATCATTTGTCATAGGCTATGAAATTTTCTTATTCTTAATAACAAAGTTTTTCGTTAATAAATATTTTTAGTAGCTATAGCCTTGAATTTTTGTTCAAAAATAATTTTTGGTAAAGTGTAATTTCTATTTTCACTGCAAATGACTTCTTAGATTACCGACCATCTTTCATAGACTAAAGCCATGTTTTCTTTGTTAAAAACAAAATTAATCATATAAAGGCATTTTTCGTAGCCTAGCCTTGGATTTTCACTAAAAAATGATTTAGTAAACTGCAATTTCCTTAGCCCATGACATTCTATTTTAAAGAAAATACGACTTCTTAGATTTATGGTCATCTTTTCTAGGCTATAGCCATTTTTTCTTCGTTATTTTTTCAATCGTAAATTGGTATTTTTCGTAGGCTCCTTGAATTTTCACTGAATAATGATTTTCGGTAAAGTGCAATTTACTTAACATATGACCTTCTATTTTTCATTAAAAATGACTTCTTAGATTAATGACCATCTTTCATAGGCTATTGCCTTTCCTTATTCGTTAAAAGCAAAGTTTTTTTATTAATATGCATTTTTCGTATGCTATAACCTTGAATTTTCACAAAAAATTGATTTTCAGTGAAGTAAAATTTCCTTTGCCTATGACCTACTAATTTTAAGGAAAAAAATACTTATTAGATTTATGGTCATCTTTCCTAGCTATGGCCATGTTTTTTTTTGTTAAAAAAAAGTATTGTAACTTGGCTTTTCTCGTAGGCTATAGCCGTGAATTTTTACTAAAAAAATATTTTTGGTAAAGTGCAATTTCTGTAGCTCATTACCTTCTCTTTTTTCTATAAATGACTTCTTAGAATAACGACAATCTTTCAAAGGCTATAGCCATGTTTTCTTGGTTAAAAACAAACTTTATCAAAAATAAACATTTTTTGTAGGCAATAGCCGATGCTTTTCACTCAAAAATGATTTTTAGTAAAGTGCAATTTCAGTAGCCTATAACCTTCCCTTTTCCAATAAAAACAACTACTTAGATTAATGCCCAACTTTCATAGGCTATTGCCTTATCTTATTCGTGAACAACAAAGTTTTTTTTTTGTTAATATGCATTTTTGACTTGGATTTTCTCTGAAAAATGATTTTTGATAAAGTGCAATTTCCTTTGCCTATGATCTTCTATTTTTAATAATAAAAAAAATGACTTCTTAGATTTGTGGATATCTTTTGTAGGATATAGTCATGTTTTCTTCGTTAAAAACCAATTTTATCGTAAATTGGCATTTTTCATAGGCTATAGACTTGGATTTTCACTAAAAAATAATTTTTCAGTAAAGTGCAATTTTCGTAGCTTATAACCTTCTATTTTTAAGAAAAAATGACTTTTTAGATTTATGGTCATCTTTCCTAGGCTATATCCATGTTTTCTTCATTACAATTTTTTTTCTTTGTGAATTGGTATATTTCGTAGGTTATAACGTTGGATTTTAATTGAAAAGCGATTTTCGGAAAAGTGCAATTTTTGTAGCCCGTTACCTTCTCTTTTTCCCTAAAAATGACTACTTAGATTAACCACCATCTTTCATCGATTATAGTCATGTTTTCTTCGATACAAATAAACTTTATTGTCAATAGGAATTTTTCGTAGGTTATAGCTTATGAATTTGACTGAAAAAAAGATTTTAATAAAGTGCAATTTGTGTAGCCTACAACCTTCTCTTTTCCATTAAAAACGGCTACTTGGATTAAGGACTATCTTTCATAGGCTATTACATTCTCTTATTCGTTAAAAACAAAGTTTTTCAATAATATGCATTATTCGTAGAGATTTTCACTGAAAAATGATTTTCGATAAAGTGCAATTTCATTTGCCTATGACCTTCTATTTTTAAGTAAAATGACTTCTTAGATTTATGGATATCTTTCCTAAACTATAGCCATGGTTTCTTCGTTAAAATCCAATATTATTGTAAATTGACATTTTTCGTAAGTTAGCTTTGTATTTTCACTAAAAAATGATTTTTAGTAAAGTGCAACTTCTGTAGCTTATAACCTTCTCTTTACCATTAAAAATGGCTACTTAGACTGAGTACCATCTTTCATTGGCTATTGCCTTCTCTTATTCGTTAAAAACAAAGTTTTTCGTTAATATGCATTTTTTGTAGGCTAAACCTTGGATTTTCACTTAAAAATGATTTTCAAAAAATGATCAATCTTCTTTGCCTACGACCTTCTATTTTTAAGAGAAAAATGTCTTCTTAGATTTATGGAAATCTTTCCTAAATTGTAGCCATGGTTTCTTTGTTAAAATCCAATGTGATCGTAAATTGACATTTTTCGTAGGTTATAAAAATGTATTTTCACTGAAAAATGATTTTTAATAAAGTGCAAATTTTGTCTCCTACAACTTTCCCTTTTCCATTAAATACGACTACTTGGATTAAGTACCATCTTTCATTGGCTATTGCCTTCTCTTATTCGTTAAAAACAAAGTTTTCTGTTAATATGCATTTTTCTTAAGTTATAGCCTTGGATTTTTACTTAAAAATAATTTTCAAAAAATGATCAATTTCCTTTACCTACAACCTTTGATTTTTAAGAAAAAATGACTTCTTAGATTTATGGATATCTTTCCTAAACTATAACAATGCTCTCTTTTTTTTTCTCGTTAAAATCCAATATTGTTGTAAATTGACATTTTTTTTAGGATATATATATAGCCTTTGATTTTCACTCAAAAATGGTTTTCAGTAAATTGCAATTCTATAGCCTATAAACCTTCTTTTTCCCATTCAAAACTTAGATTAATAACCAACTTTCATAGACTATTGCCTTCTCTTATTCGTAATAACAAACTTTTTCGTTAATATGCATTTTTCGTAGGGTTAGCCTTGGATTTTCTCTGAAAAGTGATTTTTGATAAAGTATAATTTTCTTTGCCTATGACCTTCTATTTTAAACAAAAAACGACTTCTAAGATTTATGACCATCTTTCCAAGGCTATAGCCTTGGACTTTTACTTAAAAATGATTTTAAAAAAATGATCAATTACCTTTGCCTACAACCTTCTATTTTTAAGAAAAAATGACTTCTTAGATTTATGGATATCTTTCCTAAACTATAACAATGTTTTTTTTTTCTCGTTAAAATCCAATATTATTGTAAATTGACATTTTTTTTGTAGGATATATATGTATATATAGCCTTGGATTTTCACTCAAAAATGATTTTCAGTAAATTGCAATTCTATAGCCTATAACCTTCTCTTTTCCATTAAAAACGGCTACTTGTATTAATGACCAACTTTCATAGGCTATTGCCTTCTCTTATTCGTGAACAACAAAGCTTTTCGTTAATATGCATTTTTCGTAGGCACCTTGGATTTTCTCTGAAAAATGATTTTTTGATAAAGTACAATTTTCTTTGCCTACGACCGTCTATTTTAAATAAAAAATGACTTCTTAGATTTGTGGATATCTTTCGTAGGATATAGGCATGTTTTCTTCATCAAAAAACAATTTTATCGTAAATTGGCATTTTTTGTTGGCAAGCCTTGAATTTTCACTTAAAAATGATTTCTGGTAAAATACAATTTTATTAGTGTATAACCTCCTATTTTTAACCAAAACCGACTTCTTATATTTATGGTCATCTTTCCTAGACTATAGCCATGATTTCTTTATAATAATTTTTTTCTTTGTAAATTGGTATATTTTGTAGGCTATAACCATGGATTTTAATTGAAAAGTGATTTTCGTAAAAGTGCAATTTCTATAGTCCATTACCATCTCTTTTTACCCAAAGAAATGACTGCTTAGATTAACAACTATCTTTCATAGGCTATAGTTATGCTTTCTTCGATAAAAACAAACTTTATTGTCATTAGGCATTTTTCGTAGGCTATAACTTATATTTTCGCTCAAAAATGATTTTTAGTAAAGTGTAATTTGTGTAGCCTACAACCTTCTCTTTTCAATTAAAAATGACTACTTGGATTAAGGACCATCTTTCATAGGCTACAACCTTCTCTTATTCGTTAAAAACAAAGTTTTTCATTTATGCATTTTTCATAGGGGTTTTCACCAAAAAATGATTTTCGATAAAGTGCAATTTCTTTTGCCTATGACCTTCTATTTTTAAGAAAAAATGACTTCTTAGATTTATGAATATCTTTCGTAAACTATAGCCATGGTTTCTTCGATAAAAACAAACTTTATTGTCAATAGGGATTTTTTGTAGGCTATGGCGGTGTGATTTTCACTCAAAAATGATTTTTAGTAAAGTGCAGCTTCTGTAGCTTATAACCTTCTCTTTTCCATTAAAAACTGGTACTTGGATTAAGTACCATCTTTCACTGACTGTTGCCTTCTCTTATTCGTTAAAAACAAAGTTTTTCGTTAATATGCATTAGCTTTGAATTTTCACTTAAAAATTATTTTCAAAAAATGTGCAACTTCCTTTGCCTATGGCCTTCTATTTTTGAGAAAAAATGACTTCTTAGATTTATGGATATCTTTCCTAAACTATAGCCATGCTTTCTTCGTTAAAATCCAATATGATCATAAATTGACATTTTTCGTAGGATATATAAATATAGCCTTGGATTTTCACTCAAAAATGGTTTTTAATAAAGTGCAATTATGTAGCCTATAACTTTCTCTTTTCCATTAAAAACGGCTACTTGGATTAATGACCAATTTTCATAGGCTATTGCCTTCTTCATACGCTACAACATTGGACTTTCATTGAAAACTAATTTTTAGTAAAGTGCAATTTCCTTAGCCTATGACCTTCTATTTTTAGGGAAAAAATGACTTCTTATATTTACGGTCATCTTTCCTAGGCTATAGCCATGTTTTCTTTGTTTAAAACAAATTTTATCGTAAATTTCAACTTTTCATAGCTATAGGCTTAGATTTTTACTAAAAAATTATTTTTGGTAAAGCGTAATTTATGTAGCTCATTACCTTCTCTTTTTCCTAAAAACGACTTTTTAGATTAACGGTCATCTTTCATATGTTATAGCCTTGTTTTCTTCGTTAAAAACAATCTTTATTGTAAATAGGCATTTTTCATAGGCTATAGCCTATAACTTTCACTCACAAATGTTTTTTAGTAAAGTGCAATTTATGTAGCCTATAACCTTCTTTTTTTCCATTAAAAATGGCTACTTGAATTAATGACCATCTTTCATAAGTTATTGCCTTCTCTTACTCGTTAAAAATAAGATATAACATTTAAAGAATAATTTTCAATAAAGTGCAACTTCCTTTGCCTATGACCTTCTACTTTTAAGAAAAAATGACTTCTTAGATTTATGGATATTTTTCCTAGGCTATAGCCATGTTTTCTTCGTAAAAACCAATTTTATTGTAAATTGACCTTTTTCGTAGGTGTGACGACCATTAGAAGAAAAAAAAAGGGCGTCTCGCGCAAGATGTATAGTCATCTCGCGTGAGACGATAGTTAGGGAAGGCAAAAGTGATTTCTCATCTCGCGCTAGACGAGTGCAGGAATTAGTCCCACATCGATTAACGTTGTAGAAGGGGACCTCCTCCCTCTATATGTAGAGGCTTTCCGTGAGTATTTATACTTGCTAATTCACTCCAAGAGCTTGAGAAGTCACACTTTTGTGAGACTTTTAGCTCCAGCTATATTTTTATTCTTTTCTCCCTCTCGTTTTTCGTTCGTGGGGAAGCAGTGTCTCTACGTAAGGTGTTTGGAGCTCCCAGCTTATTGCTTCTTAGTGGTCAACCATGTTAAGGTGAGTGACTTTCTTCACGGTCTATTAGTTATTTTCAAAAGTTATTTATTTATTTTTGTATTATTTTATTTATGCATGTTTTATAAAATCCTAGGAGACGGAATTTATTATTTTAATTACGTATTTATGAAGTTAGTTATTCTTTTATTTAGTTAGATATTCTCTCATGATTATTTATTTAAAAAATCTTTATTTATGAGATAGATATTTACGAAGCTATTTTTAGAAAATTACTTTTAGAACTACATGAGACCACATTTTATTGCATTAAATATATTCATGTTGCATGTGTATGATTAGCATTAAGTGATATATATTCATATTATTTAGCTAAACCCTTAATAAAAGATAATGGTTACAGAAAGATTCTGGTGGAGAAGACTTATGTTAAGGAAAGATTCTGACTAAGGACAAGACTTGGTACTTAAGATGTCTATTGTGACTCACCTCACTTACCTAGAAACCTCTCTAAGCATGAGATCTTAATCTACCTTTATTTTTCCAAAATAAAACATTTAAGGATATTAAGTCATGTTATGATAAGGATTATGATGTGATGATCATGTTATGTATTTGAAACTATTTTCATGGGAGTATATCTACGGTAGAACTGTAAGTCAGCAACAACCTACATTGACCGTGGTATACCTTGTACGATCGTAAAATAGAATAGGATTCATGTAGATTTAGGGTAAGACCGTAAAGCCTGGACATGGCAACCTGTGATGGCCGATGTCATGTATCATGTATCATGTCATGTAGATTAAGGGCATGACAGTAAAGCCCAGACATTTCAGGAACAGCTAAATCATAATGCTCGGAATGTCTATCTAGAGAAACTCCCCAATTATATTATATTTTCAAATGCTTTTATGTATTAGTTATTATTATAGAAATATTTTATGCTTACTATATATATATATATATATATATA
The DNA here is from genome assembly GCA_003254905.1 of Nissolia schottii. NCBI lineage: Eukaryota > Viridiplantae > Streptophyta > Magnoliopsida > Fabales > Fabaceae > Nissolia > Nissolia schottii. The sequence continues at coordinate 499,719 of QANU01102951.1, read as the reverse complement.
TATATATATATATATATTATGTATTGCATTTGTATGTCGTGTGTTTTTCAAAGTGTCCCATGTCGCCGTGCAGACGGTCTCTCGTTAAAACTCTCCCTAGAGCTCTCACCCCTCACCTCCCCTTCTAGTTGCAGGTTATGAAGCAGCGTAGCAGAGCGTGAAGTTTATGGTCAGTGTAACGATTTCAAAATCCAAGAGTCAGCAATTCAATTTGAGGTGAAGCTACTTATAAGAATTGTAAGTTTATTTTTATTTTGTAATCGATTTATGTCTAGAGTGCTCCAATTTTATACAGGCAAGATCCTCAGGCAAGTCATGCATTTTATCATGTATATTTATGTTTTATATAAAAGAGTTCATGTTTATTCAGAAAAAAGAAAGTTTTGTTTGTTTTAATTAAAGTTAAAGTGCATGTTTTTACGAAAAACATTCTAGAGGCTTCCGTAAGAGAACTAGTCTCTTGCGTGTCAGTCACTATTCTAAGTTGGGGCGTGACAGTAGGGTATAGCATTGAATTGTCACTGAAAAATGATTTTCGGTAAAGTGCAACTTCCTTTGCCTTTGTCAAAATTTTAAGAAAAAATGACTTCTTAGATTTATGGATATCTTTCCTAGGTTATAGTCATGTTTTCTTCGTTAAAAACCAATTTTATTGTAAATTGACCTTTTTCGTAGGCTATAACTTTGGATTTTCACTTAAAAGTTATTTTCGGTAAAGTTCAATTTTCATAGCCAATGACCTTCTATTTTTAAGAAAAAACAATTTCTTAGATTTGGTCATCTTTCCTAGGTTATATCCATGTTTTTTTGTTATAATTTTTTTTTTGTAAATTGATATTTTTCATAGGCCTTAGATTTTCATTTAAAAATAAGTTTTAGTAAAGCGCAATTTCTATAGCCCATGAACTTCTCTGTTTTGCTAAAAATGACTTATTGGATTAATGATCATCTTTCATAGGCTATGACCTCTTCTTATTCGTTAATAACAAAGTTTTTCATTAATAAGCATTTTTCATAGGCTAGACTTAAATTTTCGTTCAAAATAAATTTTTAGTAAAGTGTAATATTTAAAACCCATTACCTTCTCTTTATCATTAAAATTGACTTCTTAGATTAACGATTATATTTCATAGGCTATAACTATGTTTTCTTCATTAAAAGCAAAATTTATTGTAAATAGTCATTTTTCGTAGCCTATAACCTTGGATTTTCACTAATAAATGCTTTTCGATAAAGTGCAATTTTATTAGCCTATGACCTTCTATTTTTAAGAAAAAACGACTTCTTCGATTTATGGTCATCTTTCCTAGGCTATATCTATTTTTTCTTCATTAAAATTTTTTTAGTCATAAATCTTTTTCATAGGCTAGCCTTGGCTTTTCACTGAAAAATGATTTTTGGTAAAGTGCAATTTACATAACCTATGACCTTCTCTTTTTCATTAAAAATGACTTCCTAGATTAATGATCATCTTTCATAGGCTATTGCCTATTATTATTCGTTAAAACAAATTTTTTCGTTAATAAGCATTTTTTGTAGGGTATAGCCTTAGATTTTCACCAAAAATTATTTTTTGATAAAGTGAAATTTCCTTCACCTTAGACCTACTAATTTTAAGAAAAAAATGACATTCTAGATTTATGATGGTCTTTGCTGGCTATAGCCATGTTTATCGTAAATTGACATTTTTAGTAAGCTGTAACCTTGAATTTTCACTATAACATGATTTTCAGTAAAGATCAATTTCAGTAGCCCATTACCTTCTCTTTTTACCTAAAAATGACTTCTCAGATTAACGACCATCTTTCATAGGTTATAGTCATGTCTTCTTCATTAAAAACATATTTTATCGTACATAGGCATTTTTCATAGGCCTGTGATTTTTGCTAAAAAATGATTTTCAGTAAAATGTAATTTCTGTAGGCTATAACCTTCTCTTTTCCATTAAAAATGGCTACTTGGATTATTGACCATCTTTCTTAGGCTATTGCTTTCTCTTATTCGTTAAAAACAAAGTTTTTTTTTTTTGTTAATAACCAATTTTTGTAGGCTACCTTGGATTTTTATTGAAAAATGATTTTTGATAAAGTGCAACATGCTATGCTTATGACCTTCTATTTCTACGAGAAAATGACTTCTTAGATTTATCGATATCTTTCTTAGGTTGTAGCCATGTTTTCTTCGTTAAAACCAATTTTATCGTAAATTGGCATTTTTCAAAGGCTATAGCAGTGAATTTTCTTTGAAAAATGATTTTCAATAAAGTTCAATTTCCTTAGCCTATGACCTTCTTTTTTTAAGAAAAAGAATGACTTCTTATATTTATGGATATCTTTCCTAGGCTATAGTCATGTTTTCTTCATTAAAAACCAATTTTATCGTAAATTGGCTTTTTTCGTAGGCAGCCTTGGATTTTCATTAAAAAAATGATTTTTTTGAAAATATAGCTCATTTACCTTCTTTTTTTTCCTCTAAAAATGACTTCTTAGATTAACGATCATCTTTTATGGGCTACAACAATGTTTTCTTTGTTAAAAACAAAAATTATCATAAATATACATCTTTGATTTTTACTCAAAAATGATTTTCACTTTAAATTCAATTTTCGTAGTCTATAATCTTCTTCTTTCCATTAAAAATGACTTCTTGAATTAATGGCCATCTTTCAAAGGCTATGGCCTTTTTCTTATTCTTTAATAACAAAGTTTTTCATTAATAAGCCTTTTTGGTAGGCTATAACCTTAGATTTTTGGTCAAAAATAATTTTTAGTAAAATGAAATTTCTATACCTCATTACCTTCTCTTTTTCCCTAAAAATAAATTCTTATATTAAAGGTCATCTTTCATAAGTTATAACCATGTTTTCTTTGTTAAAAATAAACTTTATCGTAAATATGCATTTTTTGTAGGTTATAACCTTTGATTTTCACTCAAAAATGATTTCTGTAAAGTGCGATTTTTGTAGCCAATATCCTTCTCATTTCCATTAAAAACGGTTACTTGGATTGATGACCATCTTTCACAGGCTTTTATCTATTCTTATTCATTAAAAACAAAGGTTTTCATTAATATGCATTTTTTTGTAGGCTGTAGCCTTTGATTTTCACTCAAAAGTAATTTTCAATAAAGTGCAATTTTTGTTGCCTATAACCTTCTCTTTTCTATTAAAAATGACTTCTTGGATTAATGATCATATTTCATAACCTTTTCTTACTCGTTATTATGCATTTTTCATATACCATATAGTCTTGGATTTTCCCTGAAAATGATTTTTGGTAAAGTGAAACTTCCTTAGCCTATGACCTATTTTCAAGGAAAAAAAACTTATTAGATTTATGTCCATCTTTCCTAGTCTATATCCATGTTTTCTTCGTTAAAAACATATTTTGCCATGAATTGACATTTTTCTTAGGCCATAGACTTAGATTTCCACTGAAAAATGATTTTTAGTAAAATGCAATTTTCTTAGCCTATAACCTTCTATTTTTAAGAAAAATCACTTCTTACATTTATGCCCATCTTTCCTAGGTTTTAGCCATGTTTTCTTCATTAAAAACAAATTTTATCCTAAATTGGAATTTTTCGTAACCTATAGCTTTGGATTTTCACTGAAAAACAATTTTCGGTAAGGTGCAATTCCCTTAGCCCATGACATTCTGTTTTTAAGAAAAGATGACTTCTTAGATTTATGGTCATCTTTCCAAAGCTATAGCCAAGTTTTCTTAATGAATTTTTTTATCGTAAATTGACATTTTTCGTAAGTTATAGCCTTGGATTTTCACTGAAAAATGATTTTCGATAAAGTGCAATTTTCGTGGATTAATGACCATCTTTCATAGGCTATTGCCTTTTCTTATTCATTAAAAACAAAGTTTTTCATTATTGTGTATTTTACATAGGCTGGCCTTGGATTTTCACTGAAAAATGATTTTTGGTAACGTGCAAATTCCGTAGCCCATGACCTTCACATTTTCAAGAAAAAAAAATGACTTCAATTTATGTCCATCTTTCTTAGGCTATAGCCATGTTTTCTTCGTTAAAAACAAATTTTATCTTAAATTGGCATTTTTCAAAGCTATATATAGACTTGTTTTTACTGAAAAATGATTTTTGGTAAAGTACAATTTTCTTAGCTCATGACCTTCTATTTTTAAGAAAAAAAACTACTACTTAGATTTATGCCCATCTTTCCTAGGCTTTAGCCATGTTTTCTACATTAAAAACAAAGTTTATCGTAAATTGGAATTTTTCGTAGCTTAGCCTTGAATTTTTACAAAAAAAATGATTTTTGGCAAAGTGCAATTCCCTTAGCCTATGACATTTTTTTAAAGAAAAAATGACTTCTTAGATTTATGGGCATCTTTCCAAAGCTATAGCCATGTTTTCTTCATATTGTTTAATCATAAATTGGCTTTTTTCGAAGGCTATATTGCCATGGATTTTCACTAAAAAAAGATTTTTGGTAAAGTGCAATTTTCTTAGCCTATGACCTTCTAATTTTAAGAAAAAATTAATACTTAGATTTATGGTCATCTTTCCTAGGCTATAGTCATGTTTTCTTCATCAAAAACTAATTTTATTGTAAATGGCCACTTTTTTGTAAACTATAGTGTTAAATTTTTACTGAAAAATGATTTTTGGTAAAGTGCAATTTTCATAGCCTATAACCTTCTCTTTTCCATTAGAAACAACTTCTTGGATTAATGACCATCTTTCATAGGTTAATGCCTTTTCTTATTTGTTAAAAACAAAGATTTTCGTTAATATACATTTTTCGTAGGCTATAGCCTTGAATTTTCACTGAAAAATAAATTCCGGTAAAGTGCAATTTACTTGGCATATGACCTTCTAATTTTATGAAAAAATGATTTCTTAGATTTATGGTTATCTTTCTTATGCTATAGTCATCTTTTCTTCGTTAAAAACAAATTTTATCATAAATTGGCTTTTTTCTTAGACTATAGCCTTGAATTTTCAATGAAAAATGATTTTCAGTAAAGTGTAATTTCTTTAGGCTATGACCTTTAATTTTTAAGAAAAAATGACTTCTTAGATTTATAATTATCTTTCCTAGGCTATAGCCATGCTTTCTTCATTAATTTTTTTTATCATAAATTGGTATTGCTGTAGTCTATAGCCATAGATTTTCACTGGAAAATAATTTTTGATAAAGTGTAATTTACATAGTCCATGACCTTCTCTTTTTCCACTAAAAATGACTTTTTGTAATAATGATCATCTTTCATAAGTTGTTGCCTTTTGTTATTCGTTAAAAATAAAGTTTTTCGTTAATATGCATTTCGTAGGCTATAACTTTTGATTTTCACTGAAAATGATTTTCTAGTAATCATTTCCTTATCCTATGACCTTCTAATTTTAAGAAAAAATGACTTTTTAGATTTATAGATCTTTTCTCGCTATAACCATATTTCTTCATCAAAAAGAAATTTATCGTAAATTGACATTTTTCATAGGCTATAACTTTAGATTTTCACTGAAAAATGATTTTTGATTTTGTAGCCTATGACCTTCTATCTTTCACTAAAAACGATCATCTTTCATAGGCTATGACCTTTTCTTTTTCGTTAATAACAAAGTTTTTTGTTAATAGACATTTTTGGTAGGCTATAGCATTGAATTTTCGTTCAACATAATTTTCGGTAAAGTGCATTTTCTATAACCCATTACCCTCACTTTTTCACTAAAAACAATTTCTTAGATTAACAGTGGTCTTTCATAGGCTATTGCCATTGTTTCTTCGTTAAAAACAAACACTACAAGAAAACAGTCTATTACCGTCAGAATTACTGTCGAAATTTTGTGAGGGTTCCATCGGCTTTGAACGTTACCATTGGCTTTACCATCAGCCCATGAACCGACGATAAAGTGCTCGATGGTAATAGACTTACCATCGGTTAACGTCCACCGACGGTAACTACCGCCTGGATTAACTGACGAAAACAGGTTCGAAGACGAGTGCATTTGAACCGGTCTATGGTCGGTTAACGTCGGCTGCCACCAACGATAAAAATATTACTGTTTTATTCCTCTACCGTCGGAATTAACTGACTGTGTGNAGAATTATTTTAATAAATTATTATTTATTTTAAATAAAATTTTAATAAACTATATAATTATATTAACAAATAATTTCAATTAATTTTTGTAATTTATAAATATATAGAAATTTATATTTAATAATTAATTAAATATTTATGTAATTAATACTAAATATTTATTTATTAATATATTTATATAATTAAATATTTATTAAATTATTATTTATTTTAATTAAAATTTTATTAAATTATATAATTATATTAGTAAATAATTTTAATTAAATTTTTTAATTTATTAATATATATAAATTTATAGTTAATAACTAAAATAAGCAATTAAAATACGGAATTGTAACACCCTAACTAGCTAGTTACGCTTAAGTCGTAAACAATGCTTATCTGCTTTGGTTGGAATACCTTTGTCCTATAATATCTTTGAAAATACCATTTACTTAAAAATATGAACCAATTTAAAATTTTTCTCGACTTATTTACGGAACATGAAATATGAGTCATGCATAGAATAAAACATATATTGCAAGCGATAAAGACATCAATCGGTTGGTAGAATTCTATTATGTCCTCAAACCCTTCATCTATAAGGGCCATTGTTGAACATGGCCTTATCCTGAATGGAAAGCAATTGTCCTTGTCATCTATGGCGTACACAACATCATGACATCTTCTCCCATATTTTTCTATGAAACCAAAAGGGATTTCTCCTACATTCTTTAAAAGTAAACAGAACTACTTAATAAATCTATTCTTACATCACATATATCCAATATCATAAATTGTCAAACATATTAGGTTAATATAATAATGATGATATGTAATCGATTAATAAATTATATTATGCAATCATAATATAATAGATATATTATATATTAGTGCGTATGTTTGTGTGTGAAATGTAAAAGATTATTGCATAAATTTTGTTATAAATAAATTCGATGACATACCCTATTTGCCTGGAATGTTATAAACAGGTGTCGGTTTGTGTCCAAATAGCTCTCATTACTGTAAACATTTTTTAATAGCGTAATAACCTGCAAAGAAGTTCATGCATATCAACAAAGAGACAATAATGCACTCCTATATTTAATAAAAAACAAAGGAGAACAATACATTTGATGCTTGAAAATAACCAAAGGCAATTTGTATTCGAATACAAAAGCAAGACGAAGGTGATAAAAAAAAGGAGAAAAAAATAGTAGACATAGTAAAGAACGAACGTAAAGGTAATAAAAAAATGAAGGAAAACCTCACATAGTAAAGAAAACAAGACATAGTTTTGAAAAAATAAAACAACAAAAGAGAAAAAGAAACAAACGAACCAATAAATGTGTGAAACAAGAGGCAGTGGTGATGGCGTAGTGGCGCGGTGGAGTAGTGGTGGTGACGCAGTGGAGTGGTGGCAGTGGTGGGAAGAGAATGGAGGAAGGGAAGAGAGGAAGAAGAAGGAAGAAGAAAATGAGAAGAAGAGAAAGAAAATTCGCTTAATTGTTCTGGTCTGAAACGTTACCGTCGAAAATGACAGCCGGTAATAGTAAATACCGATGGTAATAATGATGCACAAAACGCAACGTTTCATTAAACATATTACTGTAGAGTTTGAATTCAGATATTACCGTCGGCACATCCGACGGTAACCAAATAAAAGGCGCCAAAGTTTGGTGCCAAAAATTTTCAATTACCGTCGGCGTCACCATCACTGACGGTAACTATTTTTACCAAACGCAACGTTCCATGTAGAATCACAAACGATGTGTCTTGTGTATTTGTTACTGACGGTCACTACCAGCGGTAATGAGTATCACAAAATGCAGTGTTTGCATGCGAAGATTACCGTAGGTTGGTTAAAATATCCCGACGGTAAACCAAAAATGGCGCCAAATTTTGGTGCAAAAAATTTTTTCGTTACCGTCGGGGGCCCATCACCGATGGTAATAATTTAGGGAAACGCTACGTTCTATGTCAAGTCCAAAACGCATCGTTTAGGATTAACGTTACCGTCGGCTCTGTCCGATGGTAAAACTCAACTAACTAATTATTACCCTTTTGTTATTATTTTAATCATGTATGTTTATTATTATTTATTATTACTTGTTAATTCATACATAAGTTATGTGTTACTAATTATTTTAATTATTGTTTATTATTTAGGGTTTATCATACATAAGTTCGCAATTAGAAATTTTTGCCTTCATTCACTTTATTTATTTTTAAAATTATTATTTATTTTTAATTTAATTATTATTTATTTACATATAACATAAATATTATTAATTGGATAAACTAACAAACTAAAAAATTAAAAAACTTTATTTGATTGAATATAACATATATATTACAAGCTAAAAAATTTTAAAAAAAACTACATTAATTAAAAAGTTTGAATTAAAAAACTATAAAATAAAAAATTATAAACTTAAAAAACTATTCTCCTAGATCGGTGGGAGTTCATCCCAGTTTAGCTTGAAGGTCGCCATCCCAGTTTAGCTTGAAGGTCGCTATCCCGGTTCGGGGGGGGGGGTCGAAAAGGTTGTGAGGCTCATCGATTATACATGGTGATGGATGCAACGAGCCTCCGATTATGGGGATGGTGATGCGAGGGTAGAAAATGTTATCTTCGCATCGTCGCATCCTCGAGGGTGGAACCTCGATTGGATGCGAAGGTAAAACTTCCCCCCTTTCATCACCATCACCATCACCATAATCGACAAGAAGCCTCACACACTTACAACTAATTGTACACTAGATATGCCGACTTGGTGTTGTGATCATCTGATTATGGAGATGATGATGCGAGGGGCAAAAAATGTTATCGTTGCATCGTACGAGTGGATGCAAAGGTAACATTTCCCCCCCGCATCACCATCACCTTAATCGGACAAACCTCATATTTTGGGAGAGTTTGGGGAGGACGGAAGAGTAGGAGTAGGGGCTACCATGGGGGGATGAGTTTTTATAGCAATGGTTGAACAGATTACCGTTGGACTATTCTAATAGTAAATAGATATTTATGGCTCGGTTGAACGTTGTGGAAGACGTGTCGGTTAGTATTCCCGAGGCGATTATTTTCGAGACGGTTGTCGTCGGTTTCTACTGATGGTAACCGGATATTTATGGCTGGTTTGAACGGTGTGGAAGACGTGTCGGTTAGTATTTCTGAGACGTTACCGTCGGTCGTCGGTGACGGTAAAGTAAGTCCCACACACCTGACAGATTATAATTAGTTTGAATTTACCATCTGTTGTGACCGACAGAAATGTTTTTTATTTTTTATAAACAAAACTTCACACTTTTACCGTCGGTGTATGCCGATGGTAAGTTTTTCGCACCCTTTCCCGTGAACAATTATCGTTGGTGTTACTGTCAGAATTTTTTCATGACGGTAATCTGATGCCTCTTTCCCAGTTCTTTTTGCGCGAACTGGTTACCGTCGGTTATATTGCGTTTACATTCTTGTTCATTTAACCGTTTAATAACTCAAAATCAAATCTTGGTGAATAAGAATTTACAACTTGAAGGGTTAAAGGAAACTTGTCAAGTATTTAAATATTTTTTAATGGACGAAAAGGAGATAATTTATAAGACCGATCCATTATTTGTGAAAATGTATGCTTAACTCAAACGAAAAATGGACTACGCCTAAAATCGGGACAAGTTGTAATTGTTCAAATTGATTCTGTATGGCGGTAATATGTTGACGGTAATAGTCAAATTTCTTGTAGTGAAACTTTATCGTAAATAGACATTTTTCGTAGGCAATAGTGTTTATTTTCACTCAAAAATGATTTTCAGTAAAGTGCAATTTCCGTAGCCAATAACCTTCTCTTTTCCATTAAAAATGACATCTTGGATTAATGACTATCTTTCATAGGTTATTGTCTTTTCTTACTTGTAAAAATAAAGATTTTCATTAATGTGTATTTTTCATAGGCACCTTAGAATTTCACTGAAAAATGATTTTCGGTTAAATGCAATCTCCCTAGCCTATGACCTTCTATGTTTAAGAAAAAAATGACTTCTTAGATTTATGGTCATTTTCCCTAGGCTATAGTCGTGTTTTCTTCGTTTAAAAAGAATTATTGTAAGTTAACATTTTTCATAGGTTATAGCCTTGCATTTTCACTGAAAAATTATTTTCGATAAATTATAGGCTATAAAAGATGCTCGTTTACCAAAAATGTCTTTTTTACTCAAAAGACAAGACTATAAGTTATGAAAAATGCATAGTAACCAGAAAATCTTTTTTAATTGAAAAAAAAACAAGGATAGTCCATGAAAATGCTTATTAAAAAGAAAACTTAATTTAAGCAAAAAATACAAGGTTATAAAAATGCTCATTAACAAAAAAAAATTATGAAAAATATTAATTAATCAAAAAATTCTATTTAAGCAAAAATACGAAGCTATAAATTATAAAAAAAAATCCATTTAATCAAAAGTTTATTTTTAACTAAAAAGACAAGGAAAAGTGTGGAAAATGCCCATCAACGACCAAAGGCTTTTTAACTAAAATTACAAGGCTATATAGGATATAAAAAATACTCTTTGACATAAAATCATTTTTTAACTTAAAAAATAAGGCTATATAAGTTATGCAAAGTGCTCATTAACCAAAACTTCATTTTTAATAGAAAAGACAACGTTATATGTTATGAAAAATAGCGGTTAACTAAGAAATGTTGAACATTCATATAATGATTGCAGGATATCCAAATCCTTCCAAATATTGTTCAACCCTGCACTCGAGTTATTGTCGTACAATGACACACGAGTTAGCGACATACATTTTTTTTTTTTTTTTACTTCTCTTGGCCTAATGACTAACTTTAATTTTCAGTCGAGTGCTATCTTCCATTATTGGTCCTTTTGTGTTTTCATTCTCTTTTTAAGTGGCAGACAGTTTTAATTCTCTAAGCATAACTTTTATTGTTGCCTTTGATGAATATTGGACTAAAACACTTTCGTTTTATAGGCTAATAACAACCAATACAAAATGTCACATTTGCAAAGTTTCTAATACAAATGCGTCAATTCAGTGATTGAGTGATTTTCCAGACTCAGAGCAGATTATTTTGGTGTTTTGCAAAGTCAATGATTGAGTAACTTTGAATCTCCTTTCTCGAGAAAGGTATTGTTGATTAATATGAGTATCAGAAACGAGTATTGCCGCACAAGATTTGCATTACTTTACACTTCATACATATTCGAATTCAGTGTCATTTGTGTCTTTGAGACGCAGAATATTTTATGTTAAACCTTAAATGTTTATTTAGTAGGTACTTAACGTCCATGATTCACGTATCGAATTTCTTATATTCTTAGACATAGTTTCCACAATCTTTGGACTTGGGAAAATGAGAAATTTTGCATTTTATCCTAAATTATTCATCCATATGGTGATTAAAGCCGCACAATAGGGATGTACATTCATTTAGTTTTACATGCAATATGAAACATCAATCGTGAATTAAGAAGAAAAATGTTTGAAGGTTTTAGATAGTAAGAGTGGGTCTAGAGTATAGATCGGGAATGAACCGCGTTATCATATGTTTAAAGGTGTATTTATAATGAAGGTGTTATCAATGCGGGTGTGAAAACATCAAGGAGTAAATTAAGGGATCTTAATTGAAGACATCGTGGCAATAATAAAGGAAATGATGAGTGTTGGTAGATCAGTAGACTACATATGAAAAATTATGTATCACATTCACATATTCGAGATATATAAGAAATAGAACTAAGGAAGGACAACTATTTTTGTATTACAAAATTTCTTACAACACAATAGGGGGAGAGCCCTTCATCACTTGAGACATCAATGCAAAATTCAAACCCTGTTTCACATTTGATATTAGTACACACACAATTCGATTTTGTTGTTTCACTTCTCATCACACAAGCTATGCACATAGATGATGAACGGTTATTTTGCACAGTTTTCTTCTGTGTTAATTTTATTTACACATGGTTAATTAATTAACACTATCTAGAGATTAATTAGGTTGTGATCAACATTAGATTGAGGAGGAATATTAGTGAGCATATGAACCACTTCCCTCATGGTAGGCCTAGCATGCCCAATTTCCTTCACACACATCATTGCTATGTTGAACACGTGGACGACGGTTGTAAGTGGGTACCCACTAAGCCTAGGGTCCACCACTGCCAACACCGAAGCTGCATCGTACGGCTGAGAGAGCTCTGATATGGTCTTGTTGACCCATCCAACAATGTCAACACCGTCTCCGAATTCCCCTACCGGCTTCCTTCCTACTATCAGCTCCAATAGCACTACTCCAAAACTGTAGACGTCACTCTTCTCGTCCACTTTCAACGTGTAAGCATACTCTGTTTTAAAACCATTAAGAAACAAATCATGTAAACCATTCCGTTCATAGTAAGTGGGACTTGGTGAATTAGTGGTGGAGTTTGGAATAATATAATTACTTCTTCTCAAGGAGGAGGACAATATAAAGTACATGAAATCCTTTTTCTAAACTAAATAGCAAATGGTGAACTAAATATTTCACAACTGTTAAATCACTTAATTTGAGTTGCTTTTGCAATGACATCTTCTGCATGTACGTAGATGTAATTTTTCGTTAAAAAATTATGAAATCAAGTACCACTGTACACCATCTAAAAATTATAAGGAAAAATGTTATTGGTATATAATAATGATTTAATCAACTATATAACATAATTTGATTGAGATTGCATTTAATAATATATTATTAATGAGTTGATACATTGGTCCATACTTTTCAATAGAAGTTCTTATAAAAAGAAAATCAGATTTTTCAACTTAAAAAGCAGTGAACTCATGTCATGGAATAAGAAGAAAAATTCAAAAAAAAGAGAGAAAGTAATGGAACCTGGAGCAATGTAACCGTAGGAGCCAGCGATAGATGACATGGACTGAGAAGCACCAGGGTCATGCAAGAACTTGGCGAGCCCAAAATCCGCCACGTGTGCCTCAAAGTCCCCATCAAGTAAAATATTATTGGACTTGACGTCGCGGTGGATGATCAGCGGCTGGCAGTCGTGGTGCAAGTAGCAAAGCCCCCTCGCCGCCTCCACCGCGATCCTGTACCTCATCTCCCACCTCAGGTGCGCTCCCTTCGCCCCATGCAGCCACTCCCCTACGCTCCCGTTCGGCATGTACTCGTACAGCAGCAGGTTCGTATCCTTGTTCGAGACGTATCCCAGAAGCCTCATTATGTTCCTGTGCCTTATCTTCCCCAGCGTCTCTATCTCCGCCTTGAATCCGTAGTCGTTCCTTCCGCTTCCCTGTCCCACCAGCCGCTTTATCGCCACGTCCGTTCCGTTCGGCATCGCCCCTCGGTACACGATCCCCGCTCCACCTTTTCAAAGAGTTAGTTAGTTAGTTAAACTTCTCAGAGTTAGTTACAAGAAGTTAGTTGTTGGAAATAGCTATGAACCCTCCCTAACAGAGAAGTTATAGTCCTTTTTAATTGAAATTGTTTAAAAAATAGTTATATACACTTATCATTATTATTATTAATTATTTTTTAACGGTTAAAATATACCTATTTTAACCTCTAATATACAAAGCACACCTTAATTATTATCTAATTTATAAATAATAGATAATAATGTTGGGTTAAAATTATCTTAAATAGTTACTTTTCTATTATTTTTTATTGAACAAATTTCTTTGATACAAAATATTCGTTCCATATAAAATTTATCACTAAATTTTCAATTAAGAGATTAAAAATTGTATCAATTCCTTCATATTTGGGAATTGAAGAAGAAGAAAGAACCAAATTAGATAAAATCACTTCATATACTACTCTTAAATTAAATTTCTTAATTTGCATAGATAAAGTATTATTTGGTTTTTGTTATTACCTTTCCCTATGATGTTCTCCTCCTTTAAGCACTCTACAACGTCCTCCGCCTTCAGGTCCTTCAGCTTCTGGAAGGTGGTTAGCTTCCACGCCATTGCCCTGCGGAGCTTCCTCTTCCTCACAATGTAAACCGTCACCAGCGCGAGGAGCGCCACGGTGGTGAGAGTGATCACGGAGGCGATCACCTTCGTGGATTTGGAACTCAGAGGGTTATGGTTTTTCCCGGTGTTGTCGTTCGGAGACAATAAGGAAGGGCAAGTGCGCTGGTGAGGGAAGCAGAGGTCAGGGTTTCCGGCAAACGACTTGCCGTCGAACACCATGAACTGGCCTCCGGTGGGGACTCTCCCGAAGAAGTTATTGTTGGAGAGGTCGAGCGTCGTGAGGCTCGTCATGAAGCGAATCTCGTCGGGGATAGGCCCCGAGATGTGGTTCCTTGAAAGGTTGAAAATGCTCAAATCCTTCATATTCTTGATCCCCTTGGGAACCTGACCGACGAGCATGTTCCGACTGAGATCTACTGCAGTCAGCGAAACGCAGCCGGTCAATGCCATCGGGATATTCCCGGTGAGGTTGTTACCGCTCATGTTGACTTCGGTTAATGTTGGCAAGTGAAACACCTCACCGGGAATCTCGCCCTCGAACTGGTTCCCATCGAGATAGAGAGTCTGCAGGCTCCTGAGATTCCCCATCGCTGCGGGGATCCTCCCGGTGAACCTGTTACCGGAGAGCATCAGGATCCCGAGGGAGTCGGCGCGAATCTCAGAAGGAAGTTGGCCGTTAAAACGGTTATTCACCAGCTCGATGATGAGGACAGCTGGCATGTCGAAGATCCCGGGCGGAACCGGCCCTGCGAGGAAGTTATCCCCAATCCGTATCTTCTGGAGGGTTTTGCAGCCCCCAATTCCATCCGGGATGGGGCCGGTGAAGAAGTTGTCGGTAATCATAAACGTTCTCAACCTCCCTCCTTTACACAGATCCCGAGGGATCAAACCCGTGAGGTGGTTCTTCGTCACATCAAAGTACAACAGCCTCCCGTTCTGCCCCAGGTTCGGAGGCAGAACGTAGGAAAAATTATTCTCCCAAACCTGTAATGTTTCGAGGTTCGGGAGGTCCCCTACGAAGGCAGGAATGGAGCCGCGGAGCCTGTTCTGGAAGAAGTTGATGAGGGTGAGGTTGGTGAGGTTGGAGAAGCTCTCGGGGATCTCGCCCGTGAGGGAGTTGATGGAGAGGTCCAAGGACTTGAGGCTCCGCATGGTGGAGAGTTCCGTTGGGATGGTCCCACTGAGTTTGTTGAACTGCAGGAAGAGCGAGTCCAAGTTAGTTAACGCGCCGAGGGTGGGGGGAATCTCACCGCTCAAGTTGCAGTAAGCGAGGTCGAGCAGTTGCAACGACTCTAACGAACCCAACTCCTCGGGGATCCCGCCTTCGTATAAATTGGTGTAGCCGAGATACAGTTTCTTCAGCGTCTTCACGTTCGATAGGCTCTTCGGGATCTTACCGGTTAAGCTGTTAGTGGCGAGGCTCAGATACTCCAGGCTCTTGAAATCGCCGTAGCTCGCCGGAATCTCGCCGTTGAAGTAGTTTCCAGCGAGGGAGAGGTACTTGAGATTCTCGAGCTTTGTGATCTCTTCGGGGAGCGGTCCCGTGAAGTTGTTGTCGTACGCGTCGAGCGTCACGAGCTGCGTCATGCCGGCGGTGATCTCGCCGGAGAAGTTGCCGGCGAAGGCGTTGTGGGAGATGTCGAGGTGCTTGAGGGAGGTGAGGCTGGCGAGGGAGCGAGGGAGGTGGCCGGTGAGGTTGGTCATGGAGACGGCGAGGCTCTCGAGCTTGTCGAGGAGGCCGATCTCCGGCGGGAGGGTGCCGAAGAGCGGGATGAACGAGACGTTGAGCGCCGTGACGCGGAGGCTCTGGGAGTCGCAAGTGACGCCGGAGAAGGAGCAGTGGGCGGAGAGGGAGGCAGAGAACTTCCAGTCTTGGAGGGCGTCGGGCCGGGCCCGCCGCGCCTTCATGGATTCCTTGAGCTTGAGAAGGGCATCGAGGTCGCTGAATGAAGAGCTCAGTGCTAGCGTGCGGGTCACGTGATGCAACAACCAAATGAATGAGAGGCTCAGTAGGAAGGGAAGCAACGAGGTTCTCATTGTTGCTTTGCCACAATCGCACTCGCTTTGCTGGTATGTACTACATCGCTATTTATATCGTAGTGGCAATGATATTATATTAAGAGGTTAATTTCATATTTGCATGAAATATAAAAAATTAAATGATAAAAAAAAATGTAATTTAAGTGGGTATCAAGAATAAGGAGAAAAAAATGGAAAGAATTCGTAACGTAGTTGTGTTAATTACATGGAAAATGCTTTATGTCTAGCCAATTCATGTCTGGCAACATGTAAGACATTTTTTATTGGTTGGAGCACCAGAAATTTTGGCCAAATTTTTTCTACTGTCTTTCTTTAACTCTTGTTTTGATTGGATAGTGTAAAGTGTGGCAAATTTTTGAATTGAAAAGTGTCATGTTATACAATATTATCTATTAAACTTACATTTCATTTATTATTGGATGAATTTTTAATAAAATGTAAATCTCATTGAATATCATTTAATGATAAATAAAATATGAATAGATCAAAGTGTTCCACAAAATATAAGTATACTTAACATTCCTCTAACTAACATGCACTTGGTTATTATGTTTTTTCCAATCACCATCTGTCCATATCCTCTAAGTTTGTGCTACACATTGTAAGTACAATTCAGGCATCAAGAAAGCATGCCAAATAAAATATTTCTAATGCGCATATTGATTCCATTATGGTGGAAGTTCCCTACAAGTCTCTGTCTAGTTAAGCAGAAATTCTTAGCTAATTATTGTTTATTTTTTCCAACATTTGACATGTAAGAAGTTAAAGATTTGATTTGGTTTCATACCATGATAAGTTTTTTTATATTATTATCTAATTAAAAAGTCTAGAGCACTAATGCATGATTGGTTTAACATTTTGATTGGGGTCTATATCCTTGGCCACTTGCTAAGTCCACTCGTGGACCAAGCTTTTGTGAAGACAAAAGACGCAATCTCTTTATAAACCATTAAGGAGGGTAGCTTAAGCTTTGAGTGAGCCTCACTTTGGAATGAAACAAAAGGTGTTTTACGTGCAGTTTCATACCATATTATTAGGTCGACCAAAAAGAATCAAATAAGATAAATAAATAAATAAACGTTTTACGTGGAAGCTAGTTTGCTGCTATATATGCTTTTGTATATTGCTGGGATATATAGTTTGAGAACCGTAAAGTTGTTGCCCATGAAAAGCCAGAAAAGGCACAGCATCTATTCTCTGTTTTTTAAGTTTTTTCAACGTTCATCCACTAGATGATATTGCAGAATCGTATTCTATTGTGTGGTTAAAGGTTATTATTATTCACTTAGATTTTAAAGTAAATTATTTTTTTAAAGCATTTGGAGCCCTGTCCCACATACTCAAAGTTAAAAAGAAAAAAAAATAATAGTAAAAGATTAATTTAAGAGTTTTAGTAATGAGAGTTACACTGCCATCATATATAACATTTTAAATTTCAATTGTTATTAATCCACGATTTGCATAACATAATCAATAATATTTAAACAAAAAAAAATCAATAGTGAATTGCATAACTGAGCATACAGCACATACTCAGTCGTATTAGTATAGTATAAAGGAAATGGGTTCCAATATTGAGCTAGCATTTGAGTGTACTGAAGAATCTTCGTATACACGAATATATATTGCTAAAAGAAAGTGTAAAGACAAGAGTTTTCTTTTATTTCTTTTCTTTTTTCTTTTGGTTTTGTCCTTTTCCTTTTAAGGCTTTTTTCAAATTAAAAATTGTTGCAATGTCAAGATACTGAAAGAGCAATATAGTGCTTCTAGAATGGATTTATGCTTTTGGTTCAACAAATCTTTCATGGTTTTGGGAATTCGGGAGCCACTGGTAAGTGGATTGTGTGTGGTACATGATTCTCAAAAACATTGTTCTTCAATAATATTGTCATTTGTCAACCCTTGCAATGATAGTGTCAACGAGTAAGTGTCCGTGAAGTGCCCCAATAACAAGTTGACAACCAATAATACACAATGCTTTCATATAAAGCTTGAAAATTGTTCCTGGCATATATATATATATATATATATATATATATATATATAATACAAACACATATACATTCTTTCCTTTTTTTTATCATTGTACTAATATTCAACTTCACTATTAATGAGATCAACTAACCAACTAATTTAATTCAGAATACTGTGATTGTCTCTTTTGACACAAATTTTTTTATGAATGATTTTATATATGTCTCTTAATATGTCCTCTTACACAATAATTCTTTTGATTTGCAGTATGGATAGTTTTTTATTTATTTTAATGTGATCGGCAAGGATTAAATTTTAACCTTTTAATCATAAAGACTCTAATATCATGTCAAGTTATTATCTTTTTTAAAAGTTTAAGTTGATGAATAAAATCACATGAACAATTTTATATCTCTCTTAACATAAGAGACATAAATTCTGAACCGTTAAAGAAGAGATAATTGAGTCACGCATTACACAAAACAAGACAGTTACCTATTAATCCAAGTTAAATGACCTCATGATGCCACAGTTACTGAATTCCTAGCGACGCCAACAACCAAAGACGTATCCAAGTATAAGTTTAAAGAGAAAGCTTAGGTACGTTCTTTTTCATACTATTCACCTACATAGATACACTTACTTTGGGTTAGATTGTTTTTACCGATATACCTCCGCATCGAGATATTCAATGATATCAAAGTTTCCATCTCACGGAATTATCATGTTCATTTATGAAGTCAGAGTTATAAATAACCTCAATCCTTGCCAAATTACTTGTTAACATTATAGTTTTGTAGTTACTTTTATCTTCTAATAATAAAAAAAAATTAAGAGTGCTGCTACTCATCTTGACACGTTACGTGCACAATTTGCACGACATTCAAATCCAACGGTGATTAAATAAAGTTTAAATAAATACTTCATCAGTTTAGTATTACATGTTATTAATTTTAACAAATGAATACGTACTAAAAAATTAATTAATTTGTTCATGCTCAAAGAAAATATTAAGTATTTAAATTAATTTATTCTTCAATAAATGTTATGTAAAATAGAGAGTTTATAATAATAGGGATATAATTAAAAAGACATTAATTAATACATCTTTAATCTATCTAAATGAAACAAAATTTTAAATAAAAAATTACAAGACGAAAATCTTAAAAAACAAAATAGAAAAAGGAAAGTAAAATTAACAGTGTATCGGTTTCGCTCATTGGTCGTGCACGACACGACTTTGTCTTGCAAAATATCGTTTTCAAAAAAAATTAAATACAAAAGTAGGATTAACGGTTGGGATAATTCGTGAGGCAATTCTTGCACGTTTGTTTAGCCATTCATGATTCAGCATTTCTTGATTTTCCAACCAAACACTAAAATATTAACCCAATGATCTCTAAGATGAAAAATTTTATTATTGAATATTTAAAATAAGAATGTACCACACTTTTACTTTATTCATTTAATGGAAACATTTTTTACTTTATAATCTAAAATTTTCACTTTTCAGCGTCCGAATCCAATTAGTAGTTGCCTTGTTATGTTTTATTTTTATTTTTTTTGCCAGTTTAAGTGTTTTTGCCAGTTTAAGTCAAAAACTCTTCCGTTAAAAAAGAAGAAAAAAAAAAAACCTCGCATGTGTCAAGTTGTGCTACATAATAATTACCAAAAAGATCGTGCACTAGCTAAGCTATGTTTTGTCTACTAGTACGCTTGACTCGTGCACTACATATGTTGTTGACATGGTGGAAACACTTCTAAAGTGTGAAACATGTTCATTCTGGCATTTGACCACTAATAGCATTAATTACTAATTAACATGCTTAGTCCAAATAAATTAAAATTCAAAACTCAGTTGGAAGTTGTTTTACATTACCTGCTTCCTTGCGGGTGATATATATAGTTGCGTCATCTTTATTAGAAGTATATGATGAAGGTCAAACAAATGTGCTTCATGGCAGGACCGAGCCAAAAAAAAAAAAGAGAATAAAATAAACTTGAAATAAAATATTTTGTGTATCTGTTCATAATTTGTATTTTTGGTCGAAGGTTACTGATTCCATTTCGGCCCATCAGGCTTTTACTTTGTTTGAGCAAAAACAAAGGACCTGCTTTTAAGATGAGTCCAATAGCAATAACTCATGAGTCCTACTCATGTTTGAGTTCTCCCAGTGACAGTGATTATTTGAATTGGAAGGTTTTTTAACATAAGTTAGATGTGCGATTATGGTTGGTGGTTGTGGGTTGAGGATTTTCACCAGGCAATAGGCCTTCTTCTCCCCAACACAGTTTTAGTGGTTTTGTGTTCTCGGGAGGCACTTGGTTTTTTAAATTTTTGTGGTGTTTATTCCTTAATATAACTTGGATAAGAGGGTTTCGACGAATATTTCAAGATCAAATAAAAGATTTGAGATTTTGATGTTACTTACCTTACTCGTAATGTGATGCTAAATCGTCACTTGTAACTGTCTGGATTGCATTAATTATATTTTTAGGGATAAATTTATTTAAGGCTTTATGCCTTTAAATATTTATCAATGATAGTTTGCTGAAGAAAAAAAAAACAAATACCAAAAAAATACATAAAGTATGTCCAAGGTCCAAAATTATGCCAAAGTAGGAACATTCTACCTTATTATTCTTCCGGGGGAAAAAGAAATTATAACAGAAGCATTTGTATTCTTCCACTAGTCTAACTTGTTCAATAGAGAGGAGGCAATTAATGTCCTTTGCTCTTCCAATTGCTGATGAAAATGGATAGAACTTTCATATTGCAATCAATTGCTCAATAGGCGCTTCCGAATCTGCAATGTACAATGATAGCTGTTAGGTCTTTGATTAAACAATAATAAATAACATTTTACATTAAGGTAAATGTTGCCATTTTGATCTGAGAGATGAAATGAGTGTTAAATTAAAGATAATGAAAAACATGCCTCGGGTAGTTTCTGCCGGAAAATAACATCAAGACGTGCATCAAGAGTGTTCTCCAACACTATCTTCCCATCCTCTGATGCCAACACTACTCCTCCAGAGCTTCATTTGAAACCAATTAACTAAAAACTGCTTTAGATTTATCCAATAGTTTAAAATAATGTCAACACACTGCCAGGTTGACAATATTTTAAAAAAAGAAAAAGAAAGTTATGTTTATCATTTATAGATTTATTAGAGGATAAAAGATAATATTAACATGAAATAATCAAATAAGTGAAAGTTAAGCTATTTTTTATTTTTTGGACAATAATTAATAGAAATATATAAAATAATTTAAT
Source organism: Nissolia schottii (assembly GCA_003254905.1). Lineage (NCBI taxonomy): Eukaryota > Viridiplantae > Streptophyta > Magnoliopsida > Fabales > Fabaceae > Nissolia > Nissolia schottii. The sequence goes on along the minus strand of QANU01102951.1, from coordinate 478,378 downwards.
AGAGAGGGATAAGGTAGTTTTTTTTTATTTTTTTTAATGTTAGATAAAGTAGTTGGAGTAGAAGGTGGATGAAAAAAATTGTAAATAAAATTAAGAAGGTAAATAAAAAGAGAAGAATAACATTTGGACACCAAATAAGCGGTTAAGAAGAGGAATCTTCTTTATTCATAGTATTGATTAATAGGGTAGATAAAGGTTTTGGGAAAAAAAACTGTCATTTGGTTACAATTTAAATTTTCCTATTATACCTGTAGCCCAACACGTATGCACACCCCACTACCATCATAAATGTTGAGTCGGTTTTTGTGTAACCAACTAAAGGAAACATGCTTTTACTTACCTCATTTTGACAAGCAAATTTTTTTAATATCTTAAAACTGTGTTTAATTTTTCTTATTGTACTCTTTAATAATAAAAGGTGGCTTGACAGACACCAAATTGCGCTCTTATTTTTCATTTTAAAAATGAGAGAATCTTCTTCCCACAAAAATTATGAAGTTAATTATTAGTAATTCATGATAAATAATGTATAAATAAAGTTAAAAGGAGATACCAAAAAGGTTCATGAGAATCCACGACACCGTTCTTAGGAGGTGGTGGGAGGTAAACACGTTCGTCAAGGGTAATCTTAGGGGATTGCACATTGGCTTTCTCTGAGTATTCCTTTTTGGCTTCCTCAAACAATGACTCAACTAGTTTACGGTCACCCTCTCTGCATCGTAGTAGCACTGAAGGTTCCTTCAAGCGAATTAAACCCTGTACGTACAATAGTATTACTAAAATATGGGATATAATCTAAAGTGAACATGTCAATTTAGAGGGTAAAGTGAGAATTTTTAGGGAATGAATTCTCTCATCTTAAAAATTGTAATGTTTAGTCGTGTTAAGATGGAGAAAAACACAGAATTTAGAAAAATGGAGCACTCTTAAAATTAGTAGGACTCAATTCAATTCTTTGTGTTTTTATCTCTTGTTAACATGACAAATTTTAATATGAAAGTATCTATTCTCAACTTTTTACTTTTCGATAGTACCATTGGATCAATAAGTAAAAATGAGTCACACTACTCACTTTCTTGATCCAAAGGTAAAACTTCTTCACTTTAACTCTAAAGTGAGATGTTTACTGTAGATATATTTTTCTCTAAATAATATATTAGTTAACTAGATGAGCTTCTATGTCATATTATCAATCGTTGTTGGAGGCTTATAAGTTAAGTCTACAAAATACCAAAAATTTTGTAGCCTATCAATTTTTATAATCACATTAAATTCTTTCATAATTAACCACTCAGCACTTTTTCTATTATTTTGAAATGGACAATTCCGGTAAAAACTCTTATTACCACAACAAAACCTACCACTAACTATTAATTGAAGTTCAAATATCACTTTATAAATGGCAACAACACTTTCCTACTTGTGACCTCTATGATTAGTCAATAATTTCTCCCAATTCAAAATACCTGAATAATCATGTCTTTGAGGAGCTTCTTGTAAGCTTTCTTATCATTTGAGAGATTTAAAAGCGCCTTCTTAGCAGCATCCTTCATGGAATTCACTGCCTCATCTTGTGCTTGAAGCACTTTTATACGCGATGCATTCAACTGCATCGAGTATTCACTGCTCATACAACAATTCCAATCATATGATATATATAAACTAACACAATAAACATGTTCACTAAAAAGATTTCATAGATTCACAATTTCAAAAGTTCCAAGGGGCAAGGTGTTAATCTTCATATTAATTTTGGATTAAGGCCATCCTAACCAAAAAGATATAAACACTTACATCTTTCTACGGACATCAATTTGTTTGGCTTTTCGCTCATATTCTTGTTTGATCTTTTTCTTCTCCGCCTCAAGTAATTGCAGTTTCTCAATATTGAATTCCTATAATGAAAGCACGGTAATTAATAACAATTAACCAAACGACAAATAATCATATTTTTCAAAAGATTAAACTGATAGGTACAAAAAAAATTGAATGACTTTATATCTTAAAACGTGCATTTGCGTGAACAATTTTCAAGAAATGAGGTCGGTATCGAACTATAGAGCTATTATTCATAGACGTTCTGATATCGTGTTTCTTTTAAAAATTTAAGTTGATGTGTAAAGACAATTGAATGATTTTATATCTTAACACAAACTTTATTGGACTAAATCACGGATGCAAAAGAAACATGTAGCAATAATTTTGATAACAATTAAGTTATGTTATGTGAGAAAATGTTCAGATATTATAAATATCTAATTCATTAAGCAAAACCTCTTCAGCAGCAACAGAAATTTCATTAGCTTTCTCCTCAGCTTCTTGGCGGATGAACCTAATCATCTGCTGGATCTGCTTAGACACATCTGCGTCCTTCATCTTTTTCTAACACAACCTGGAAATATGTTACAACCTACAAAATTTTGTTTATAATTTCTGAAAAAGAATAAGAGAAAGAAAAACAAAAAAGTGGTATCTTTGCCTGCTACACTCAATTCTCTTCTCCAAAATCCAGAAGTTGGAATAGAATTGTATCTATTTTCAGGATTTATTTATATATGTGACAATGTAACAATGATTTAGTTAATTTTATTAATATATGTGTAATAATTATAAATAAAAATGATGAGTAATTTAAAAAGACAGAGTAAAAAACACAAATCTCTAATGATTAGCATTCATCCATTGGTTTGGTCAGATGCGATATATCGTCCGTGCATTGATTTCGGTTGGTTAAGGAATTGGATCTTGAACATATATATTATTCTATTTATGGAAAATATTGAACAAGCAAAACAAGGACAAGAGATTGAAGAGAAAAGTCAAAATGTTTTTTTAAGTAACTCAAAATCCACGTTGCATAGATTTATCCTAACATTTTGTTGTCCGAAAACTTAAGAAGTTTACTCTTTTTTTAAAAATTGTTATTTGCTCATGGAACAAGAGAAATCCCTTATCCTCTTTCATTTATGGTTTGACATGTTAAACATAGTGGAGAAACAGATAAATGGGACAATAGATACCAGAAAAATAACAATTGTATTATCTGAGTTGTTATATCTGAGATGTGTGTGTTTACATAGGAGGCTGAGCCTATTTATAGGCTGAAGACTCAACGACCAAAAATAAATTATAATCAATTTAAAATATTATAATTAAATCAAATCAATCAAACCAAATCAAATCATTAACATAAATTATTCTTAACATGACATATCAATAAATTTTGATGATTTAAATGACAAGGATGACCAATATTCATTGATGTGTCAAAAAATGAATGAATTAGAGTCTCTCATTTTATGAGCAACTATGTGGGAGTAGGCTTTTGTCAAGTGTCACCATTAAAATTTGATCAACATAATATGAACATGAACATCATGACTCATACACTTGTGACGGGTGAAACTCTTCATGCTAAATACAGATCAAGTAAATAAAGTTACACTTCTGCCATCAACTGTGTAAATGTTTGTTTCGAGAGATATATCAATAAGAATACATGACTTCGCAGAATAGATTCAAGAAAGTGATAACCAACCTCGATAACAATATCCGGTAAAATCTTTATTACCTCCCTTTCTAATAATTACATATATCATTATTGGAACCGTGAGGTTCATAGAAAATAAGATAAAATACACACATGTACACACAAAAAAATAAAAATCCTGACATGCACATTAAGTGCCACGTAAATTGTACTCACATCTAATAATAACATAACATTTTAGATAATAGTGTAAGTTAGTTGTAGATCTTATCTTAAAATGTTATTATATTATTAGCTGTGACTCTGTAAGCACATCCACGCGATGATTCATGTGCATCTAAGAATTATTTCCGAAAAAATATAAATGAATAGGAAGAAAAACAAAAACAAAAAGTCACTGGCAATGATAAACAACAATTTTTCAGAAGTAACTTGATTGAACTTGCAGTAGCTCCAGCTCTGCCAAAACTTTTGCCACAGTTGACTTCAATCTAGAATCACACGTCTGAGCCAGATCAATGAGGAAAACCTGAGCTGATTCTCCATACTTCACTCTATGCTCTACAACCCTGAATACTCTCTCCAACATCCACAATGCTTTCTCTTGAACCTTCACATCACCTGCTTCCAAAATCTTCACAATGCCTTGCACACCGGCATTTTTGGCGATGAAATTGACGCCTCCTTCCCATATTTCATCCTGCAAGAGAGTTGAGAGGGCAATGAGGGCGGCCTCGACCGCATCCCACTCCTTATCTTCAAGTATCTTGATGAGTGGAGGAACAGCATTTGCTTTAACAAGACAGAATGTGGTGTTCACATAGCAATAGCCATCATGAACCTCACAGTAGGCATTCGCCGAGGGATTCACACAGAGCCACTTCGACTTCCTGGACCTCCTAAGGGACAGAGAATTCTGCGAAAGCTGAGCCAGCGCGGTCGCGGCCCTGAATTTTGTGATTGCTGAGCCACTCGAGATAAGTTTCACTAGCAGGGGAATCACCCCTTGTTCGGCTGAGAGAAGCTGCAGTTTCTTGTCTGAGGGGCTGGTGAACCGGATTATAACACACGCAACGCTTTCAGCAAAGCTACTTGTTCTGGATGAGGAGTTACTTCCTGTGCAAGAATCCATAATGGATATCAAAATTGGCAACAAATTCGCCCTCTTGAGAACATCAGTCACTTTTTTGTCGCTGACAGGAAGATTGCTGAGTACTCCAACAGCAGCAGCCTTTTCGCTATCTAGTGTTGATGATGAGACAATGTTGACAATGTTAACAAGATGAGCTTCGTCGAGATGTTCGGTCAACTCATCTGTTAGATCTTTGGAGAGAGTATAGAGCAAAGTCAGGGCCATGCTTCTGATCTTGGTGTTAGTTTCCTTTATGAAAGGAAGAATTAGCTGAAGTGCACCTTTTTCCTTCATCTTCCTCCTCACTTTGGATGCGCGAGGATGCTTGGCGATGCTGTTTAGAGCTTCTAAGAGATGGCCTTGAATTACCGCGCTGGAAAGGTTCAAGAGTGAGAGCATCTGCTGAGCCACATCTTGATTCACAAGTATGGATTCCGACTGAGCAATTCTCACAAGGATAGCCGATGCAGGCTCCCGGAGAGTCATTAGCACTGATGTTACCGAGAAGAGAAGCTGCAGTAGAGAGCCTGCAATTCCGGACCGGATCAGAAGTTGCACGTTTTCTGTCACACTGGAAAGGTTTTGCAGTGCATTTAGAGCAGATAGCTTGGACTCAAGCTTCCCAATGTGAAACATGTTGACAAGGGGCTCGATCGCGCCGTCTTCTCCTAGGGAAAGTTTGCTTTGATCGGTGAGCACCAATCTAGAAAGCGCTGTTGCCATCAGGATCTTGTTCATGTCAGAGCCTGCAATAACAAGATTTTCAAAATTTTCAGGTTTAGGGAATGCAGAAATATTCACTCCAGTTCTAACTATTTCCTTTTCTAACAACTACAAATATAACAAACTAGGTTGATTTTATCAATCGTTGCTCCATAATGTAATAATATAGAGATGTATAAGTGCTCATTCCTCTTAACCAATAGTCTCGAGTTTGATCTCTGAGAATGCAAAACTGGCGCTGGGAGAGACATATCCCCTATGGGACCTCAAATGCTCGAATAGGGTTGCCTCCTGTGGGAGGATACTTGTGGGAAACCTAAAAACCAATCTAGGTTTGTTTGGTTGATTTTATCAATGGATGTTCCGTGTCATAATAACATAGAGATGTATCAGTTTCAATAATTATTGAAAGTTATGCATCACCTTTCTTCAAATACTGCACTAGTGGCTTGAAGTAACCAGCCTCAGCCATATGAAGTGCATTTTGAGTGTTACTAGACAATATATCCAACAACTTGGCTGCATCTTGAGAAGCAGCAGAGTCACTTCCATTAAGGATAGAAACTAACATAACAATGCACCCTTGAATTCTTCCAATCTGCTTTCGAACCGCGGGAATATCGGATAGTTCTAGCAACAATCCCACTGCTTCCCTCCTCTCTTCTGCATCCCTTGTTAGAGACTTCACCACTGTTGATAAAAACTCGGTTTCTGCCATCTTCTCCTGCATATTACATAAGATAACCAGCAACAATAAGTACAGTGACTTTAACGAGAAATGTCACCCTATTTGTAGGATTGTGAAATTCTCGCGTGGTGCTAAAGCATTATGCTAGATATGCTCCAGACTATGTAATGAAAGACATTTTTGCTTCCACATTGAGAGGACTCACCTCTTGAAGCTGAAACAACATTCATTGTGTTGTTTGGAGCATATCCAGCATACACTTTAGGACTACACAAGAATTTCTATGCAGGATTTTACCTTTGTCTCATCATTTTCTGAAGCAATCTTTCGCAACAATTGAATGATGGTCACCCTATTGTGCGCCTTACACAAACCAAGGCGATTGAACAGAATCACAACAACAGCTTCCTCATTAACTAAACAACTGTCCAGTTTTTCATCCCTGATGAAATCCTTTAGTCTCAAAAGTGCCATTGAGAATTCTTCATCGTTACCATTCTTAAGTTGCAGCACGACATCTTCAATAGTAACACTAATTATTTCCTCTTCGATTTCCCCTCCCAACTTCACATCATCGACAAACTCCGACGATATTGGACTTGGAGGTAGGCTCATACTCATAGGACTTGGAGGTAGGCTCATAGGACTTGAAGGCAGGCTCGTATTCCCACCAAACCTTGCACCCATCAACTGTTTCTGCAATGCACCAACCTTTTCTCTAAAATCTGTGCACACTCCAAGGCTTGCCATAATCAACAACCCTAACGATCGACCGATATCATGCGTTATGTCCTCGATTTGTTTGGCGAGGTGTTTCAAATTGGGGCTTTTTGTCAAGTCCTTAGCACGGTTAACAACAACCTCAAGAGATTCCAATGATTTTCTAATAGATGGTTTGTCCATGATTGTGCTTCTTTCCCTCAAATCATTGAAAATTGGTGCCAATTTCTCAACCAACATGGCAAACTCAGCAAAAGCATCTATCTCAATTTCAGGGCTCTTAGCAAATGAAACAACCTCATCTACCAGAACTATCAGCTCTGACATGAATTCAGAAAAATCCCTCTTTTCCATCATCATATTTATGAAAAAAACTGGATTTTTAGGGAAAAAAATAATAATAAATCAATTAAGGAAGAGAGTAAATTAACTAGATAAGCAATTAATGGAAAGTTGAAAACAGAAAGAAAATCAACAGAGAGAAATCCAGAGGGAAATTGAGTGGAACCTGTTTGAGCAAAAACCAAGTAACCTTAACTTTTGAGCTTAGACTTTCTCATCTTCAAAGTTGAGAACTTTTCCAGAAATCCAAACGAACAAGCAAAGAATAAGACCACCCCACTTCTCTCTTCTTCTTCTCAATCTTACTATTGGTTTTGAATCTTTCGATCCTGAAGGTAAAAAAAGGGGCTTGAATTTTTGGAGTATAGGGACAAGTCATTGTCGGAAAGCTACATCATATTAAATATAAAAAGATTGTATTTTTATGGCTATGATGTTGTGCTCCTCAACATGGACCCTCACGGTGAAATCAATGAATGAATGAAAGAAAAAGAAGACCAAGTCAAAACCAGTGTACACTTTCATTGTTTATGCTTATTATTGTTGAGCTTTTCCCCATTTTTTCCAACTTGCTTGGAAGCTTATATATTCTTCGTTTTCAGTGCCATTTTCTAACATTTTTATTTTTCTTATTACTCGAATGAGCAAAGGTTAGTTTCTTTGCCGCATGTAACGATGGGAACAGACCAGGTCAGGTTATTACTAGATTAAATCTATCTCATTAATTTTTAATATGGTCTATTAACTACCAAAGACTTTTTTTTAATTTGTTTGAGAGGCCTGGCCTAAAGCCTAGTAGGCGTGCCTATATATTTCATTTTATCAAAAATAAAAATTTGTTATCGGGTCTGTTTATCATGGCATGTTACTATAATTTGGTTAATATTTAAATAAATCTTCAATATCTATAGATTAAGAATCTAATATATCAACAAAAATCTAATATTTAAACAAAAATTCATACATCAATCCAAATTACAATTCCATAGATCAAGAAAAAAGTTTTATTATCAATAACATAAATGAGCAATCATGCTTGATATATTTATTCACCCCTACACATAAGTAAACATGTATGATTGAATTGCAAATTTTCATCTTTTAATGTGAAAATGAAAAATAAAAGAGAGATAAAGTTCTTTAATTTAGGGTTTTTTAAAAACAAAAATTAAAACAAGAAAATTATATTAATAAATATGTTTGGATAAAATATTACAAAAAAAAAGTATTATTAACCTAATGGTTAAAAGCATTGTTTTGATAGGTTAATTGTTTCAAGTACAAGTCCTATTGCCTCTCTACCTTGTAAATGAGGTCAAGCCAACTGACTTGTTCTCACACCCTAGCGGCATGTTTATGAGTCATTACTTTAACTCCTCAATTGAATCCATAATGGGCAAGGATCCCATGTGCTAACTAAGTGTAAGCACACTTAGTGCATCCATCCATAAATTACAACTCTGCCACCGTCCTCACTTTAAGGTACCAGTCCTTGACATTGCAAGCATATTCCTATGAAATTTTTAATTGCAATAGAGGGACTTTTTCTTTTATCATGCCTTGTCGCTGTGATCTGTGACGCGCTGGATATGAGTCAACTTGGCCTCATACTGCAGGAACCGTTGCGGACTCAGACAGGGGAGCCTCGAACCAACAACCATCCTCGGCTTGTTCACGGTGCAGATGGACCTCCTCGCAGGAGGCACAGCTTCAAGGAATGGCTAGGATTCATTGGCATGGGCTGTTGTGGTGCCACCTAGGGATTCCATTCCCAATCCCTAACCGTCAGGCACGCAGACCAAGAAGAACAAGATCAACATCATCAACCGCATCACCAGTAGCAGCAGCGGCAGCTTCTAGCGGGTCGAGATCCGAACCGTGTGGGACCCGAATGCGTGGTTCAGAACCCGGAGAGCTCCTGTATGAACCTTGCGACAGCGTTAGCGGCTGAGCACCAGCTCCTGGGGGACGCAGGAGGCTCACGGCGGCAGGAGAGGCGTCCCAGCTCATAGTTACCCCTCTGTTATTTTAGATTTCTTGCGTTGTTGATCAATTTGTTACCCCTCTGTTTCTTTGTCTTCCATTGCTTGATTTATAATATAATGCACTATACTAACTATATTATATGCCTCCTTGTTTTTTGGAATGGGATTTTTAAGGCTTGGTAAGAATTCATAAATTTTATTGAAGTTGAGAATATCGGTCACTTTAAACTATAAATGTACAGTTCATGAATGAAATAAAAGATCAGATATGATGATGCAAGTAGAATAAAAGAACTCTAAAAAAATGAATCTCATCAATCTCACCAACAATTTCTTCAGTGAGCTCAAACCAAAGAGAATCGAAGATGCAAGCTCAACCACACAAAACACGAGATGGATTCATCTGTGCAAAGCTATTTCGTGAAAGCCTCTCTGTTGCAAATAAAATATTCATAGGGATATGCTTGCAATGTCAAGGATTGGTACCTTAAATGAAGGCAGTGGCAGACTTGTGATTTATGGACAGATGCACTAAGTGTCTTAATTGGAACGTGGGATCCTTGCCCATCTATCATAGGTCGGCCACGACGGCCACACATAAAAGTGTTGTGCGACTTGTTCATTTCTGACTTCTAGATTTTTATTTATTCCATTTTTTTTTCTGTCTAGAAAGAGGCTTCAGATATTCCCTTTTTTTTACCCACTAAAAAGGCTTATGATTTTCAAGTGAGTAACCAAATAGTAATTTCTTTTATTATTATTTTTTAACCCTTAACCAATACATGATTCGTTGGAGTAATAAGGAGTTTCTTAAACCATTAATAAGTGATTTTGAGTTTGAGTCTTGAGAATAGATCGATATTAAAGAAGAGATCGTCTATTTAAATAAGTCTTTCAATTCTTCAAGTAGGACATAATCAATAAATCGAAGCCCAAAAGTCAACCAAATATCAATAGTTAAAACTAAAACAATTAAAATTTGAGTAAATATATATTTTCTTTTACTCTTTAACATTTTGAAATTAACATCAATTTAGTTTTAGAAAAATGTTAACATCAATTACACTTTGAATTTTGATATTATTTTGGTTGTGAAAATTATTTTTGACGTAAATTTGCTAAAATGTTAATGATTTTAACATTAAATATTCGTCAAAAACAGTCACATGAGACTAAATTAATAAAAAAGTTTAATTATTATGCATCAAATCAAATCATTCTAAATATATGACCTTTTAAGTAGGGTGTGAGAGAGTAAATTATTTTTTTACTTACATATCAAAATTTAAGGAGGATACGCTCATTAACATTAAATCATCATAATAGAAGTAGCATTAGTCCCTCGTATTTGCAATATAAGGCCAACGACCCACATTAACCATAACCACAACCACATCATTGTCTGGCCCTATTGCAAACACTCACCCCATTTCCCTTTTTCATTTTTTGGATCAAACTCCTCCCATTTTCTGAAGCCTATAAAGCCACACTAAATACAAAGTTTCGGGCCCAATATACCAGCCCATGAGGTAGCCCAAAACCCTTCAACTCGGTTTTTGAGGCCCAAAAGAACTGACTCTGAAACTGAACGCTCAAGTCTTCACAAACCATGGAGGTGACAACTATGTCCCAGGTGCTTCAACTCCACGAGTAGGAACCCGCGAAGAACCCCTCACGCGCCATCTCCCTCTTCTTCCTTATGCTCCTCCGCCCCACCCCTCCTCAAGCGCTGAGCGCTTCTCGCGCGTCTGAGATCACGCGCCAGGGGAAACGGCTCCACGGGGTGCTAGCCAAGATGGGTTTCGGGTCGGAGTTGGGCGATTTGGGTCTTGCGTGCGAGGTGTTTGATAAAATGCCTCAGAGGGACGTGGTTTCTTGGACCTCGATGATTGATGGGCTTGTTGATGGCAACAGGCCAATTGACTCAATGGGGTTGTTTGAAGAGATGTTGGGGGGGTGGCGTTGAGGCGAATGGCGTGACGGTGGTGTCTGTGTTGAGGGCGTGCGCCGATACCAGAGCATTTAGTTTTGGGAGAAAAGTGCATGGGATTGTGACGGAGAGGTTTGAGTTTGGTGGTTCTGATTGTAAGGTTTTTACGGGGCTTATTGATATGTATGCGAAATGTGGGTGCATTGAGGGTGCAAGGGAGGTTTTTGTTTGGACTGTTATGATTTCTTACGTTGCAAGTCACTGCAAGTGTGAGGAAGCTATTGACTTGTTTCTTGAGATGGAAGCTTCTGGAGTGAGGCCTGACGAGAGGACCATGACGGTGGTTTTGTTGGCATGTAGGAATGGCGGGTTGGTTCACGAGGGTCACGCATTCTTGAATGATGTGCGAAGGCGATATGGTGTTAGGCCTACGGGTCAGCATTATGGTTGCATGGTGGACCTTTTGGCTCGATCAGGGCATTTGAAGGAAGCTGAGGATTTGGTTATATGAATGCCTATTCAGCTGGAGGCAGTGATTTGGAGGACACTGATATGGGGACGCAGGTTCACGGTAATACAAAGAGGGCTGAGGATTTGATGAAACACCTTGAGGTGCATGAGATGAATGCAGGCGATAGTGGAAGTTACATACTCGCTAGCAATGTTTATGTGTCGGCTGGGAAGTGGGGTAACTAGGCTTCGTAAGGGAGTTGATGAACAAGAAGGAGCTGGCGCAGCCGCTGGGGCCTAGCAGGATTGAGGTTGAAGGTGTTGTGCATGAGTTTGTGATGGGTGATTATGATCACCCTGAGGCAGAAAAAATTTATGTCAAATTGGATGAGATGGTGCACAAGTAAACAAGGTATGATCCTATAGTATCAGAGGAATTGCTTGATATTGATGATGAGGAAAATGCAACTCAGTTGCTTCACCATCGTGAGAAGCTAGCACTTGCTTATTGGTTAATCCGACGAGTGAGCGGTCCGAAATCCGGATAGTGAAGAACCGAAGGTCTTGCTAGGACTGTCACCAGTTCATGAAACTAATCTCCAAGGTTTACAAGAGAGACATTATAGTTAGAGATAGAATACGGTTCCATCATTTCAGAAATGGTAACTGCTCTTGCAAGGATTTCTGGTAGCATTAGGTTTTGCCCCTTGTATGTTGCTAGTTTGATACTTGATACCAGTGCAGTCGATATCACATGTATCGTGATCACGATACATGCGATACGGATCGTTTAGCATATCGAAAACAGGCCAGAATTGCATATGATATGATGTGATTTCACCTTGAATTGTGAAACGCGATTCTCGCAGAATCAGGCCAAAGGATAACCTTGCTTGATACCCTATTCCAGTCATAAACAAAATTCAGATATCAAGAAACTGGTAAACTTAAAATTTTTTTACATTCTTTTATATTGGAAAATTGGCAGCCAATATGAGGTGTTAATCCAAATCATAATCCATGTACTCGTGAAGGTGTATTAGTCATTTGCTAAACTAGTTATTAGTCATTTTTTTTGTACATGTACAAACAAGTTAGAACAGAGAAGTTAGAAAATTAGTTCATAAAGGAGATGGAAGAGGAGAGTAATGCAGAACATAGAGCAGAAAGACAAATAAGTGGATCCTCTTTTTTCTTTTTTCCTTGGTAATAAGAGGATATGCCACTGAACTATGAAAAACTCTTATAGATGAACACAAGACTAATACTTCATTCTTGAGTACAAGTGAATTTCACTTGGTGGGACCCAAAAATTTCTGCTAAACTACAATGTCATTGGCTTATCTTCTCTAATTTAACCAAACGACCTCATTCCACATTGCATTTAACCTTTTTTCCTTTCTAGGAATTGAACCCAACCCATTTGAATTTCCATTATTACTAATAAGGACCACTCTTATCTCTTCAATTTACTTTATGTCAAAGGCAAAATTTCCATATTTGTATCCCCATTTCACTATATGCACCCACTGTGAATGTGTAACTTTATTGATGACCGATTACATCAAAATGCTTTGGTTCTGCCCTCTTTTTTGAGCTAGCACAATGCAACACTACAGTTTCTACTGGCTTTTATTTATGCAATGCAGCATGTCACTTATGATTGTGTTTGTGAGTGTTATTTTAGAAGGGCATAAAAGGAAATGGAAAGAGTTGGAAGATCAAATTTAAAATTCACAGACACACACCCTAAAAAATGATATGATGATTACAATAATGATATAATTGATTGCCTAATTAATTTTCATCTTAAGAAAAACTACCTCTTAGAAGTCACCTTAATTCTATGTTATAACATCATGGTGTGTGTGACTTGGTGGTGAAGCAATTTTTTGTTGTACTTTTCCCTTACCAACCACAAGTTGTCTCCTTAATTACAATCCTATGATTTGATTTTGAGAAACTCATAAGAGAAGGTTCTAAGTCAAGTCTCTTGGAAGCAAGATAATTTTTTAAAATTTAAAAGAAGCCTACCCTTATGATGGGTAGGTATTGCTTCGGGTTAGTTTTAGTTTTGGTACAAATTGACCCCTACTTCACCGTATATCTCACTTTGATGTTCAAGTTCATAACCTTGAATTGGTTCCAAAATAATAGAGTTAACTATAAATGTAGCTATGTCCGTGACAAATGGCCCCCCTCTCTCCAGTAGTGCCAATTGTTATAATTTGATTTTTATATTAATGACACTACTAAAAATTAGAATTCTCGCAATGACTTTTTCGTGACGACAAGAATATTAGAAAGTAACTCTTTCCTAACGACATCAAAAAGTTAATGTTGTATTTACCGTCAGAGTTTTTTACAAGTATTACAAAGATTTTACAGTGACATGCGGTAACAATTCTGACATACAATAACAATTTTGTCCTTGACATAAGGGTTTTTCGTAGCGACTTGCAACCTTTTACAACGGTTTTTGTCACTGCGAAAAGACTAATTTAAAGTTGCGTTTAGTACTAGAGATAAAACAAAGGAACAGAGACACAAGGATAGAGACAAAAAAATTCTTGTCCCCTCAAACCCCAATTTTTTGTTCACTAAGACCAAAAAAAAAAATTTCTCCGCTATGTCTCAACTTCATCAAGGTATAGAAAATACAAAAATTGTCTGTCATCGTATCTCTATTTCTCTTGTCATGTCCCTAATATATCAAACACTTTCATTTAACCTACATGATCACACACCATTTATAACTCTTGAACTCTCTTATTTCCTTGTTATTAAACTAGTGCTGCAACCCCTTCTTAAAGAAATTTACAAATTCTAGATCACTCTGGCTAAATTCCACCACCATAACTTACTTGAATTAGATCCCCCCACATTATTAAAAAAGAACGAATCTCTTGCTAAACAAAACTCAGAGTTAGGACAACTTTTTTATACATCAAAGCATGTGAAGCATTCAAAACAACATGGCTGGCCACATGCTCACTCCCTCCACTCTTTGCCATAAATTTAATGTTCTAAACTAAGTTTCCTATAACATGCAAATATATTGAAGTCCAAAAAGAAGAAGCCATCGTGGAAGGTTTCATCACCCTTGTCCCCTCCTTTTCACATGTTGGACCCCATATTATGTATATATAATAATATAAACTCCATGCTTACTTTTTCTTCTAGAGGCAGGATCACAATAATTTGAGAATGCCAAAATTCACCGACTTTCACCTTTCATCCGTGCTCTTTTGTATTTCTCAAGCAGGAGAAAGAAAATTATGAAATCTAAACATGGGATCTCACTCACCTTTTTCTATTTTTATATGCAAAGATACTTTTGTCTAAAGTTGTCATGTAGACAATGTATCAACTCATATCTCATTCGTTATTGGAGAAGATCTCATTAGGACATGGACATCATTAAAATTTCATTTAATGGTGAATGAAATTTGATTTTTTAGTCACGGATGGTTGACATAGTTGATAAAAAATGAATTCGTATCTCAAAATGATATGAATTCAATTCTCGTTATTTGATGTGAGGGTCACTTTGATGAATGATCTATAAGCATTCAAAGAACCTGAAAATATGACTTGACTCTAATAAAATAATTAATGATAAACTAAAAAAAAGTGATTAATTGACACAATATCTCATGCTAAATGAGTACGCACAGCAGTGTTGTTTTGCTACCAAGCATATAATGGGAGCAGGCTTAGACTCATGATATAACCTTTTTGTACTTAGCCTAATATTGCATGTGTGTGGGAATCTTATTGGGTTTTTTTTTTTAACTTAAAAACAAAGAATTCAGTGCCAATAGTTTTTCACCAGAGTTGCAACCAAAGCCCACATGTATGCTTCTAGATGAGAATATATAAACAAATTAAAAAATATATGAAGTGACAAAAGATAACTTCTATTGTATTTTTCACCTTAGTGCTTTCCTTTCTCTTTTTGAAAAATGGTTCCAAATGTTTGATGCTTAGATAAACGTGAACTATATTTGTCGTCATAACTCCACTTAATATGGTTGGAGTCAGACAATTAACTAAAAAACAAAACTCTTTCAATATTAATTTTGTTTATCAACAAAATTAAGTTTAAAATTTTAGTTAAAAGAAATAAGTGTTAAATTACTTGAATGAACCCAAAAGCGTTATTACTACCTAAGCTTTATAAATTGATTGAAATATTATTTTGTAAGAATGTTAATATGTGTGTAGCTTTCATTTGGTTTAATTTCCTTACAGCAGTCTTCCACTCCGTTTAGTCTATGGTACTATATATTGGAAGCATCACAAAAAGATATACTCTTTGTTTTCATTTGATGCCCACCAAACCAAACTGTCCATTCTTTTTCATTTTCTTTTTCATATGTCAAGAATTATTCTTTCCATTTGAATACACTTAGTTAAGAGGGAGAACATTAATTCCTAACCGAAGAAATTAGAAAAAGGTATAAGGATACTCACCAAAATTATAAAACAGAAGATACATGGATGAGAATTAAAGCTTAGAAGGCCTAAAAACAATTGGTGATGCATATAAGATTTTATTCTATGCTTATAATACTATATTATAAAATTGAAATTGAAGATAATTCCAAACAACCAAATAAGAGATTGCAATTCTATATCTTCCTTGTGAAAGTTTCGAATTATTCTTCCAATTTTGTTGTCAACCCTCCAATGGAAATCTTGTTATATTCAGAGAACTATATGCCAATCCATGCAATAACCACCCTGGGGTCCCCATTGTGCATAAATTAAGCTTCTAGCTCTACAACTTTATTGATCATGGGACTGAAAAAGAACAACTTAGATATCTCAAGCTTCCTCTTTAATCTAAGATCATTATTCCATCACTTGAACCGCATTGGAAAGAATATCGTCTATTTTTTCCTCTTTTTTTTTTTTACACTATTGTGGATAAATGAAATATACTTCTCTATTTCTTACCTTTATGCACAATGGTGGCTACTACTGCTCTCTATATTTGGCCGCCACTAAGTTATGGCCTCACATCATAGTCAATATATAAGGCTATACCATTTTTATTTTATTTTATTTTTTAAAAATTTGGTTGGTGCAAGTTTAGGGGATTTGAGGTTATCCCGTTTCAAGATTTGGATATGTCTTATGATGTGTTTACTTATAGATGATTTTGATTTACAAATGATATAGTCAATCTAAGGCTAAGATTTTTCCAATGCTGTTTGATTTGGTCACTTTTTGAGGCTAACTTATACTTTATAGTAGAACTATATACTCACAAATTAATGATCTAGACCTCGTACACTCTTTGTCCAACTAGATGAAAATCTAGATGGACTTAATGTGGCTTTATTTTCATTCTCCATCCCATCTAATTAGCACACCATTTCAATTGATTGCAAACTTTTTTTTTCTTAATGTTGAGAATGTTAATTCTATATAATCTCACGAAATATTTAAATAAGACATGTGAAAACTCTAACAAAGAAAGTATATCATATGGAGGATTATCTACTAATTAAAGGTAGAAGAAGAACTATAATTAAAGGTAGAAGAAGAACTAAAAAATTCATAAATAATATTAAGAAAATATTACGTCAAATTTTTTTTATCAAAATATTGTCAAAATAATGTGGCTTAATTCTTAATCATTATATCAATGAATGACTTTTACTCTATTAACTTATCTAACAATCCTATTTAAATTTTTTTTTAAATGTTGACAATATTTCTGGCAATAATTCTAGTGTTACGTATAATATTATTAAAAGAGATCTAATTTTTAATGTGTGATGTCCTCAGACCTACGTAGTCGAATCAATAATTTCTCCGATTCTTTCCTTCGGATTTTGAATTGATCGGTAGCAAGATTGAAAGCAGAAAGAAGATGACTTTTTATCATGGGTACGTAACTAGCTAGGAGAAACAAATAAATGAAATTGCTTATTTTCTTGGTTTGCATGCGTAATTAACTTTGTATTCTTTGGGCATGCAAAGCTATCAAATGGCTTATTAGTAATTTCATAAAGACAGGCTTGTGCGCTGCTTTTATTGTATATTTTAAAATTTGTGAGTGAGGGGTTGACAAAAATGAACAATCTACAATATTCTTTAATGGATTAATTTGGTTGCTCTTTCAAAAAGATGATTAATTAAAGAGAGTTAAGTTGCGTAAGTGGCCACAATACCATCATATTTTTTTTAAGGATTTAATCAGAATACATTGAAAGTATAAAAAAATATTACATGCTTATCTAATCATATATTGACACATTAATTAATATAGTTAGTTATCACATCTATTATTTAAATGGTTATTCAAATAAAATAAATTGATTAAATGACTATGCAAAGATCTTTATAACGTCAGTACATCAAAATTAAATTATTTTTTAATTATATTTTAGTTTTGTGACTTAAACATTGACAAACACTTAAATCGACCCATTACAATGTCTTGTTTTTTAGTGGAAGAAAAATGTGGCGTTCGAAGACAAATTTGGTGATAGAAAACTAGGAAAAAGAATCTCTTAATTATTGGGTTTTGTTTTGTCTTCATTGTATAAGAAGGAGAAGTTGCAAAAGATGTTGGGATCTTAAGAAAACTAGAGCCTCAATTTTCAAGTATGGGTGCATGATAAACAAAGTTGGAGCCAATTTTCAAGTATGATAAACAAATAAAATCAAATAAAATAAAGAGAGATTTGATATTTAGGTGTTATATCTTTTCTTCTATGCTTCGAATTAAAACGACGTTATAGCTAGAAAGATGGCGTGCTTACTTTTCCTTTCTTAGGCATCAATTCTACTCTTTATAGGAGTTAGCAGCCTTGGCTATTGAATAAATGCAGCTATTAAATAATTAAAATGTCATTGTCATTAGTCTTTTAAATTTATGCGACTTAAGTCACTTACAAGAATAATTTCATAGATTTAACTTATTAATAAGAAAAATTACCAATAATCAAACTTCAGACATTTTAATCGTGCAGGGTGTTTGATCTAGAGCTAATCCTCATTGGCCTTCTACAAATATTCACATAAAATAATGTGAAAAAATCTTAGATGTTCTTAGAGATAATTAATGTTTGATTCTATTTTAATAAATGTGGGACACTTGTCTCTTTTAAACTACACTCGTTTGCTAACCTAGCTGGAGCATTTAAATTGTTACTCTTGAAGTGTATTTCTTTAACCAAAAAAGGCCATATTAAATGGGACGTTTTAAAAGAATCAATGGCTTTTCAAATAAGTGTTTTAATTAGGTCATGCACCACTGAATCCTACACCATTTAATTAATTAGGTTTGGAGTAGCTTAATTATATAATTAATATTTAGGTAAGTATTCTTTTTTCTCCTCTAACCAATAATAAGTTTGTCTCAATAAATTTTTTTAAAGAGCTTTTTAACGAGACTTTCCTTGTGTTTGTCAAAATTAATTTTCGGTGAACATGTAAGATTAAAGGTCTTAGTATACTTTGACCTAAAAGAGATTTTTATTTTTGAATAAAAGTTGTCTACTCAGTAAAGAAAAAAAAAATGTTACCCACAACCTCCTAAAGAGGACAAGGGGTACTTTACTAATAGTAATAGGGATTAATTGCTTAGAAGAATATATTTTCTCACGTAAAAATTGCACTTTAACCTTATCTTCCTCTCTCTCTCTCTCACACACACACACACATATATATTAATAAGGTTAATTATGTTTTTGGTCCCTGTAAAATTTGAAAGTTTGATTTTAGTTCCTATATAAAAGTTTTAGTCCCTATATAAAAGTTTTAATCCCTGCAAAATTTAAAAGTTTGGTTTTAGTCCCTAGGTTGGTTGGGAGTTGACTGTGCTGACGACGCGCGCCACGTGGGATGCCACGTTACATAACCCCCCAAAAACCCAACCCATAACCCATGACCCGAATCCCACCTGACCCGACTCGTTTTTCAATTAAAATAAAAAAACAATTTTGCTACCTGCCCCCCACAGCCCCCATTTACCCCACAGTCCCCCATCTCCTCC
>QANU01102951.1:418246-458228 GCA_003254905.1 Nissolia schottii | reverse complement strand
TGGCATCCCACGTGGCGCCCTTCGTCAGCGCCGCGTCAGCACAGTCAACTCACAACCAACCCTAGGGACTAAAACCAAACTTTTAAATTTTGCAGAGACTAAAACTTTTATATAGGGACTAAAACCAAACTTTCAAATTTTATAAGGACCAAAAACATAATTAACCCTTATTAATATTCGTATTTTGTCTTTTTAAATTTTACTCTTTAAAAATAACTTAATTAATAATAAAGATGTTCACGTAATATTATTATATGAATTTTTTATGAGAAAATCATCTCCGTTACTTCTTCACATCTAACAGTGAAGACCTTCTTGATTCTTTATTGGAACTTTGTGCAAGACACATCATATTTTTACAGCTATGGTACACTGTTTAACATTTGATGTGATTATAATTAATTTTAGAGAAATTTTATCTTCATATGTTTTTAAAGTAAGAGATTTCTCTTACTTTCTTTCTTTTATTATTTGATATATCACTAATTTGTTTTCTAAAAAACAACATACATTAATATATCAAACAATAACAAAAAGAGAACAAGAAAAATATATTGTTGTACGAGCATACAAAATTTTCTCTTAATTTTATCTCATTTGTTAGTTTGTTACATACACACACTCTAATTCTGCTACCTCGCATTTATGTTTCTTAGTGTTATACAACAAGCATTACTCTTCCCAAGACCTTTCAAATACATGTATAATCTCGAAGCCTGAACTGAATTTCAGTGAGCTCCATATGACTAAATCACATGCTTCATGTCATTGGCTAATAATTCAGGGAAAATAATAGTTTAAAATGAAAATATTTTATTGATATAGTAAGATTTTAAAATTTTCAATGCATTCAATCTATTAATGACAATCAAATATTTTCACAGACTTCTTAGCAAGTAGTGTTCTTAGGACACTTTTAACAAAGAATAGTGTTATTTATGTCAGTGTAGACACTATGATGTGTGTGAAAAAGAAAATTTGGTATTTACATCATACTTAGTGTATAAATACCATTTGTTTAACAAAACTCATAATTTAATGCTAGTATTATGGTAAAAGTCATGGAGATCATTAAAGCATAAATGCAAACTATGTTGTATGTTGTGTGAATATAAAGTTTCACATTAATGAATGATAGATTAAGTGAAAAGTGTATCTTTGGAAAGACTCATAAACTCATTGTTTAAAGTTTTTTGTTAGGATATAATGTCTAGTCCGTTTTTTTTCTCACTTAGTTGTTGGTTTATATCTGATCATCCGATTCTGGGCTCTCATTCGCCGTTATATATCCAAGTGGTATTAGACTATAGGACTGGTCACGGGTCTGATCGACCCACCAAATCCAATCGACCCGAGCTAAACAAGTCGAGTTGGGTCGGATGAAGTTGAGTTGAATTATCTGACAAAGGCTTCATTTAGCGGGTGGGTGGCAGATTTGCGATTTCCATATCCGACTTGACTTGCAACTCGATTACCTGACTTTTGTACATACATACACATATATATTATTATTATTGTATTTTAATTAATCTTAATCCTAAAAAAACCCAACCTACAATAATATATTATTATTATTATATTTTAATTAATTATATCATTTGTTTTTTTTATAAATGCTAAACAATTAATCGCGAGTCAACCCGACTCAACTCGTTATTAGACGAGTTAAGTTAAGTTAGATAATCAGTCTAGATTACCTCAAAATTGACTCACCCGACCTAATGTTAGATTGGTTGATCGGGTAGTTTAATCATTCAGATCATACCCAACTCAACATGTAAGCAAGCCTATCAAAAAATATATTTAGAAAGAGGCTTTGTCTGAAATGGACCGGATGTTTACCTGGTGTAAATTGGTCCTAGTGTTTCGTCCATTGATTTTGATCTGACGGTCTCAAGTATAAATGTTGAATTTTTCTTTTTGACCCCAAAAGTTTTCAAAATATAATTTTGATATTGCACTTTAAACCTTGGGTAACTCTTAAAACTTTACTGATGGTAATATTGTTAGTCTAAATTGTAATTGGCGATGTCCATGTCCATTTTCAAAGGAGAGTGTGGTGGAGCTGCGATTGTGAGGAATTGTTGGGTTCCAGAATTCGGTGACTGAGATTCACCCATTTGACAATGCAGTGGAAGCAATTTGAGCGACAGTATTACATTGAAGGAGTATAGGGTGCTGGGAAAGGAAGAAGATGATTCAGTAGCCTGTAATGGAACGGATGTATAGATGGAACTTAATTGGTGCCATTTATCATCATTCATTTGTTCCTTCTATTTTCAGTTCCATTATTACTTCTAGAATACCATTTTAAATTCTCAATATGATAACACTTATGTGAATGGGTATACAGTCGCCATTGTCAACATGTGTAACATCCATGAGACTCAGAAGGGAAACTGTTCATCTCCTTCAACCTTCAGTCGGGTTGAACTGCACCCGTCAATTTCAAAATAGGTCTTGCTCTATTTCTCGCCCAATCGATCATGAAATCGTGCAAGTTTGGAGTCTACAAAATCGTAAGGATGGGATTTACAACATCCCTATAATGGTTTGGTGAACTGTGCTCTAAAATTATGGGTTTGTGAAAGAAAATTTTGATGGGTTTCGTGTGGTTCATGAGCGATTTCTCACTTGTCACTCATGGAAACCAAACGCTGTTAGGCTCCTTACATTTACCTTTCAAAGCTCTACAAAACCCCTAAGAAAATTTAATAAAAATCGGTCTTGCATATAACTTAGGGTTTTCAACATGTGTTCTTGCTTCTAGAAAGAGAAAGATCCAGAAAAAGAAGAAGAAGAAGAAGAATGTGAAGTATGGAGTGCGAAGAAATAAGAAGGGGAATAAGAGCGAGTTGGGCTCCTAGATTTGAGAGAAGGAGCAAAGGTTGGCTTGCAAAGTCAATGACGATCATTGATGACAGTGGCTCTAAGGGTGGGCGATGCTGTGGTGGAGGCAGTGGACAATGACAAAGAGGAGTTGCAACATGACTTTGACGACGCAGGGGAAGGGAAGGAGATAGCTACCTCAAATTCGCCGCATCCACTTTCCTCTCATTTTTCATTGGCTCTCCGCTAATCTGATCTAATATTTTTCTATTTCCTTCAACCAACCCACCTTCCTCTAATCTACAAGATAAGAGCACAATTAATGTTTCACTAAACATGAAATCAAATAATGTATAACAGTAACTTTTATTTTATTACCTAGTCCTACATATTTTTCAAGTTGTTTTATTTTACTGTGGACCAAAATGGTATTGACAAGTATCCGGACCATGTTAGAATTAGCCTTACAAAGATTCGTAACTTAACAAACCAAGACCTCAATTTCCATGTCCATAGACACCCTTGCTCAGTTGTTGCTCTGAAAACTTTGTTCCTTGCACGTGGGAGCTTGTACCTTGTACAGCATGACCGCACCCAATATCTGATTCTTCCCTTTTATCAAAACCCAAAGTATCTCTTCATAACTTTCCCAAGAACCTTGGTCTAGCAACTTTAACCAGAACTTGTGTGTGTAAGCTTTTACTTTCTTTTTTTCAGTATGATTTGTTGTCACCTTTTTTTTTTATTATTATTATATGGTATATCCTCTTTTATTGTTTTCCCTTGACCCCCCCCCCCTAGCTTCTATTATTAAACATGCTCATTGTATTTCCTTAGGAAAACCGAAACAAAAAGTAAGAATCATTAAGATGAAATGTCTTCAATTCACTGGAAAACATAAACACTATAAGAGAGTGGATATATTATAAGACTATACATTATGGTTCTTGATTGGAGCCAGACATAGAGCAGACACAAAATACCCAAATTTGTTTGTGTATTTTCTGATTTAAAGGAAATTCCTTTTTTTTTAATTTCAAAATTGGATACACTATTATGATTTATGAGGAAAAAAGCAACCTGATGAGGGGTGCCATGGCCCTACACTCTTCAACTTGTCATTTTCTCTTGCTGGTCTTTATTGGACTTTTTTCTTTCAATTAAGATACGTATGCCTTCGGGGGTACTACATGTGAGGCCCCTAGACAATACAAGTAGTACAAATATATAAATCTCTTGAAATCTCAAATCTAAATACCAATTTTTCATGAGTAAACTCATTTGATTCTTGAGATTGTCTTATTGAATTATGAATAAACTTTAAAAAAAAGTGAAAGAGGCTGTTATTATGAAATAGAAGGAATACTTTAATTACTAAAATTAAGAAATTAACTTTTTTAATTCTTAAAATTATAAAGTGTGAGTTATGTTAAAATATAAAATACAAATATCAAACTATTCCATAGACTTAAAGCGACGATGTTAATTTTTTAGACTATTTTAATATAGTTCGTTTGTATTTTAAGAATTCACTTAATTCACGTTATGGAATTTCAAAGTTAATTTCCACTTTGATTTAGATAGGTACAAGTCAACATTTTCTCAATTTTTCATCTGACCATCAACTTCTTCAACCTAGACTAATGGGAAATTTGCATATGCAACCAGCTCAGAAAGCCTAGTTTCCATACTAGTGGGATCAAAGAGAATACCTAAGTGGAAAACTCGTTGAAAATAGTCAAAATACCAGAATACAAACATAAGACATATATCTATGCAGGCATCCATTGATTGGAAAAAAATACATGAATCATCGTTTATTTTGATCGAAATCACCTCTATCTAAAGCCTATTAAATTTTACTTAATCTGACTTGAGCTGAGTCAGTTTATTATAAAAGTAAAACTCTTTTCTAGTGATAATTTTTTTTATCCATAAGACTTAAATCCAAAATTTTATTTAAAGAGAACAAGTATTGAATCATTTGAATCATATGAATAACGTCCGTATGAATCATCTATAACTTCAAGTTCAAGGGAGAATTGCTTTTATGTTGCATTCCACATTGCGCACTTGCACAATCATTAAAATTCAACAGCAACAAGCAAAAATGTCTACACCATCCTCATTTTTAGTCAAACAAATACAGTATTTCAGCACATATATAAGTATATAACTACAAATCATAAAGAGCATTTAACATTTTTAAAAAATGAAGGGGTGAATTACATGGAGAACTTGGTCAATAGTATTAATAATGATAATAATATAGAAAAAGGAGGATATAACAACAATAATAATAGTGGCCTCATTGCCTCATTTTTCATACAGAACAAGGCCCATTTACAGAACCCAGCAGCAGTAGCAAGTAGCAGCAACATAGCACCTAACAGCCTCACCAGCTTTTATGTTACAACATTCATTATTCCTTATCACTATCATCATGGTCATAGTGATTACAATCCCTCAACAACAGACTCAAACCTTTAAAAAGAAAAAGAAGGAAAATCAAACAATACCCCCTTTAATCAGTGCATGTTTGAGAAATCAGCGGTCGACAAAGCCAAATTCGATTCCGGCTCTCATGAGAGATGAAAAAAAAAAAATTATCACTCTTCCAGCCCCAAAATCGATTTTGAGCATCCAAAACAGAATACCAAAATCGATTTTGACCCTCGCAAGAAGTGAAAAAATTCTCACTTTTTCAAGCTCCCAAAATCGATTTTGAGCGATCCAGAACAGAAAACCAAACATGCTATCAAATCAAATTCAACAAGATCTATCTCTCACTCAATACTGCATCATATCAGAAGCAGAAGCCACAATAGGCTGGTTCATATAAGCCATATTCAAAGGATTACTGAAGAAGCCATTATTATTGAATGGCTCAATGAATGATCCTGAACCAGCAGCACCATAAACAGCACCATTGCTAGCATTCAAGAAATCAATGATCTCATTCAAGGACTCCAATCTGGTGCTCAATTCATCAACCTGCGCCCTCAGAACAGAGTTTTCTGCCTCAACAGTCAAGTACTGCTGTGTTGTGATGTTAACACTCGTCAGAATCTGCTGATTCTCCTTCCTGAGCTGAGAAACCTGGGAGACAAGGTCATCAAGGTGCTTCTGCTTCCTCATCCTGGACCTCCTCGCCGATTCGCGGTTCGATATCATCCTCTTCCTCTTCCTCTGATCCATCAGTGCCTGAAGATCCTCCTCAGAGGCAGAGTTCTGAAGAAGCAGGGAGGATGACCCTGAAGATGTTCCACTTGAAGAAGCCATTGATCAATTCAGAAAATGTGAGAGAGAAACACTAATATTTGTTAAACCACAAGAAAAAAGAGAGATATTGCAAATGACCCTTTTAGATTTAAGACACAAAGATTGAAACTTTTGCAGGACCCAGACCCAGACACAAAAGGAAAAAAAAAAACAGATTTTTATTGCAGATAATAGTAAAATATGACAGATTTTTTTATTATTGGTTAATAAGACTCCAAAATTAAAAGGAAAAAAACAGAGAAGAACTAGAAATCATGAAACGTAGTAGAGCCAGTAGAGGAATGCAACGGAGAAGGATTGAACAAGGTGGGTCCTGCGCCTAACAGTGGAATTGATCATACACCCAGAAAGGAAGATCTCACTGAGAATCGGATACATGAATCTCAAACATCAACAACAAGATGTTGGACATTTAAAAAAAATTGAAAATTTCAATCAAATTCTCTGACCCAATATGGAAAAGTTTAAAGCTTTGGTGGTGGAAACACAAAAAATTTAGATTTTTTTTAGTTTTTTTTTCTAGGGTGTGGTTTTATATATGGGAGAGGGAAGAGAGGATGGGGTTGAAGCTCAACATGAGTCGGAAGAAGAAAGGTTTGGCACAGAAACAAGAGCTCTCAAGGACCATAAGATATATGAGAAATATCTTGTTATGGTTTTTAGGCTATGTAATCAAGAGTGTGTGAAAGGAGAAGGTGGAAGAGGGGAGCTATGTGTGCTTCAAGAGAGGGATTTATAGAACTGAAAAAGCCAATAAGTTGGTGCAAAATAATAATTTTTTAATTCTTTAATATCAAATCCAAAACCATGAAAACAAAGAAGCAAAGCACAGTTATAATAGTTGTTCGTTTAGTAGTCTCTATTTTATTTTACTTTGTATATTGACAGAAAATAAATCATTAGAGCATGTTAACCTGAATGATTATTCAATTATTTCTGTTTATCACTGCAAAAAAAATGGTTTTTGGTATATACCAGGGTTTTTATGACTAATAAGTTTTTAAAGTTCATTCTTTACTAATCTCATTTTTAAATAATTTTTATACTTTAAGTTAAAAGAATTTTCATTTAAAATTACGTTTTAATATATAAAATTATTTAATTTTCTCTCTCATTACATTAATCTTTTGCAAAAAAGTAGTTCTTAATGCATATTCCATAAGAGAAAATGTTATGTAAGTATGATTTTTGCCTAAATTCATTTGTTAAAATTACGTAGTATGCATGGTAATTTTTAGATAAATAAATGAATTATATTATTTTATTTTATTTAACCATTGTACATATTTTCTACTTAAAAAAAACTCTGGCAGCAAATTCTGACATGTGATTTCTTTTTATAGGATTATTTATGATTTATAAGGGATTGGAGGAAGGTGGTAAGTAAAAATATGGGAGGAGAAATGGAGTCTATGAGAGAAGACACCACAAGGGTCCAGATACAGCTGGGAACCAACAATCACAGGAAAATGGGATCATCACATCTGAAAATACTTCCAAAAGCAGCATCACACACTCACTCTCACAGAAACTGTTTTGTGCATAGCCCTAGCCTGTCCTAGTAGTTTAATAGGGCTAAGTAACTTGCTCCATCTTTTTCACTGTCCCCCACATACACAGAGTGAAAAGGCAATTTGTCTATGATATGACACAATGTTGCTGTTGGAAGAATTAAATGGCCTCCTTAATTTGAAATAGTGTTCTCAAATTCAGACTAGATCTTTTGTTGCTTGAAATTGATTTATGTAGCCTATATTAAAGTGCCATTTTGGTGGTTCGTATTGGATGCTACACAGGAGGTTCACATTCTAGGATTAGGATTATCTGCAAATTTTTTTTAGTTTTTTCTTTTAATTATGAAGGATGTTAATAAAGCTACTATAATTTTTAATAAAATTTTAATGCTAGTTATACTTAGATGATTTTTAGATGTAATTTGTAAAACTGCACTTCCTGAATTTTTTAAGAATCATAAAAGGATTCATTTATTTACATGCTATCTCAATTTCTTTTTTTTAGTTTTCGGTGTTAATTAACTTTTATTATAGTTCCAAATGAATAAACATTACCGAATTTTCTTATTGGATATTTGTGGCACATTTTCCTTGTGCTAGATTCAATCAACTAATTTGTGTTTGGGGCTCACAATTGAGGAAATAATTTATTTGCAATTCTTATGTTAATTGGTTGAGTATTGGTAATTTGGTAGAAAATTTCAACCTCTTAATCAGTAATCTCGAGTTTGAACTTTGAGAATAAAATAATTTGTACAAAGGTCATCCCTTAAGTAGATTTTTTAGTTTTTCGAGTTGAATCTAATCTATAAGTCAAAGATCCACTAAATGTCCGTACTTAAAGACAAAAAAAAATATCATCATCATATATATGGTTATTTTAGTATAAAGCATGATTTTATGTAATTATTATGTTGTCAAATATGATCCTTCAAAAGATAATTTAACAAATGTCAGTATCGCCCGTTATTTAATTACAATATAAAACAAAAAGGAATGATACTCAAAAGATGAAAAATAAATAAATTTACAAAACTGAAAATGCTATGCATGTTATAAATTTATTAATATATAAGTATGGTTGTAAAACAAAAAATTTAATGTGATATTTTTTTATTGATTTTTAATGTGATATTGTACAAACATAAAAGTTAAAATAAATTATGATATGTGACAAATATAAGGGTTTATATCACCAAATAATTGTATAATATTATATATATATATATATGTGACTTTTAATATATTTTCTATAAAATAATATTTTTTACACAACAATACAATAATTAAATGTTTATATAAACTACGTTTATACTAACAAACATTAAAATGAATAGATTAATTTTTATGTAAAAAAAATATAAAAGAATTTTTACATTTTCATTCCATCTGATACAAAAAACTTTTTAAGTAATAGGATAAAACTCAATTATGTGTGCAGCATATGATTCAATGAAAATCTTACATAAAAATTATCTCTAAAATTAAATCCCTAATAAAAAAGTAGTGTGATTTTTTATATTCCTTTAGATGTATGTAAAGGTTGTGCTACTAACTTTTTACTACTTATTTTTTTTTGGTCATTGTCGTGCTGCTAACTTGGAAAACAACTATATACATAAATTGTATTTTGGACACCCACCAAAATTTAAAAGTTTCCCAAAAACAGTGGATCTTCCAATTTTTTTTTCCTCTCAATTTGTAATTTTCTGTTTTTTGAAGGGCTGCATGGCAATAAAAAAACACACTGTACGGAAACATAAAAACTAAAGGCTGTACTCTCTGCAGTGCCGCACGCAAAATCTCATTTTTTTCACCGCTGCAGTTGCAAGTGGATGACGGGGAAACCCACGTGACCAAACGGCGCGTAAAGTCACGTGTCAACCCCGCACGCAAGATCATTGAATCAGGGTTCAGAATGCGGCGCGTGACAGTTCCGGCACTGGTCACTGTGGTCATAACATAGTGGCGAAGTATGGTAGTAAAGCGTCGCTGTCAGCCACGTGCGGGATGAGGCGCGTGAAGAACACGGACGGATTTAGTGTGGCGAGTGGAGAGAACGCGCGATGATGAGAAGGGAAAGTGATGGCCAAATGTTTTTGTGACACAAGTCACTTTTTGGAGTTTACAAAATGAAATGATAATTAGGTTTTTATGTTGTGGGGTGGGGTGGTGTGGTGTGGGATGTAGCCTCGATAGGTGTGGCCTACTAATTAAATCTCACTTTTTGGAATTTGGGCCATCATCTCATAAGCTTCGTCATGGAGACCGTGCATTCCCAATATTAACCTTCTTCCTTTTTTTTTCCCCTGGGTGATTAAATTTTTTTTACAGCAATTAGTATTGTATAAAGTGGTAGACCATTTTTTTATGGGGTAAGGATTATATCTCTCGGTTAAGAGACGAAATGATGTTTAAAAATAGATTCTTTATTTTATTTTACAACATGATAAGCTTAATTTATTTACAAATGTTATTTTAACACTAAATTTGATGTTTACATCAAATCTCCATTTACAATACATCATGAGAATCACACTTACATCATGTTTGACACTTAACATGTTTAAAGAATAATTACACCAAGAAAAATGTTTAGAAGATATAATTTATTAGATATACCTAAGAATGACACTCAACATATTCCTTTCAATTTCGTACATAAAAATGTCAAATATCATTTATAGAGATATATAATTTGATTTGTTAGATCTGTCAAACATTACTTTTAACCAAACTCCTCTAGAGTTCATCAATATTACATTTGCCCAATTCTGTAAAATAACACTTACCTCCTTATTCACATTTCTATGAATTTTTTTTAACAAAAATACAAAATTATGATGTTTTAGAAATTAAAAAAGAATATGAAAAAAATTATAATTAAGAAAAAAATTCCTAATTTCATAATAAAATAATAATTTTGCTAACAATTTTGACATTTGTTTAGAAGGCTAAAGTAAAAATATTTTAAAAAAATAAATATTTAAAGTTTTCAATGCATTAAATATCCTACAAACATTCAAATCTTTTTAGCATGAAAGGGCGCAAGGCAGTGGCGGTTGAGCATGGTGAGGGGCACAAAGTAGTGAAGTCAAAACAATAAAACAGTGAAGGAAATAGCGAGAAATAATAAAATTAGGGGCTGTTTAGTTTTTTGCTTTCCTTCTTTG
This sequence comes from Nissolia schottii, assembly GCA_003254905.1. Taxonomy (NCBI): domain Eukaryota; kingdom Viridiplantae; phylum Streptophyta; class Magnoliopsida; order Fabales; family Fabaceae; genus Nissolia; species Nissolia schottii. The sequence goes on along the minus strand of QANU01102951.1, from coordinate 447,430 downwards.
TTTTTATTTATTATTTCTTTTAAAGATTTTATTATAAAAATAGAAAAAATGAAGGAATGAGATTTTTTTTATTTTCAATGCCTCTTTCGCAAAATATTAAAAAATACAAAGCAAACTGGGAATTGAAATTTGAAAATGAAAAGAATATAAACCATACAAACACTTATGTTTCCCTTGCTATTTTTATTTCTTGTTTTTAATATTTTATTTTAAAAATTCTTAAAATCAAAAAATGAAAAGAAAATCAATTAGATCCTAATATTTTTCTTTAAATGAAATTATGATTATAAATGTTAAATTCTTCTACAAAATTTTCTTACAAATTCTTTTACCGTTATTTTTAATGAATGACACTTTTTTTAACTCAACAATGCCATGGTAAGAGAATTTTGTAGGAAAATTTGTCATTTATCATTTCTCTTATGCTTAATATATTTTAAGACTCACATCTTGGTTGATTCTTAACCACTTTTGAAGCGAAAGATTAGCATACATTGCATCGGTGAATCACCTCTACTTAATTAGTGAATGATCTTACTAGAATTCCATATCTCTCGAGTCACGTGTACTGCAAGATGACTTGGAAAATAATTGATTAGAGTTGTGATAGTGCGATCATCTTTCTTTCAATCTTTTCCTCTTCTTTTTCTTGACGCTTCTTATTTCTTCTTCTTCTTCTTTATATATATTTTTTATTATTATTATTTTTAATCATGATGTTAATATAACACGTGAAAGGGATTTTTTGCTGTGTTTGGGAAAGCAAATACCCATTTAGATATTATATGGTTTGCAGTGACAACATTCCATATAAAATACACTATGAAGTCCTGTTTCTTGGGCTTCTATTCTTTAGCATTCTTTTATGCAACATTTTCAGTACCCTCTTTAATTAATTAAATACAGGGTAAAGGTGTAAAAATTGGTGCTTTCTATTGTCTACTACCAGAAAATCAGAAAAAAGAAAAAAATATATATATACACAAACGCAGGTGAATATAATCACGTTGCAACTAATAAAATTTAACGCAGTTGATAAATGACTGAGTTACTTAAACATTTAATCAAAGATTCGTTATCAAAGACAGACATATCCTAAGCAATATATATATATATACACACACACACTTGCGTAGCCACTAATAATGGGAACAAAATTCTTTTATCTCATTTGTGTGTTTTCTTCCCTCTTAACCACCAATAAAAACTATCAGGTGTAGTATCATGTGTAGTTTAAAATGATTTTGACAAAAATTAATGAATAGATTGCTGTGAGTTATCAACGCAAAAGAGATAAAGGGTGAAACAAAAAATTGGAAAATGTCCATCCAATAGTGGGTATCATAGACATCAGCATTTTTCGTCTTTGGAGTCAATGGTAGTATACTAAACAAACATTAGCATCTCTATCCACTATATTCATTCTGTCCATCCAACTTGAGTGGCCCTATGGTTTGGGTTTTAAGAACCAAGACGCAATAATCAATTATAAATTTTGCTTAATTTTGTCGTAAACAAAAACAGGAAAAGAAAATTGGCACACTATTCCCTAGTAATATGAAAGGTGCTTATGTGTATTTTTTGTGACAAGTTTGGTCTTAAAGTTAATAATGACAGTTCCCTGTATAATGCAATTTTTCTTTTTGGGTTAAAAGTGTGACTTATACCTTTAAGAGAGAAAAATAATAAGTTAACAGAGAATGTGACTTAAGAAAGTTTAGGGTATAGCAAAACCAAATTAAACTATAGCAAAGGACATGTTTTCATGGAAAATGGAAGACCTTAAAAATATGCTTCAACAACATTGGAGCACTATCCATCGAGAGTGACCATATATATTGTTCCGAAGTATGTACTTTAGTCCACACTCTAGATCCTGGAGCTTCAAGGTTGGGTCGCTGGTCTCGGATATTGCGTGGATACCTGCAAGGACTCTGACGCTCAAGTCAACAAGGGCTCAAGAAGGTATAGTAAGCAAGAGTGAATTGGTTTTCGCACCTGGGGTGCTGCCCATTAAATACCTGTGGGTTGGAGGTGTTCTTCCGCTAGCGCGGTGGGAGGAGAATATCTCGGACTGTGTTTATCTGTCTTGAGAGTATTCCTCTGCGAAGCGCGATGGGGGGAGGATATCTCTAGCCGTGCTATCTCTAGAGGGGAAGGTACTTGGGGCCGCTTATCTTGTTTGGGAGTGACGTGGTCGGGTCGTGTTGACCCGCGTGGTCGGGTCGGGTTGACCCGCGGATCCTTTAGGTGGGCCTTCGTGGTCTGGGTCTCTACGATGGGCCTTACGGTCTAGTCCGTAACAGGAGCCCCCTAGCTTGGAGCGCAGAGGGTAGCTCCGTGATTCAAGTTAATTCTGTGATTGGATCTGCGGAAGGCGTGTGGGTTAGTGCGTCGTGGCGTTTGGAGCTCTCCTGCAGAGGACGTGACGCTTGGGGTTTTTCTTTTTGGGAAATCGTGTGACGAGATGTGTGTCACGTCGTGGGGAATTTGGGTCGTTTGATTGAGGACACGTGGATGATTGTGCGGCCGTTTGATCGCTTGTGGCAGAGGCGCAATGATGGTTTTGGAAGGAAAACACTTTGTTTTTCTCCCTTCTTAATTGTGTCCGTACGGTTTTTGAAACTTTTTGTTTTTCACCACCGTTCAGTATTTAAGCTTTCCCTTTCTCTTTCATTTTCCTTGGTTTGTTTTATTTCTGTTTAAACGCCTTCTTTCTCCTTCCTCCATTCTGAGGTTGAGCGATTGTTCGTGGTTCGTGGGTTTTTTCGCCTCCTTCATCCTTTCTTCGATCATTTCTAGTGAGTGTTTTTGCTCCTTTATTCGTATTCTGTTTTGTTGTTTTGATTTTATATCTAAAGAGTGTTCTGGGCTTTTTCTCTATAAGGGTTTTTTTTTTTTTTTGCTATATCTTGGTCATGGGTTTTTGCACTGGGGGTTTTGTTTATGGGGGGTTTTTGTTTCCCTTTTTTCAGTAATTTTTGTAATGGGGAAGTTGAAGAAGAATTACCAGCAGTTGAAGAGGTCGCGCCCATTGAGGGGGTCTCATGAGCGGATGTCCTATGGGTGGATAGACCCGAAGGCTTTTGCTATTCCGTCTCTTCTTGGTAGGGAGCATATCGAGCACCTCCGCGAAGCGCTAGAGTTGACGGAGGAGGGAATAGAGGACCACAAGTATAGGTTAGACATAGCTTCCGCAGATGAGAGAGTGTGTATGCTAAGGCACAGTGATACTCCCCATTTTTTTGTGGATGTACGAAGTGCTTTTCACATGCTTAAGTGTTAGGTTGCCATTTTCCTCTTACATACTTCGGAACACACACATATATATTATATATATCTTTATTAATGTCAAAAACAACAACATAGAATTGTCACTTTGTTGAAAATTTGTCCATAAGATGTCTGTGCATAGATTCGGTTCATTGTATTAAAACCACGATATTATATTTCGTTTAAACAAATTGGCACTGCCTTCATCCATAAGAAAAGCGTGCACATTATATATTTGTATATGGGTGGTTGCAAATTGCAATAGATAGGAAAGTGAAAGCCAAGATTATTTGGCCCCTCTCCTCTATAAAATGTCTCTTTCTGTTGACTACATAATATCTCTATATACCATGCTGATGATCCACTTTTTCCATTATACATATTTTAATTATAACATGAGTTTAATTTTTTTTGTATTGACAATGTAAAACTACATTGTCATCTAATTAAATTTTGTCACATAAACAAAAAAAAAGTTGACTGTCTCATTCATTAATCAAAAAATTATGCATATAAAATAATTTAATTAAATAACAATATAAAATATTTACATTATTAATGCATAGCAATTAAAACTATTGTAATATTTTAACAAAATGGGATCTGAGTAGATTAAAAATCTTTGTCCTTGGGGTTGAATAATTGATCACGTTTTCAATAAACAAAACTAAAATTACCGAGATGCAATATGACTCAAGAATTGAAGTAAAAGATATTAATGGATAAGTTTAATCGTTATACACTCGCAAAGATTTTATACTATCTAGCTCTTTCATTTACTATTTGAAAAGTCGTTTGTATGGAAACATTTTAGTGGAAGAAAAAGGAAAGCAGGAACAATCAATTGAATAAAATGGAAGCACACAAAAGCTGCAGATTTTTGCTTCGTAAGATTGTTAAGAGACAAAAGTAGTTTGAGCCAACGCGAAACTTCCAGGCAAACGCTGTTTTATGACTTGTGAAAATTAGCTGACTATATTGTAATTTAAGTCAAATGTTGACTTTTTATGTTAGCACCTCCTTAGAAATATATATTGGACCACATACTAGCTAGCTGAGTGTGATTGCAAGTAGCTAGGATTCTAAACTAGTCACGCCTTAAGCGTCCTGTAAACAATTGAAAAAAAAATGACGTGTACACCAATATTCCATACACTCGTATATACACCTCCTAATATGATAGTAATGATAATTAATACGAAATACAGTAGACTTTCCTTATTTAAAAACCACGCACTCCCACATGAGTTTTTTCAACGTAATCAATCTTGAACGTGATTTTCTCAACCATATCGCAATAGAATCTGCATTGTGAGCTCAAAATCTGCCATATAACCACCACAGAACTAGAAAAGCGAGCTCGTTTCAACAGAAAGCATCCTCAGAATCGAAAGCATTACCACAATTAATCGTTGATAATCCTAATCGCAATTTGTTGGTGATTGAAAATGGCAATGCAAGAAATTGTGGTAATTTTTCTGTTTTTTTTTTTTATTTCTATGGAGAGTTTTGTTCTTTCTTTATGTTTCTGTGAAATTCTAGTGTACTCAAAATTAATACGTTCTAATGCACATTCATCACTGACATGCATAATACAATAATGGAGTGCACAAACTTTATATGGGTTTGTGCACAAATATTATACGATTCCATGCACAAACTTGTTCAATAGGCCACAAGTTCTGTTGTTGTTGAGGAAGAAGAGGTGCATTTTGACACATTCTCAACCTTACAAGTTACAACAATTAATGCACATACATTATAATAATGAATAAACATTACTTGATGTGATATGCATAATACGCAACATATAGTTAATCATTATGCAGAATTTGATGTATTATAGAAGTACCAAACTTTATATGGTTTTTGCACAAACATTATACGATACCGTGCACAAAAATTGTTCAACATGCCACAAGTTTTGTCGTTGTCGAGGAAGAAGAGGTGCATTTTGACACATTCTCAACAATTAATGCACATACATTACAAACATGTGACACAAACTTTTATATATTCTCATGAATAAACATTACTTGATGTGATATGCATAATACGTAACATTATAGCTATAGTTAAGCATTATGCAAATCTGATGTATTATAGAAGTGCACAAACTTTATATGGGTTTATGCACAAACATTATATGATTCTGTGCACAAACATTAGCCAACATACCATAGTTTCTGTAGCTTAAGGAAGAAGAGTTGCATTTTGACACATTCTCAACTTTATAACTATTAATGCACATATACTATAAACATGTGACACAAACTTTTATATACTCTCATGAATAAACATTGCTGATATGCATAAGTTAAGTATTATGCAGAATATGATGTATGATAGGGTGCACAAACTTTATGTGAGTGCTTGCACAAACTTTATGTGAGTGCTTGCACAAACATTATTTGATGCATTGCACAATCATTATTTGCATACAAGCCACATGTTCTGTTGTTGTTGAGGAGGAAGAGGTGCCAAAGGCTGGCATGCACTTTGACACATTAGAGGCAGTCAAAGACTTCTACAACAAGTATGCTAAGAAGATTGGATTTACATAGAGGATAAGGAGTACCAAATTTGTTGAAGATAAATAGATTAAGTACCAAATACTGTCATGTAAAAGGGAATGATGTCGATCCTCCAAAATACGAACATTTGACAAGACCAATCCATCATCAACGGCTAAATGTGAAGCAAGGATATCTGTATCAAAGGTACAAAATGGAGATACCGAGTTGTGGGTAATAAGGAGTGCTGTTAATGTACATTCACATGAAGTGAACCCTTCAAAGGTAAGGTTTTTCAAGGAAAATAGAAGCATTAACATGCATGTAAAGCAAATATTTGAGTTAAATGACAGAGTTGGCGTTAGAGTGAACAAGTCATACCAAACTCTTGTGCAGGAAGGCGGTGGTCATAAGGAATTAAACTTCATTGAAAAAGATGTTAGAAATTATGTTAACAGAGAGCTGCGTACTGTTCGGGAGGATAGAGATGCAAAAGCTCTAATGGAATATTTTGCAAGAATGGAGGAGCAGAATCTGAACTTTTGATATGATGTTGAGGTTGATGATAAAAATCAGATTAAAAATATTTTCTGGGCAGATACAAGGAGCCTAGCGACTCATGAATACTTTGGCGATATGGTCTCGTTTGACACGATGTATGGCATAAATAGGTATCGTATGCCATTTGGTTCATTTGTAGGTGTTAACCACCATGGGATGCCCGTGCTGCTTGGATGTGCATTGCTATCGGGGGAGGACACAACGACATTTGTGTGGCTTTTTGAATGCTGGGTTAAATGTATGTCGGGGAGGAGGCCGAATGGTATATTGACAGATCAATGCAAAGCGATGCAGAATGCGATTTAAATTGTGATGCCTGATACACGACATCGATTGTGCATTTGGCACATTTTGAAAAAGATACCAAAAAGATTGAAGGGGTGCAAACAATATGCTGAGATCAAGGCCGAGCTTAAAAACATCGTGTGGGAAACATTATTTGTCCATGATTTTGAGGATCGGTGGTTTGCATTCTTAACAAAGTACCACGTTGAAGACAATGAGTGGTTGGATATATTTTTCTCAATCTTTTTGGTTAGCATGTTTGTTAATTTTATGTTAAATTTGTTACACTTTATGTATAATCAATTTTAGGTATAATAAGATTTTATGTCAGATAAAGGTTGTGCATATGTTGTATTAATGTTTGTGCTTTACACGTGATAATGTTTGTGCGCTGACGGCCATGCGCAATTTTTGTCATATTTTGCCCTGTTGATATTTGTTTGTGCATATGTGTTGCTAATTTGTGTGCACTTATTATGTTAATGTATGTGTTCAGGTCTATACAATGAACGCAATAGATGGGTTCCAGTATACCTTAACAATGAATTTTGGGCTGGAATGAGGAGCACAGAGGAGCAAGAGCATGCATGCATTCTTTGATGGATACCTAAACCCAAAGAGTAGCTTGGAGAAATTTGTCAAGCAATATGATAATGCTCTTGCATCAAAGGCCCAAAAGGAGCTTAAGTTAGATGTTGCTAGCTTCAAGACGACAATCCCGTGTGTGACGACATCATTGATTGAGAAGCAATTTCAATCGGAGTACACACATGACAAGTATCGGGAGGTACAGAATGAGTTTAGAGCTAAGGTAAATTGTAGCACATTTCTTAAAGACAAGCAAGACATTAAACTAACCTACACCGTTGCTGAAGAAGTTGAGGTCAATGGTAAGGGAAGAGAGGTGTCTTACGATGTGCTATTTAACGGAGACTCCAATGATGTCAGATGTCAGTGCCATCTTTTTGAGTCAAGGGGGACCATTTGCCTACATTGTCTGTGTGTGCTTGGTGCCAAAAGAGTTAGGAAAATTCAAACAAAGTACATTCTAAGCCAGTGGAGCAAAAACATTAAGTGAAGGCATAACACGATAAAGTGCAGCCACGTCATTAGTAGGATGGGAGAGGTAAAAGATAGGTAAGATGGACTATGCACCCATTTTTATAATATCGCAGAACGTGATGTATCCACGGAGGAAGGAACAAGCTTACTTCATTGGGCACTAGATATGGTAGAGGTTGGATTATAATCCCATATATCAAGCACATCTTCGAATGTCAATGAGAGCCATGACGATGGTTGCTCAATTACGTTGGAAGACATACGCAACCCCCCTCACGTATCATTCAAAGACTGGTCGAGTACAAAGAGGAAAGAATTAACCACTGATAGATATGTGAGGAGTTATAGGAAGCGTACGAAGAAACAAACCACTGAAAGGTTCACCAAGGTTTGTAAATCATTGATGATGTTTAATTTACTAGAACTGTTAGTAATGTTTGTGTATAGGTGTTATTAAATTTTGTTCATTTACTGTGATAATGTTTGTGCACGAGCATATAGGTACAAATCCTGTCGAGGCAGTGTCACAGCAATCGGATTTGATCGGTCCCCCACCTCAATTTTATATGTCACATTCCCCGAGGTGAGTTGTGTCATTGTTGAACTCGTTTAATGAAAGAAATTAGAACAAATTGATAAGGTTGTTTTAGTGGAATTTTGTCTGTACAGTATGTATAATGTGTTTTTTTTTACTTGGAGAAATCAACATATTTGACTGCATAAACTTTATACAACAGAGAGCACAAACTTTAAGGGCATTGTAACACAAACTTTGTGTATATTGATTTACAATCATGATGTATTAATACAAAAGAATGAAACAAGGATTACTTAGTAGAATTTTTATATGTTATGTGGCTCAACCAAACATTAATTGTCATAGAATATGTGAAGCCAAACATAGAATCAAAAGAAGACTATTCAAATTGAAATACACAAACCTTATACGGCGATGTACATAAACTTTACGAGCACCACAACACAAACTTTGTGTATACTGATGTACAATCATGGTGTATCAATGCAAAAGAATCAAAATTGAACAAGGATTACTTTGTAGAAAATCTATATATGTTATGTGACTCAAACAAACATTAATTTTCATAGAATATGTAAAACCAAACATAGAATCAAAAGAAGACTATTCAATTTGAAATGCACATACTTTATACGATAGGGTGCACAAACTTTATGACCACCATAACACAAACTATGTATACTGATGTACAATTATGGTGTATCAATTCAAAAGAATCAAAATGCACAAAATTTATATGGCAAAATGCACAAACTTTATCTGAAGTTATGCACAAACTTTATTCAACAGAAGATTTAACTTTTATAATGTTAAGATCAATTTTGCATTCTTGCTCTTGTATTTACTGCAAATATTTACAAAAAACAATTGCTATTTACAAAATGTTTTACCCACACCCCCTCCTAATGCTTCGTACGCTTTTTCCATCTTCCCTTCTCCCCAAGGAGCTCTGCCGTGCTAATGTCCATGTACGGGCTTGACTAGAGCCTCCCCTTTCATCGCTGTCGGGGGCAGATTCGGCTGGGGCAGACACTTCTTCGACCTCCGAGGCTAAAGACTCGTTAGCTACTGGAACCCTTGCAGGCTCATTAGGCATCCGAACGAGCTTTTCCTGCAAACAATTGTGTGTTGACAGCATTGATATCAATAACATATTCTCCCACATCTTTGCGATCTCTTTCTGTATTGAAGATAAAAAATTAAAAAAAATGGAATTCAGACTTTAATCATTGGATCTTGTACAAGTTCTTTGAGTAGTAGATAGTTATGGTACTTACATTGCCCCCACGTTGGCATTGTCTTCCCGTTCGGATACACAATAGATGGGTCCCACATCTCCATCCATTTCATTACGAATAACTTGCAATCATAGCTGCAGACACAAATCGGAATCAGAATCAAGTATAAAGATCTGTTAAGAACATTTCTAGAATGTAAGTACAACTATGAGTTATGTTTGCCGCATACATGTTAGGTTGGCCCGACACATCAACATACTTGATGGGGAAACCATTCTCGGACATCTCGAATTTATTGACCCATTTGTGCATTAGATCCTCGATGAAGATGGACTAATAAATAAATAAATAAATAAATAAACATAAACATACGTATGCAAGAGGGCTTACAGATAAGAGTGCACAAACATTATACAGCAGAATACACAAACATTATATAGAAAAACAAATGTAATGTAATGTTTGTGCACAGATAAGAGTACACAAATATTACATCGTAGAATGCATAAACATTATACAACAGAGTGCACAAACTTTTTCAATGCAGACACAACATAAAGGAGTTGGGAGAAAGCACATTACCACATATCGGTCGATGTAGTCATGTCCCCCCTAGACTTGGTGTATGCCTCGCGTCAAGGACGAAAAGCATTCGCCTTGTCACATCATCGTGCACTGGTGGCATGAAAATCTACATAATTAAACAAAGAATATTAGCACATTATTCCCAAATGCAACCAATTAAAACAATATATAACTATAATGCATACCCATTTCCGGCCTTCAAGAGAGTATCGATCGAAGAATAAGTTTTGCGATTTTTATTACAATGCCCACGGTATATATGAATTTTTAAAAAGTATTATATATATTAAATATTTTTGTTACACTTTCCTTGCTTTACATTGTCAATAAATAACTTTTTTATTATATCACATTTCATTATATATATATATATATATATATATATATGTCATTTCATTATATGTGTGACCTTTAACAATTATGATCAAAGCGAATCTCTTCCTAATTTGTGCCGCCAAAAGTAGAGAAATGCTATATGTAAAAATTAAAATTTATTAACTATTATACAATATACTCTTTTTAATAAGCTCATGTTTTACTTTTTTTATTCTTTTTTTTTTCAATCTCTCATCATTTTTATTTTGTTTTCATCTTATTATTTATGAATTTAAGAGTTTTCATTTTCATTTCAATCACATTCGTTGTTTTTTATTTTTTTTAAAAGTTTGTGTATGTGTGAAAAAAATTTGTGCATACTTGTTCAAAAGTTAGTGCATATCTAGTTGGTCAAAAGTTTGTACATGTTTATAGAAAAATCAGTGCATTCTTGTTAAAAAATTTGTGCATGTGAGCATAAAATTTTTCTTATTTGTCTTTGTTTTGTTTACATTTTCGTCATATATTTTTTGTTTATGGTTGAAAAGTTTTTGCATGTTAATTCAAAAGTTTATGCATATGCTTTAAAATGTGTATATAGCAGAGAGTGAATTCACGATGCTTAAACTGTGAGTGAGTAGATGGAGAAAGAGTATAACAAATACTTTTTGTTATTAATTTAATGCGCCTCAAATCTGATTTATTTTTGTTTCGTATTTAAAAAATTTTGCGCATGTTTGTATATACATGTACAAAAGTTTATGCACTTAATGTCACTGTATATATTATGCATTGACAATATAATTGACATTATTTAGGTTGTATCCCTAATTGCCCTGCCAAAAGTATTATCAGATCTTACGTCGGAAGCTCATACTCCAGCCCTACGCAGAAAAGTTGTTGACATTATAGAGTAGCACTGATGAGGCATGGGCACCAGAAAATTTTCATTGGAAAGGAAAAATAAATTGACATTTGAAATTCCAAAGTTACTGATCACAAAATCAGAAGAACATGACAAAGCCATGATAAAAAAGAAAAACAAATGAGGTGGATTTGTCAATTGCTTCCATTGGATATGACTTACGAGTCAGAAATGATTAGAATTTGTTCAATATTCAACATGATAGACATGCTTATACAATAGAGTGCCTTTGTTGATTTCCATCCTCATGCATGTCATGTGGAAGGGATTTTGGCTACGTGAACGTCTAATGGCCTTTGCCAAGGTACGTAGATCAGATGTTTTTTTGTTTTCTTCTTCCTTAATGTGTTTAGTATAAAGAAAGTGCCAATGAAACCTAACTTAGGGACACATGTATAGATCATTTGATTTTTGTTTGCTCTCACTTTTTTTTAAAGACTTTAATTGTTATGCACTGGTGAATATTTTTTACCTTACCATCTAATTAACTTATTATATATATATGACTTTTTAAATAATAAGTAAAAAAATAAATTATTTTTTTATATAACAAAATTTAATTAAATATACACTTATTGTTCATTACAATTAAACTCATATAATAGTACTTGTAAATCAAATTTGTAAAGATTTTGCCCCTATTTTTACTCTCATCCTATAATACACACTAACACAAAAACCATAATGAGATAAAATGTTGCGCTCTTATTGTCATCATTATTACTTGGAGATTATGATATACTATATTACAAACCTTAGCAATTTTTTTTATTTGCTAAACCTTAGCAGATAATTACAGTAATAGGGACCAAATTCAAAATTCTTCGGTACACGACGGAGCCCAAAAGGCCCCAAACCAATAAGGCTTATGGGAAACACAGCGGTTGTCACTTGTTACAATAAAAGTTTAGTGCTAGCATGTGTTTTTGTTTCTTCTTAACAAAAGCCCAATTTGAAGAAGGCACGTGGCCCATAATAAAAGCCCCAAAAAAGGGCATGTCAAATCTAATCTAATGTCTTATCATCAAGCGACAACCATGGCAGAAGAGAACAGTTGAAATTAACTTTACGTACATACATCTGGACCATGCTGCTCCTTGATATATTATTATCTTCATTAATTAGTTTACCCCAACCCCAAAGTTTGACCAACGATGCAATGTTGCTTTCTGCATGCTCTAATTTATCCCATTGTACTGCCATGGACAATTTTTGACCACTCACCAATTGGTTTTCCATGGTTAAGTGTCTTGTCGGCTAAACATGCACAAAAACTAATTAAGTAGCTAATGTGTATTCGTCTAATCATTTGCTCATTTGCCATGGTTGTACATGTTGTTGTGTTGCCTACACTCCATTGTTTTGTTTAATCGTTGAACAGAATCAATGCCAATATTATTTCACTCATCGCGTGAGTTTAGAATTTAGTGCACAAAAATCATAAAATATATTCAATTATTTGTTTATATTTATTGGTTTTATTTTTGTAAAATAATTTTTGTCATAGTATTGAAGTTTATGTAACTAAAAGATTAGAAGTTTAAAAAAAATTGTATAGAAGAATGCAGGAAAAAAAAAACACATAAATCTTTTCAATTACTTAATTCTACTCATTAGTTAAAACTCTTGATAGAGATAATTTATTTTGATAACATATAATCTAAATAGTCTTTATAATAATTTGATAAATGCTCTCTCTTTAAGATTTTTAGGTTACATTAAGTCTAGTCAATTATAAAAACCAATACGACAGTGGTTATTTGCAGATATTTATTCCTACTACAAATTTTATGTCTACTCTTTGGCATGAGAGTTTGTTAACTCAACCACCCACTAAATTCTAAAAGTTTTAAGGGTTAAATTAGTAAGTGTTTAAAATACTTATTAAAACGTTTAAAGTTAAATATTATGTTATTTTAATATTTTTAATGCATTAAATATTTTATTATTTTTATTTTTTTAATACATATTTATCTTTTATAAATTTTTTAAACAATGTCTTAAAAAAGATTTGTTAGCGAAACCCAAGTTTTAAATCTAAAACAAGTTTATGCATCCATCACGGTTTCAGTCACGTTTGGTGGACCAGAAATCCATAACATGAGATGTGACAAAGTAATAATGAGATGTGATAAGATTTTGTATTTTTTATTATTATTTAATTTAGCTATTAATACTGTGTATCTTTCCATGGATCCAAATGTAGTACTAGCTTGATGTTGCCAAAAATGTAGACCGTATGATCCGGTTAATCGTATTTGGTCATGTTGGAGCCGGCCATATCAATTTTAGTGAGGCAAGAACCCCATTTAACATGGTAACATGTCTAAAATCATGAAATGAAAATGGTTTCTTACATGCACTAATGTAGGTCTACAGCATAAACCTGACTTATTTTTATTCATGTTATTTTTTGATGGCATTTCTGCCACTCATTTCAGCCCAAAACGTGCTTGTTGCAACTTCGAACTTAGACATAATAATACTTCACTTTATCTCTTATTATATGATGTGAATTTGATTATCATCAAATGAGTTCAATCATTACAAAAGAATTAACCACCAAACATGTTCCTGATGTCAATATTTATTGCTCATATTTACAATGGCATGAGGAAACATTGGGAAAGACACAATCAAGACACTGGTATGGGACGGTGTAGAAGTGTTATAATTATCAATTATATTATATAAAGTACTATACCTTGCTGAGTTAAGGAATAGTTGAGACATGCATGATCTCGCGCGGAATTAGCATTGATTGCTGTTCTCTAAGCCTTTAGTATTTATTTAATTTTATTTAAAAAGACGTTACCCAATTATATAAGAAAAATGAAGGTTGCAAGTTGCTTAGCTGTTAGCATAAAGTATTAATTTGTCATGACAGAGAGGTTAACTTTATGCAATTTTACGTAATTTATTGTCCATTTTTTCTTCTCAAATAAGCGAAGACGAGAGGAAGCAAATTAAGATAAACAATAGTTGCAAAAATTAGTAAAAGAAAAATACAATTTTTTTTTTGTGGGTCAATCAACGCATGCAGTTGAAAAAGATAAAATGGAGACGCTTTGCGGGCCCAACTACGAGAAGGCTAATCATAGGCACCTAATTAGCCCTTTCTTTTCGGCGATAATCCAGCTTTTTTATTTTTATTTTTGTTTTGTTTTTCTATTCTTTTAATAAAGATAATAATCCAGCTTCTTCTGCTGACTCATTCTTGCATATTCTCAATTAATCATCAAAACTATATTTAAAATAAAGTTTTACAAATTGTTATGTAATTTATATAGTAGTCTTACAAAATTATTCAATTAAATTATTTAATATTCATAATTTTTAAAATAATATTTTAAAAAGTTAAACATTTATATTAATATGATAAATTTTAATTAATTATTTTTATGCATAATTTTAACTAGATAAATGTGTAAAATAACTTCACGTACATAATAATTAAACTTTTTAAAATATATTATAAAATAATAATAGTTTAACATAATCGTAAGATTTTTTTTTTAAAATGAATCTATTTTTTTAGAAAGTCTTTGTTTTAATAAGAAACACTTAAATTTTAAGAATTATTTCTAGTAATTTAGATTTTTTTTTTCGGTATTAGTTTTTAAACTTTATTATTAATAAAATTGACTAATCTAATTTGAAGTACTGTAATTATTTTTCCCAATACAAGCTTTTTATATTCTAGTGTTTTAAACCTAAAAATTTTTAGAAAGAAGAAGGACTTAATTACCACTTAACCATCCTTATAGTAAAATATAATTTAGACATTAGTAACAATTATTTATTTATTTATCTTTACATTTGCTGGTAATAAAGAAGGTTATAGCTGACCAAATCATTGGTCCGCTCTCGTTTTGGGGTCCCAATTAAAAAACCTACTGCCGGCGCTTCCCTCCTTCCCTCCCACTGCCACGTGTCAGTCACGCTCTCACTTTCTCTGTAGCTGTCTCAGACTTTAACCGGCTACTACCCATTACTATTTCTCGACAGCAATTATTACACCTAACACCTAATTTAATCCCAATTAATTAACCATAAATTCTGAATTTAATCTAAGATTTATGAATAAAACCAATCTCTTTATTTCACCTATTTGCTCTCTGAGATCATAAGCCAAAGGTTTTTTGGACTGAAACAGAAGAAAAAAAGAAAACAATTTTATTCTTTGTCTTTCATTCTGAAACATTCTCTGGTTCCAGCTGCAGAGGGTTGCAGCAACCAGGCGCCACCAGGGAATCTTTTTCTCATTGTCTCTCTCTCTCTCTCTCTCTGAGGTGCTGGTTGGTGCACTGGTGATACTATTGAGGCTCTCTCTTCAATCTTCTATTTCTTGTTGCTGAATTGTTAGGGTTTTTGTGGAAGAAAACGGTGAATGTGTGTTTTTGCTGCGACGCTGATTCAACACTGCGTTTTATAAACCGCCGCAATGTCCGGCCCACTCGATCGTTTCGCCAGACCCTGTCAGTTCCCTCTTCCTCATTCACTACTTGCCCCTTTCTATTTTTGGCTTTTTTTTTGTTGCTTTGATGTGTATGCAATTGCAAGTTAGGGTTTTTTTGTTGTGTTGGTGTGAACTGTGAATGGTGTGTTTTGAAGGGGAAAGTGCAAAGATGCAAGCTTTGGCTTATGTGTTTTTGTTGAGGCTTTAGATCATGAGAATTCAGCTAAGCTTTGATAACTTAGAAGGGTTGTGGGGTTTGGTTTTTTAATTAGATATGTGAATGCTGTTATCTGGGTGGTTCCCCCAATTTAAAAAAGTGATTTTTTTGGGGAAAATTGTTTGGTTATTCCTTTAGGAAAGATCCATACTTTTGTTTCCTTACAAAATGCTACTTGGCTTTTTGTGACAAAGAATGTTGCTTCACTTAGCTTTGACAAATCTTGGAAGTTTGGAACAAGTTAATACATGCTAGTAATGGGAATAGTGTGGAGACAACCACTTGGTTCCAGGACATTGAATATATCTTTTTTTTCTTTTTCTCTTTTGGTTTATTTATTTTCGTGTTTTGGTTTTGCTAGGCTTTGAGGGATTCTCCGGTAGTGATGAGAAAAAGGAGAGGAGATCTGATTTTGAGAACTCTGAGGATGAAAGGAGGACTAGAATTGGGTCTCTGAAAAAGAAGGCCCTCAATGCATCTTCAAAGTTCAAGCATTCTCTAAAGAAAAAGAGCAGCAGGAGAAAAAGTGACGGCCGTGTTAGCTCAGTTTCCATTGAGGATGTTCGGGATGTCGAGGAGCTGCAGGCTGTTGATGCATTTCGGCAGTCGTTGATTATGGACGAGTTGCTTCCTGAAAAACATGATGATTACCATATGATGTTAAGGTGCTCTATAGCTTGTTGTGAAACAACTTTTGTGATCTTGACTCGATGAATGATATTATACATGTATTTTCTTAATTTATATACATTTTACAGATTTCTGAAAGCAAGGAAATTTGATATTGAAAAAGCAAAGCATATGTGGGCTGATATGCTGCAATGGAGGAAGGAGTTTGGTGTTGACACCATTATGGAGGTAAATGCTGATATCTGGATTTATTCATCTGTGGCTTCTGCAATTTTTATCTATCTATGTGATTGTGACAAGATTAACCTTCGCCGTTATTACGTGTTTTTCATCAGGATTTTGAGTTCAAAGAGTTTAACGAAGTTATAAGGTATTATCCGCATGGCTATCACGGTGTTGATAAGGAGGGAAGACCTGTATACATTGAGAGGCTTGGGAAAGTGGATCCAAACAAAATTATGCAAGCTACAACTATGGATAGATATGTAAAGTACCACGTACAGGAGTTTGAGAAAGCTTTTGCAATAAAGTTTCCTGCTTGCACAATTGCTGCCAAAAGGCACATAGATTCAAGCACCACAATCTTAGATGTTCAAGGCGTGGTATGTTGCCATTAATTATTCCTCATAGCATTGCCTGCGAATTTCTTTAAAACACAGATTTATGTTAAAATGTCAACTTTCAGGGCCTTAAGAACTTTACAAAGTCTGCCCGGGAACTCATTATGCGATTGCAGAAGATTGATAGTGACAATTATCCTGAAGTGAGCAGTCTCAGATTTTCAGTTCCTCTGTAATTTTGTTGTGTTTCTTATTTTGATTTCATCACTTATTGAAAATTTTAAATATTAACATATACTTGGTTCTCAATGATTAATGATTCATTTTTTTTCTTTTTCTTTTATTAATGATACAGACTCTCTGCCAAATGTTTATCATAAATGCTGGCCCTGGATTTAGGTTGCTGTGGAACACTATCAAGTCTTTTCTTGATCCCAAAACAACTTCAAAGATTCATGTATGTGAAAGTGCTGTATTCTAGCTGTCTAAGGTTCTTTTCATGGTGGTTTATGGTTGCTGACATTGCTTGATGTTTCCTTGGAAACATTACTTAGGTTCTCGGAAACAAGTACCAAAGCAAATTGCTCGAAATAATTGATGCCAGGTACTTATTGG
Organism: Nissolia schottii; assembly: GCA_003254905.1. NCBI lineage: Eukaryota > Viridiplantae > Streptophyta > Magnoliopsida > Fabales > Fabaceae > Nissolia > Nissolia schottii. The sequence goes on along the minus strand of QANU01102951.1, from coordinate 429,654 downwards.
TCCAATTTCTTACATGTTTTTATTTTTCTGTATGTTAGATTATTTCTATTTTTTTAATTGACCAGTGTATTTTTCTTTTTAAGTAGCTCTACCAATTTGCATAATCCTTTAAAATGCCTAATATTTTTGTGCATTTAATGAAGTGAGTTGCCGGAATTTCTGGGAGGTACCTGTACTTGTGCAGATCAGGGAGGTTGCCTCAGATCTGATAAAGGTCCCTGGAAAAACCCTGATATATTGAAGGTATGCTTGGTGTTACTTATCTTTTGATAGGTTCAATGAGTGTTCAGCTATATCATCTTGCTATATGCTAACAGTTAATTGCATGTGGACTTTGTGCAGATGATTTTCAGTGGCGAAACACGGGGGCCAAGGCAGGTAGTAAAAGTTCTCAACAGTGAAGGGAAGGTTATTGCATATGCCAAACCACGGTACCCTATGGTAATTCATCGTTTTACTTATTATTGCCTGAACTGAGTGGAGTAAAATTTGATGCCATTGTACCTCTTCTTCAGTGTCCTTTTTGTTGTCCGACTTTATCAATTCTGTCACTTTTTTCTTGCAGTTTAAAAGCAGTGATACATCCACGGCTGAATCAGGATCTGAAGCTGAAGATATGGCTTCTCCAAAGGCGGTGAAAAGTTACTCACACCTTAGGTTGACCCCTGTTCGTGAGGAAGTAAGTGACCTTGTGATCATTGTTTTCATTAAATGGCAGAAGCTTCAATTCAATTGGTTGGTTGTAGGTCTTTGGTGAACAGAAGCAGTTTTTTTTTAAAAAAAAAAAAAAGAACAGCAACAAATTTTAATTCTTACACCTGCTATTCTTAGTCTATTGTGTTTTCATTTAAATGTAATCCAACTTTACAATTCTGAAGGTATCATGAGTATGATCAAAATATAATGTTTGTCAAGAAGCCTTTTCATAGGATTTGCCTTGTTCTATCTCAGACACTCATTTTTTTTCTCTTACATTGTGTTTTTGGTCAGTCTAAGGTAGTTGGACAGACAAGCTATGCTTTTAGTGGTAGCCTATCTGGGTATGACGAATATGTTCCAATGGTTGACAAAGCTGTTGATGCCGGCTGGAAGAAGCAAGCTTCACTCCAGATGTCTCAAACTTCGAAAGGTTAATGACTATTAGCGCAGTATTTATAGTGTAGATATACCCTCTTTAGATTTTTCACATGGTACTTGTTCACCAGAAATTGATACAAATGCTTCAAAATATAATCTTATCTTATTATACATGACAATTGTGAGTATTTTCTGTTCTAAATCTCGCTAGAAACACTTTCCCTTTCAGCATATTGGCACCAATTGTCTCATAACTGTTATAGGACAGCTGATGGCTGCAAAAGTGTTGATATTATGTGATTCAATCTATTATAACGTGTCATGATATAAAGGATTAGGTTCAATCTTATCATGAATTCTGGGACTACGCAATTTTGGATTAAAATTAACCGATATTTTGTAGTCTTTCGTGCTTTATTGATGCTTTAAGCACACAAGGCTTTTCTTGTGTGAGGGGGTTTGTTGGGGATATAAACAATGCCGGGAAGCCTTGCCCTGGCTGTAAAGCTTAAGCTTTTGGGAGGACTGATGCTTTTTTTTTATTTTTATTAGATTTACTTGATTTAACTTGCTCTGAAAAATATGATTGGAATTCCCATTACAGGAACATCTCCCCTTCCTGACACTCCAAAAACACCAGAAGGGATTCGAGCTCGGATTTGGGTAGCCCTGACTGTATTCTTTTTGAGCCTATTTATGCTCTTCCGTTCAGTCACATGCCAAGTCACCAAGAAACTTCCTGCCGTATCATCTGATGATCATCAGAGCACTTCAGAGCCAACTCTGGACACAACAAAGAAGGGAGTTTATCCTCCTCCTTCACCCACTCCTTCAAATTCGGAGGAAAATCTCCTTTCCTCCATGATGAAACGGTTAGGTGAGCTTGAAGAGAAGGTTGAAACACTCCAATCCAAGCCATCTGAGATGCCTTATGAGAAAGCAGAATTGCTAAATGCTGCTGTCTGCCGGGTAGATGCTTTAGAAGCTGAGTTAATTGCAACTAAAAAGGTAGGATGCTATATTATTGTAGGATGCCTTATGTGAATGATCAATGCTATTTTTTCATAAATGTCCGATTTTGTTACATTTAGTGCTAAAAACTTTCTATTTGCATGAAAATGAGGTGCCATATTTTTTAAGACCTAAAGGATTAAACCCAAAACAAAAAATAGAACCACTGTTCAGCTTGCCCTTGTTACCTCGTTTTTGCCACCAAAACTGGTGTCTTATGTGCTGGTTAGTGAATGAGTGAGTGTCTTTATTTGTGATCAGGGTGATATCTAGGTGTTGTCTAGGTAATGCTAATTATGTTGCAGAAGTTGTCGTTATTAAGTTTTCATTTTCTTACAGTCACTTAATGGTGAATTATCTGAATTGCTTTTGCAGTTGTGCTTTCTTTATGCATGCAAGTGTTTAATTTTGAAAATGTTATAATTTGGTTTGTCGATGTGATGAAAATTTAGTTTCTTATTGTTTCCTTACCGGAGTAATACTCTTATATTTGCACTTCCTGGATTGTGCATTAGGCTCTCTATGAAGCGCTAATGAGGCAAGAAGAACTGCTTGCTTACATTGATAGTCAAGAAGAAGCTAAGCTAAGGGTAAGTTGTATCATGTATCTATTGAACACATGAACAATCATAGAGGTGCATTTTTCAAATTTCTGATATTTATGTTCCCTTCATCTTTTGTTAAGCAGAAGAAGAAGTCTTGCTGGTGAGTTTTGTTGCTGAGACTCTGCAGGAGGGAGTTTTCCAAATCATGGTGTTTCTAAGGAGTGTTGACCTTGCACATGATGTAAACTCTTAATATTGAATTTTAGTTTAGTGAGTGAGTTAAGTTAACGAAGAATTGTTTCAAATGTGTGTATATCCACCAGATTTAACACAAGTTTTATGTGGCTACCTTTCTTTGTGGTTATGTTTTCATTTTGTTGCTTTGTTAGTTGGAAAAATGTTCCTATGAAATTCAACGGTGTTTCGGTTCGAAGCAAGAGAAATGATATCCTCTATTCAAATTCTTCTAAATATCTTCTTAACTACTTAATAAAGTCATAATTTGGTTTTCTTTTCAAAGGTTTCAAACCGTTGATTGCATTTATTTTTTATTTCTTTTAGGAGATATATTATTACCCTTTTAAGTAAATGTTATTTCAGCTGCAGTACACAAGAAATGGTAGTTTAATGTCTCAACCATTTAGGGTGTGTTTGACAAAGGAAAGAAATTGAGAGGGGAAAAAATAGAAAGATAATGTTGTTAAATAACAATTTCACCCTTATGTCATTATAGAAAATTATTTCAATCACAAAAGTAAAACGGGTAATGTTGGAAATAACAACAAAAGTGTTCTTTTCTTTTTATTTTTTACTCACTTGTGGAAGGAAAAAAAATTAATGGACTCCATATGCTTTTTTACACTATTCATTTTTTCTTTCTACCCTATTTCCTTCCATTTTCCCCTTACCAAGCTCTTAATGATTGCAAGGGCTTGCTAAGATATACAGAATGTGCTGGAAAAAAAAAGAACAAAACTAAAAACAGAAGATTTTACAGAACTATTATAACTCCCGATTGCTTCAAGACAGAATCAATATACCAAGCTAATATGGTTTTGGTCATACAAAACAAACCAAAACCACAACCATGGCTAACTTTGATATAAAAAAAATACATATATACACAATTGTCAAGGAATGGCACACTGCATTATCATACAGAAGATTTTAATGGAATACTGGACAAATTATACAAGTGAATGCAGTAGCATCCAATGGGGCTGATGATATGATAGAGACACGCCACCAACTTTACAAACTGATACTATTAGTGTTAAATATTTTGAGGTCAGACAGCAGCAACGTCACCTTACCAGTGGAACTGCAAACACAAAGCCAAAACACTCAGTTGTAGAAATATTTTATAGCAATGCATGACAAGTAAATGATTCAAATGACCTACCAGTGTCTTCTTCTTCTTTTTGTCAATGTAAGCTTGGAGCTCCACTTGTCTGGCAATGGCATCATCAAGTGCCTAAAGCCAAAAAGTAACCCAAAGAAATTACAAACATGTTACCACACTTATCTTATATATGACCAATATCACTATACACAAATCACAGTACTCATTACCAAATAATGATGCATTCAGTTCAAGTAACAGGGAAAAACAAGTAATACCTGTTTGGTAGCAATCAACTCTTGTTCCAGGGCAGTGACTCTGCTTAGAGCACTGTTCAGAAGTTCCTCCTTTTCTGGAGGCATGTCAGTTCTCATGCTGAGGACATGCACCTTCTCTTCCAGCTCAGACATGCGCCTCATCATGGCCATGTGATCATCAATGGATATGGTAGGTGCTTTCATCATAGTGGGGCCATCATAGTACACTGAGTTACCATCATACATGGCAACTGCAGTGATTTTCCTTGGCATGTTCCTTGTCATGCGGATCATGGTAGCAATTCCCATCGCAATGGCCATGATTCCGCCAAAAAGTTGAGTTCCAAACCTATCTGAAGAAGTCTTGCAAGCATTGGCAGGGTAACAATCTGCAGCTAAAATGAGAATTTATTTCAACATTTAAAAAAATGTCAAAGGTCTCGATCAAGGTTCCAAAATTCAACTGGTGGTTGACTTGACCAAAGTACTAGATAGGTCAGACTGTTGAACCGGCTGAACCAGATATAATTAAATAAATATGTAAAATTACATTAAAATAATACGCCGATAACAAATACCTTGAGAAAGTGCAAACTGATCATTTGGAACCACTGCTTTCTTCCAAGGTTTATCGAGCGCCTTGTCGACGAAGGCCTCATTCTGATACACAATGCATTGTTTTTCAACCTGCAAATGTATAAGGGGAATACCAAAATAAAAAAACAAGTCAATTCTGCTGTTAGAAAACTGAAATTGATACAAATCATTAATTTACTTTACATTTCATCAAGTAAATGAAACTCGTTCTAGTGACAAAAATGTGTTTGTTCTCAATGACATGACAAGTAAACTCATGATGCTGTGGTAATTTTATGCAGTTTCCTTAAACCGTTTACTGCAAGAAAAACTTACTTGTGCAACATCACAGGGATCTGGATGATTTGGCTGAGCCAACTCCTTGGGGAAAGAATCACATTCCTTAATATCATAGGAAAAAAGAAAAACGGATATCTAAGTTATTCAAGTTTTCTTGCTAATGAAGTAACAGCGAAGAAATTTTCGGAACAAAAACTTTGAACTTGAAATTGTTAAAAGAACTAGGAAACTACTAATGCTACCTTCTGGTGTGCTGTGTCATCTTCGATGATTGTTTTCTCCTCGATCGTCGCCAAGGTTTTCCTGCTGCATTTTGCTGCACCACTTTTAACCATCTAATTCATCCAAAGAAAAACAATGTTATGATTCTACTTTACTAATCATATAACTAAAAATAAATTGATATTTCTGCTGTGAAAACTACCTTCAGGATTTCTTGGTCATTCCATGGTCCCTTGTCAGAAAGCATGCAACCACCTTTATCAGCACAAGTGCAATTACCTCCCAAGAACTCTGGAAGTTCACTGTTAAATAAGAAATACAAACAAGGTGTTATTTCTAATATCAATAAAGGAACACACTTATAACATCAATAAATTTGGTTACAGAACTATGTGACAGCATGAATTGGATTCCTAAATATATATGAAGATGAGAATGAAATAATTTTTAGTATAAATCAGAGATAAAGGAGGATAAAGTTAACCTGGCATCAATGATTTCAAGCAACTTGCTCTGGTATTTGTTACCTAGGACCTGGTCAATAAATCATTCATATGTTCAGTGCTACTATTCTATTTAACTGAAATTGACATTGCTTCTAAGTGAGATAAGTGTAATACATGGATTTTTGAGGTGGTTTTTGGATCAAGGAAGGATTTAATAGTGTTCCAAAGCAGCCTAAATCCGGAACCAGCATTGATGATGAACATGCGGTTCAAGGTCTGTATCGAAAGAAAAAACTCCAATTAGTTCAAATTCAGGAGTCAGAATATGAGCTAGGAAGGGCGAGATGGTTTGCTTGGTTTTTGTTTCTATTTCATGTTTTCAGTTTGTTTCCTATTTTTTTCATGATTTTGCGAAGGCAATAGTGACAACAAGAAATATGATTTTCTTGTTTTTAATGTTTCCTTTACAAAATCTTGAAAAACAAAGAAACAGATTGAAAACAGGAAATAAAAACAGAAACCAAACAGACAGGCCAATACAGTGCCGGAACAAAAAAACTAGTATACCTCAGGATAGTTGTCACCATCAATCTTCTGAAGCCTTTGGATGAGGTCCCTTGCAGCTTTGTTAAAACTTTTAAGACCCTATGCAAACCATGCTAATCAGCACTTGTGTGAAACTTCATTTACATTGGAAATACATATACGACATTTGATATTGCAATTAAAGAATCACTCTTTCAATTTAGAATAATGCTAGAGAGCTATAAACTTTGTTCAATTTAGTTGCGAGAATTATGCGTCACATTTACTAAACCTCAAGTGAGTCAGATTGTTTTATTTCATCTAACAACCACCATGATTTCTATTAAAATATTCCAGTAACATTTCTCTGTTGACCACTGTGATTTTGAAAAATTCTTACACAGAAATAAATCTAAAGATACGTACCACTCCTTGGACATCCAAGATAGCGGTGCTTTGGTCAATGTGCTTCCTTGCGGCGATCGAACAAGAAGGGAACTTATCGGCGAAGGTCCTCTCGAACTCTTTAACATGGTACTTCAGGTAACGATCCATTGTCGTCACTTGCATCAGCTTGTTGGAGTCAACCTGTCCCAACTTCTCTATGTACACAGGCCTTCCATCCTTGTCAACTCCATGATACCCTTGTGGGTAGTGTTTCAGAACTTCATCTATCTCCTTGAACTCAAAATCCTAATGGGAAATAATAATAATTTTATGTTGTGGCTTGCCACATAAATAAAATGTTACACACAAATTATAATTTGAACAATATTTTCTTGTTCTTTATTCAATGGAATGTACCTCCATGATGGAGTCAGCACCAAACTCACTCCTCCACTGAAGCATATCTGCCCACATTTGTTTTGCTTTCTCAATATCAAATTTCCTTGCTCTCAAGAATCTGGATCATCATCGCATATGGTAAATTATAACTAAGAAGTAAAGATATTAAATGAGAAAGGCTTAGTTGCTTGCAGAGCAAGAAAACAAAAATCCTAGTAGCATTCATCATTTGATAGATCAATTACCGCATTAAAAATACAGGGAAAGCTGATGATAATGATGACACATAAATCTGATGCGCGAAATGGTGAATGGTACATAGAAAACCGTTATTCTTACTCCAAAAACATCTGAGAATCGCTTGATGATACAAATACTGTCACAAGGGCTACTATACCTTAGCATCATATGGTGATCATCATGTTTTGAGGGTAAGAGCTCTTCGAGAACGAGTGTTTGGCGAAAAGCATCAACCGCCTGCAATTCTTCAACGTCGAGATCATCCTCAATCACAGAAATCACCCTGCTGTGCTTCCTCCCTTTCTTTGTCAAGGAATGCCTGAACTTTGAAGAAGCACTTATTGCTACCTTCTTCAATGAGCCAAGCTTTGTCTTCTTTTCATCCTCCGAATAATCAATTTCAAGACCTTGTTTTGCAGAAAAAGGAAATTTTAATGAGAAGAAAAGATATAAAGAAAGAAATTCACACATCTTTGTTCTGCTAACGTAACATTTTGTTTACAGTAACATATATAAATTAAGCACATTTTTTTGTCCAATAGTAACATTAATTTGGATTTATAGTTGCTTAATTTCAACAAACGTTTTATGCATCACTCATTATGTGTGTGTGTTTAGACTATGTTTCAAAGGAAACCACATAAAATTAATTCTAATTGATTGCAATTTTCTTATCATAAAACATTAAAGGAAAATGATATGTTACTAGAATTTTTGCTAGAATGATGTGATATGATTTCTAACCAGTAAATAGATAAGTGGCTTTTTACTCTTTAAATCTTAATTAATTCTGACAATGATTTTGATAATAAATTCTAGCTATATACCATTATTCTACGTTAAAAGTAGTGCAAAAATGTAATGGCATGCAATTTCAAATTCTAGTACTAACATAACCATATAGAATAGATAAACATAGTTTTCATAGCACATGAATAAAATATAAGTAAAATGCAGAACTAGAACTGAAAAGGGATTTCAAAGGATATATGCAGGGGAAATGAAAATTTGCAAGAATTTTAATTAGGACTTACCAACTTTAAAGGGTCGATCTGAAGTAGTAGATACGGACATAGTGTCACACATGATTTTATGATTGAATCTCGTTAAGCTTACTGAAATAATAAACACATATAGCCGCAAGGCATAAGAGAATCCAAGAAAAATCACATATAACAATAAATGCCCCAGTGCTGAACAATTTCCTCACGTCACATGTGCCTACACCTTTAATTCACCAACAAAAAACAAAAACCAAATTAAACCTTCTACATATTTCCCATGCATGAAAGAAAATGGACACAAATGGCGTCGCATTGATGTGACAAAAATATGTCGGAGAGTTAGAACAAAATTTAGTTATAAGAATGATACGATATAATTATTGACCTTTAAACGAATAAGTAAATCGCATCGATTTGTTTTTTGTAATAACTTATTATGATTTTTGTAAAAGATTTTGACGATATTTTTTAAGCCGTGTAATGTTGGTTAATGATAAAAGAGTTGCCTATGGGGGCTCAAAAAGTTCATGAATCAACATGACACATATTAATGAATGAAAAGAAAAGACACAAGAAGAAGAAAGAAAGAAAGAAAATGGTATTAGGAGATTTGGTAGTACCTTGTTTAATTGTTTGTGATAGAAATGCAGGGGTTTTCCAAGAGCAAGAGGAGAAAAATAATAGCAAAAAATTACATGAGGCCCAAATATATCTATGGAAGTGAAGGCCATGAATAATGGGGAAGCCAGGTTGGTGCACTTTCTCATTTTTAGAGTTTGCTGTTTTTTTATTTTTTTTATTTGTTTGTTAATTTGTTTTACTTTCTATTGATGGGATCCTCATAAATTAAGATAACACTCTCTTTCATTTCTTGTTTGCTACAAAAGGAAAAACAATTTTTGTTTTTGTTTTTTCTTCTTGTAGTAAACAAGAAACTGAAACTTAAAGAAATCGTTGTTGGCTAAATGTAAGCTTAACCAACTAACGATTTCTATCTTCTAGACTTCTAGTTATTTTAGGGTCATGCATATGTATAGTTTGTTTTTAGAGTTCTTTATTTATAGTATTTGAGTATTTTTGTAGTGTTGTGTGCTTTGTTAGAGTTGAGTCTGGTTTAGTCACTTAATATAGACTAGTTAACCATAAATTTGTTAAGTACCAAAAACTGAAAAAAGCATTTAGTTAGTTATGATTTCTATTCGTAGAGTCAATTATATATATCTTTTAAGTCCAAACCTTAATTTATTAATTGGTCTATGAAATATATACACTTTCATACTTTGGTATAGTTGCGGACTTGTTCAATAATTTCTTTCTGAGGAAGGTGGCTATATTTTAAGGCAATTGACAATTGAAGAAGAACAAGAAAAATAGTTAGTTTGTGAGTCTTTTTTTTTTTTTTTAAGGTATCAAAATGTTTGGCATCTTTTACTTTGAATTGTTGGATCGGTATCTAATTTTATTCAATTAACTAATAATGAAATATTGTGGACCAAAAACTAGTTCTAATCCGATCTAGTATCCTGGAAATTTATGAGAATGATCATAATTCACTTGATAAGAAATTATTAGATATTCATAGGACATCAAGTAAAATTATTGTATGTTTTGATTGTTTAGTTTTATGTAATGAAAAGATATCTATATGAAGTTAAAAAATCACTCACTAAATAATTAGTGTACAATTTTACTTAACACTACATAAACACTTAATAATTTTTCTTCTGTATTATAGTAGTTCATTCCACTTGTTAATTAAATGACTTCAAAAACAGTAATGATTGTAGCAAAAGCACTAGCTTAGGGCTTGACATTGAGAGATATTTGTAAAGATATAATTTTAATATACTTGATATTTAAATATACTCACATAAAAAAAAGTAAGTTATCCCAAATTTTGCTCAAGATATACTTACTCGTATTTGAGTTTCTCCTTTAGAAAGTTTTTGAATATTGACTTAGACAATATTGTTGAGATATGGTCAAAGTATCAATAATTCAAGACCAATGACATTTTTCAACATTTGGAGTTTGTCAAGTCCTTTGATTGTGGACCTGAGCTCACTGATCTAGGCTTAAGGTTGGCCATATATTTCATATATTTTACTTTTCATCTCTTAACTTTGTTACTACTACCAATTTCATTCTTATTTCATTAATAAATAAAAATGCTACATGTACACTCAATTTTATACACTCATACATACACCATTAATAATGCACCAACTTTATTTTTATGAGTGCACAAACATTACAAATTTATACATGATATTCTCAATTATACTTTAAGTGCACAAACATTACATGTATTAAAATACAAACTTTATGTATATAAGTATAAGTGTATGTATGGTGTATATTTTTTTGTGTACGTGTAGCAGAACTCTTTCATTAATTAGATGAACAATCCTTTTCTCAGTTATTGACAATGCATCCATCATTATTGCCCCTTTCTATCTTTTCTCCTCTTTGACAGTAATATACCAACATCACTTAATTTACCTCCATTTTCATCCAAAAATCTGCCATTCTCAGCAAAAAGGACTATTTTTGTTTTAAACCTTAGTGCGAAGTCCCACTTCCGGGGTTTTAAATTGCGATTGCGGCCGCGAATGCTGTTGCAGTAGCAGTTGTTGCAATTTCAGATAGTATGACCATCGTGAAATGTACAATGAGGCTATTGCGGGGTTATTTACATATATATGGGATTTATACAGAGAAATTCCTGAATTGTGGGGGGAGGAAAAATTTACGGATGTGTGGGATTTTGTACTAAAATGGGTCATGGTTGGACCGATTTCAGTACCAGAAAAAGAAAAAAAACGAAAAGTGGGGGGTAAAATCGGTCAGGGGTGGACCGATTTCAGTACCTGGGAAAAAAAAAGAAATCAGAGGGTAAAATCGGCCATCTGTGAGCCGATTTCAGCCCCCTGGCCCACCTCCCATCAGCAGCACAAAGGACAGCACGCGGAGCACGAGGGTAAGAAGAAATAAAAAAGAAAAAGAGTAGAAGAAGGTAAGGGGTGAGAATTTTCTATAAATTCTCACTCACCTTACACTTCACACACACACACACA
>QANU01102951.1:367198-413786 GCA_003254905.1 Nissolia schottii | reverse complement strand
TTTTTTTTTTTTTTTTCGGGTACTGAAATCGGCTCACAGCTGGCCGATTTCACCCCTTTCGCTTTTTTTTTTTCCGGGTATTGAAATCGGTCCACCCCTGACTGATTTTACCCCCACTTTTCGTTTTTTTTTCTTCCTTTTTCTGGTACTGAAATCGGTCTAACCATGACCGATTTTAGTACAAAATCCCACACGTCCGTAAATTATTCCCCCCCCCCCACACTTCAGGAATTTCACTGTGTAAATCCCATATATATGTAATTTACCGGCTATTGCGGCGTGAAATATTTATATGGTTGCACCGTTAGACCGAGTGTGTTGTGGCTCTAATGCGGTCCAATACAGTTGGATACGACTCATTGTGGGCTAGAGATGCAGGTACGTTGCGGCCAGTTATGGCGAATTGGAATCATAACGTAATTGTGGGGGTAATGCAGTTGCGGTGGTCGCCCAAACCACAATATTGCGGTCGCATCACGTGATACGGTCTGCAATTCAAAACCCTCCACATTGGTTTAAGAATATACTAAGTAAAGAGTATATATATTTGAGAAAATTCATGCCTTAAAGTTAAGATATGGCAGCGTTCACTTGCTTTTGTTCGTTTTCACTAGTCTGCTGGTTTAAATCTTTTCGGACTCTGACACCACTTTCCCCAACAAGACATCATCTGGCTGCTCACTGCATGAGATCGGCAACAACTTATATAGAATAGAAAAAATGTTTCCTCCTTAATTAGTTTCAGGGTAGAACTGTAGAAGAACAGTGCTAGTCCTCTGAAGTCTAGAATGTTCTCATTATTATGTAACAGAGAAGATTGAGATTGAACTTCTTGTGTATAAAGACAAAAGGGAATATGTGATGTTGGACTTGGACATATATTGATGAATGATGATTGAGGGCTTATAATGAAATTAATGAAACTTGGACCCTCCTCCTTTCAATTTTGATGCATTAACCAATTAATGGCTGGAATTTTGCTAAACTGAAGTGCAACTGAATATCTTGCTGATCTGTGCTTAATCTAGCAGTTTAATGACTTTGGCCTTTGTTGTTGTTGTTGTTGTAACTCTTACATCAATCCACATTTGAGGTCAAAGTATATAGAATGGCATAGCTAGAACTTGTAGTTTAGGGTGTTTGTGGCAGATAGATTTAAAGTCACATGAATGAGTTGATCATATATCAGCATTGGAGTTCAGTTCGTCTTAGAAGATTCTGTTTCTACAACTTGTTGGATATCAAAGGAACTAGCTTGGGTTGGGAACTTGGCTTCGTCCATTTCAAGAACAGAAAAAAGGATCTGAACCTCATATGTTTTTAGCGTGGCCTGCGCCAATCTTTCCGGCCGCTCGCTCTTGTTAGACTTGTATTGCTTCCCCATTAGGGTCAAGCCTAACATCAATCAAGTCTTTGATTCATCAAAAAATAAATAAATACTAACTAATTGGCCTTTGAATATTTGTAAATTACAAGTTATGTCATCATAAATGCGACTTTGAATTAATTAAGGAGAGTTGCAGGCACACTAAATATAATATATATCAACACTCAGTAGCAGCTAGGAAATTCCTGTGATCCTGTCTAAGATGTCTTGTAACAATCTACTTAATTTCCCATGTTCATCATTTCTGTTTAAATTTGATATCTAAATTTTGTTTTCTGCTGCAATAAACATGAAAACTTTGACATATATCAAGTCCATCATTGATAAGCATAAATAAATGATACCAAATGCCAATAAAGTAGAATAAAAATCCCAGAAACACTCTTGTTTCAGACAAGCATTAATGAGTAATACACAATATCTTCCATTTTCTTAGCTTTGATTTCAAAAATAAAGAGAAAGTGACAGAATTGGGTTGCTGTGATTCCAAGCATTAAAGCATGGGAAGCCATTTGCACAAATGATGATAGTGTTGACATGCAACAAAAATATTGACCTATAAGGACATGTAATTGCATCATCAATAGTACACAAAATACTTTAACCAAATCAAAACATCAATTTATTTTCCCTTTGTGATCTTTATTTTATTTTATTTTATTTTTTCCTTTGGCTTTTTGTGTCTAGTGGTTTTCTTAGAGATGGTGACATAATGATAGCCATGAATAAGGAGACCCTTTTAAATTTGTCACACTTGGGTGAAGCTTCCCATCAGACAAGTCCAAGTGAACCAAATATAAGGTGGGTGATAAAGAGAGATTTGGCTATACTTTGTGACCCCTCTCTCTCTCTCTCTCTCTCTCTCTCTCTCTCTCTCTNTATATATATATATATATATATATATATATATATATATTCTCTTTATTGTTCTAAGGGAAACATTTGAAAATGATGCAATGTGTTTCTAAATATACAAAACTTTTGTAGTTTGCTTTGAACATTGTTAACATCGTTAATAAAAGCTTAATTAATGTTTAAATAAGTTAATTACTCGTTATATTTTGAAACGATATTATACGTTTTTGACTAAATTAAGTTTAAATTTCAATCACAAAAATATTCTAAGAATTTGTTAACGAGTGTCTTAAGGTTTTTTTTAATAAATATAACTGCATAATTTTATAATATGTTAAATATTTTAAAAGGAAATATTTATACAAATATTTAATGGTGTATTACCACATTATATGAAAAAATGCTTGACTTTCATCTCACTAACTCAAAAGTATCTCATATAATAGCATATATTAGATGATTAATTGCATCAAACTTAATTTCTAATTTTTTTTACACACTTGTTTATAAAATTTATACTTTATTATATGCTATATTCAATGTAAAACTAATGGATTAACTCTAGATAAATTCTTGCATGATGATAAAAGATTAAAATAGATTGTGATCTATTAAATAGAAGAGGGATATTTTAAATTTAGTTAGTGATAAAACTCACGCTTTTATTTAAAATGTCATTTTATTATTTGATGGTACATAATCTACTTTAATATTTCATGATCATGTAACAATTTCTCTTACCTTTCAATTATACATTATCTATACATATAATAAACGAGATTCTCCTAAAATAAATTATTATTTGGTGTCCAAACTTTTTTTTAAATTTTATCGTTACTCAATTTTTTGAATATATTTTTAAAAAAATCTACTCACTCTCCATCACCAATTACCACTTCTCATCTCTTTATATTTGTCAATTTTACTCACCATTTTTTTTTACATTTTTTATGGGTTAAATACGTTTTTATTTTATGTAAAATTAAAAATTTTGTGCTTGGTCATTGAAAAAATTTTCATTAAAAGAATTAGTTATTGAAATTTTTTTGGTAGATTTTAATCATGTGTCACGTGTGATGCCACTTGTCACATTTAATGACAATTCTTAACACAAAAAAATTTTGGGAACCAAACGCAAATTTTTTAATTTTAGGAGGATTAAAAACATATTTAACTACATCTCATATAAAAATCATATTGATAAACATTGCGCAATGCTTGCAACCTGCTAGTATTAAAAAAATGTGTTTGAAAATACAACTTAAGAAAATAGCTAAAATTATGCATGCTTGTAGCTTTGCACAATCGCATGTATGCTTGTAAAAGAGTGATTTGACAGAAAACAATGTGTGAGTTTCAAAAGGAATGAAAATTAATTAATGTGAGAATTGCAGTTCCGTTGTTGATGATGATGACATGGACGGGCCAGATTGCATCGGGCACGCATTGTCTGAAAATGTAGCTGCTGCAGCGGGTAATCGAAGACGTCTAAGCATCAAATTAACAAGTACTAATACCCAATAAGATATGATTAATTAATTAAACAACCTAAAGATAATTGATTATGACAGATGTATCAAATGATTGCCAAGTGGTCGGTTAAGATCTAAAGAGCGGAATGAACAATGCAAAGTGACAGGTGTTGTGATGTTATTGGGTAGCTCTGAATTTCCCGCCCTTGCTTCATAACCTTTCCTTGTGGTCCCCGCAAATGCCTTTACTTGTATTTAATGTCACATAGCTACAAATTTTAATTCTACAGTCATTACTATACTGTAATTCACAAAATACCCTCGGAACCTCCCTGATATAACGAAACTGCACCTATGAAGTTTGGAAAATAATGTAACTCCCCAGCTCATTAGCACATAAATTCATTTTCTCTTTTTTTTCCTTCTTCTTTTCTGAGTTTGACTTATAAGTGTTTTAAAGATACTTATTAATAAGTTTAAAAGATAATCTTTTTTTATTGAAAACACTAATTTTTTAAGTTTTTAATATTATTAATGCATTAAAAAATTGTGTTTTTAATAAAAAAGTTTTTTTTTTCGAGTTTCTTAACATATGTAATAATGACACTTATTAACAATTTTTTTTAGTTTCTTAACATATATTATAATGACACTATTAGCCAAACTTTTTTTCCCTTCATTTTTCATTTTAAGTAAAAATTTATGATTTAAGATACATGAATAATATATTTTAGTTGCTTTTTTTACTATTTATATTTTGAATAGGTAACTTAAAGCTGCTACCTTTATTGAAATAGCACGATTAAAACAGTGAGATTAAAATATTCTTCATAATTTTACACGCAAAATTGGGGTTTTTGTATAAGTATTAGTAACAATTTTTTTTAAAATAAAAGAGATTATCAATAAAACACATTAAATTACAATTAGATAAAAATATTTGCAGTTTTTATTTTAAGTATTCTTAGGTTGAAATAGGCACACATTATGTTAGTTGATTTATTTATTTTTATTTAAACTATTAGTATACAAAAATTTATTAGACTATTCAATTTAAATCGAATTAGATTAGTTTATTATATAGATTATTTTTTTTTATTTACAAAACTCAAATTATTAATATCTTACTTAAATAGAATTAGAGTTGAATTACATAAACTAATCCAACTTTTACGCGTACTAAACTCTAAATTAACGACAAATGAAAATAAAGTTGAACATAATTTACTAAAATGTGTGAAAATTTAATGTGTATCTTTTCCTTTTGTTCTCTATCTTATGTATAAAAAAAAATTAGTGTGTTAAAAATGAATGTGGACCTCATTTATGTAGCAAGTCTACGAAAAAAAAGAGAAAGTAAGTCTAGAATGTTTATATAAGGAAGTCGTAACAAATTAACCAAACAATATAGCCTTATCCACAAAAGAAAAAGAAAAGAAGAAAAAAATGGGTTATCCATAAAAAAATAAAATGGCAGAAAGTCAAAATATGAAAGTGAAAGACCACACAGACAGTAAGAGAAAAGAGAGGGGCATATGTGGAAAAACCTAAAAGAGGAAGGGAAATTGGTATAAAGTACACACACCCCCACCCACTACTCTACGGTGTAACGTATACGCTTTTTTTTTCCCCTTTCTTGGCGGCACTTCTCGTCAACCGCGGTTTTGGATTTTCTTTCCCTTTTCTCTCTCATTCGCTTTCCCTGCTGAAAAAAGGATCGAAAAGCTCACGCCATTCTCAAAGTCTCTCTCACTCACTTCGCTCTGTGAGAAGAGACTCAGCTGAGTTTCAGCTTCTCTCTTCTTTTCTCTTTTTTTTTTTTTTCTTTCTAATTTTTACATTTCCATTTTTATTCAATTTTATTTTTCATCTGTTTCGAATTTTGAAGAGCACAGAGAGAGAGAGAGAGAGAGAGAGAGAGAGAGAGAGAGAGAGTTCGTGAAACGTTTGCGGGAGGACTTTTTGGTAAGAGCATTTTCCAAAATCACGCGCTTCTTTATTTTTTGTTTGTTTTTTTTTTTCAGATCTGCGGGTTCATTTGTTTCGCATTTTCGTATCACGTGATTTTTGCTGGTCAATGTATGTTCCATCGCTTCTGCTGCGTTTTTCTTGTTTTCAGAACTGTTATTTATTTATTTATTTATTTCTTCTCTTTAATGTGAATCTGTTGCATGTGTTGTTCATCGCGTTCTAGACAATGTTTGTGTAAATTATAGTAAGCTATTTTTTTTGTTGTTGTTGGTTTAATCTCTGCGTTTTCTCGATCGTTTTGGTGGTTTTTGTGATAAATTTGACTGTGCAGTTGTATATTTATGTTTAATTTAGCTTCATAGATGTTTGAATTTTTGATAAGTTTTCGTTTTACTAGTTTAACTGGTTGGGATTCTTGGTAGTCTTTTATTACTGCAGAGTGTTTGAGATGTTTTCTTCTTATATATGCAGATGCGGAAGAGGAGAGAGCATTTTCTCGTTTTTATGTTATTTTATTTTTTGTTGTGAGGTCAATGTTTTGTTTGGTTCTATTAATTGCATGGATTTACACGCACATTAGCTTCTCCAATGCTTCATTCCTTGTGATTGTTTTGCTCATTGCTTGTAAGCTGCATATCTGCATCCATTTCATCTCATGGTGTTTTGTTTTGATTCATTGCTTTGTTGGGGTTCAGATTCCATTGCATTTCCGAAGGAATTCCTTGTGTAGGCTTTTGAGTTCTGTTATGGCTAGTGATTCGCTTGTAATCTCCAATGGCAATGGCAATGGAACTGTTAATCCGCAGCCTGATCCACCGCGGAGGACTTACCAAGCAGTAGTGGTTGCGACCCGAGATTTGGGCATTTCTAAGGATGGGAAATTGCCCTGGACATTACCTACTGATCTCAAGTTTTTTGATGACATCACTACTATAACATCCGATCCTGGGAAGAAGAATGCCGTTGTAATGGGTAGAAAAACATGGGAAAGTATCCCTCCTGAGAGCAGGCCTCTTCCCGGTCGCCTTAATGTTGTTCTGACTCGCTCTGGTAGCTTTGATATTGCGACGGCAGAGAATGTTGTCATATGTGGAAGTGTGTCTTCTGCTATGGAGCTGTTGGCTGCATCTCCTTACTGTCTTTCAATTGAGAAAGTGTTTCTTACAGGAGGTGGTGAGATATTTAGGTAATTCCTTTTGTTTTAATCTTCCCTTTCATATTAAGCTCTTTCTTTGTTGTACCTGATAATTTTCATGTACAGGGAGGCTCTTAATGCTCCTGGATGTGAAGCTGCTCACATTACAGAAATTGAGGAAAGTATCGAGTGTGACATTTTTATGCCTCAAATTGATACCTCTGTATTTCAGCCATGGTACTCATCTTTCCCTTTGGTGGAAGACAACCTCTGCTATTCTTTCACCACTTATGTGCGTGTAAGGAGCTCTGCACCGGAGTCCCCGAGTCAGGATACTGATCCAATTTTTTATGATAATTCAGACTGTAGAAAGTTTGAGGTCCAGAAATTTTCTTTTCTTCCTAAAATGATTTTTGAGAGGCATGAGGAGTACAAGTATCTTAGGTTGGTTCAAGAAATCATTTCTGAAGGTACAAATAAGGATGATAGGACAGGGACTGGTACCTTGTCAAAATTTGGATGCCAGGTAACATTTTAATTGGTTTGTTGAGGGGATTGCTGTAATACATATGTTGACTTTATCCTCTATGAATCCACAGATGAGGTTCAATCTGCGCCGAAGCTTTCCTCTTCTAACAACTAAGGCATGTATATATTTTGGTTCAAGATGTGTATAATCTACTATGCAAATTAATTTGTTATTTGTGTGTTTTTTCTTCTTTTATTTATCCATTGGGCTTGATATAATTGAAGAGGAATGCAGATTGTAAATTTTGATATGAAGGTTGACATGATTTCTTTATTTGTTCCTAGAAAGTATTTTGGCGAGGGGTTGTTGAAGAGCTTCTTTGGTTTATCAGTGGCTCAACGAATGCCAAGGTAATGATATCTTTTTCCCATCCTTTTCCCAGCATATGCACACATATGAATCTTTACCTTTCATTAAGTCCAAATTCACAAACAAGCTGATATGAGCCAAATATTGGGGAACATGAGGTTGGTGTCCTTGATATTATTTGAGCTTGGGTTTAATTATACGTAGATCTATGAAAGTGTTTTTTCCAAGTCATTTCACTGTTCACGTTTCCCAGTACTATTTTGTTTTCAAATTTTCATTCAACTTGTAGATTGCTATTGAATCAAAGTATATAATATGCTTACATATTTATTAATCTTTATATAAGTGAATATATATACACACAGAGAGTTTATATTTTTTACAGGGTCAAGAAGAGTTAGTTGAAGCTTTTCTTTGTTCTTTAGTGAAATAGTTAAAAGCCAGGATTAAGAAGCTCTGATCTCAGGAGCTTCTGGCTTATATGATTAGACCTGTCTGTTTTCAAGATTTTCTTGGTTGGCTACTTAATAGTTTGAGTCAAATTGCTACATTAGATCCTGATTGTCCTAATTGAAGTTTGGGGAGTTCACTTTATGTTGAAAAGTTGTCGTAATGCATATTAGAGCTATCAATAGTGTTTTGATGATGGTATGGTTAGCACCTGTTTGTTGCATTGTTTCTCTATTGGCACCGTGAAAAATAAACTGTTCTGGACTGAAAAATAAATTGTTCTGGACTCAAAATCAACTTCTTTTGCGAGAGGTTGGTTCAATAGATATGACTGTGATGAATTTAATCCTGAAACCACGTCTATGGACAGGTGCTGCAGGAAAAAGGCATTCGAATATGGGATGGCAATGCATCCAGAGAATACCTTGATAGGCAAGCATAACTATCAACTAATTTATGTATGAATTGCAACTTTTGTGTGTCCTTGCCGTTATTAACTGGATTTACAATTTATATTACAGCATTGGTTTGACAGAGAGGGAGGAGGGTGACTTAGGACCCGTTTATGGGTTTCAGTGGAGGCACTTTGGTGCCAGGTAGGTGGATTTTTACTTTATCCTTGTAGTCATGAGACTTCCACTTTCATGATCTCTGAGTTTTTTACTTTCCATATTACATGTTATAGGTATACTGACATGCATGCTGATTACTCTGGCCAAGGATTTGATCAACTTTTAGATGTTATTAACAAGATAAAGCATAATCCTAATGATCGACGGATCATTCTCTCAGCGTGGAATCCATCTGATCTTAAATTGATGGCTCTTCCACCCTGCCACATGTTTGCGCAGGTCTGCAGTTATATTTGGGTTTCTCTTTGAAAGAAGTCTCTCTCACAAAGTTTAATTTTATATGCTCCTGTTAATTCTTTATATTTTTCAGTTTTATGTAGCAAATGGGGAGCTCTCTTGTCAAATGTATCAGCGATCTGCTGACATGGGCCTGGGTGTGCCATTTAATATTGCATCTTATGCGCTCCTGACATGCATGATTGCTCATGTTTGTGGTATGCAATTTTGTTTATTTATTATTTATTTATGTATTCATTGACATGTTTATGGCATATGCAAGTGAAGCCAACTTTTGCTAGACTTAAATATTTGATCAGATTTATATCACGGCATCTTAAATCTTTAGGTCCTGGATTTTAATACATATTTATGTCATTTTAATTGATTGTAAATGGGAATGGCTACGGCTTTATGCTGATTAATGGGTTGTGATTATTTAGTATTGTGCTCCGGTTACTTTTGCTTACAATGGGCCATATGGTCCTTTATTTTTTGGTTGTGCTATATGGTCCATTTGAATGCCAATAATCAGACATGTATATGTATTTAACTCTGCCCAAGCCCGATTTAGTTTTGTTTGTTAAATGAAGTGGCCTTCCCTCTGGGAGGAATGACCCAATCTATTTCTTTTTTTTCTTTTCCTAGTGGCATGTGATGATGAGAGTTTAGCCATATGGTGATTGACTTTTATATGTGGCAACTACAAACATGCAAAAGGGGGACATTCTTTTTTGGTTCTATTTCAGGTTGTATCCTGCTAGCACTCAAACTGTTTATTGTGTCCTTTTTTCTTTATCAGATCTTGTTCCAGGCGATTTTATCCATGTTATTGGGGATGCACATGTTTACCGCAATCATGTGAGGCCTTTGCAGGAGCAGCTCCAGAACCCTCCTAAACCTTTCCCGGTATGTTCAAAAGTTTAAGGAAATCATTTGCATTTAAGGATCAAGCTTTTAATCACTCGAGCATATTTCAGCCATTGGAATAATACTTTATATTTTAAGTCTTGAGATGTGAAGTTTCTACTGTAAAACCTTTGCATTATTGTAGTTGCCCGCCAAAAGTCTACCTTCGGCACTGCAACGCTATGAATTGTCTTTTGTTAACTGCCTAAACTTGAATGCAGATTTTGATGATAAATCCAAAGAAGAAGGATATAGATTCTTTTGTTGCTGCTGATTTCAAGCTCATAGGCTATGATCCTCACCAGAAGATAGAAATGAAGATGTCTGTTTAGGAATCGATGAGAATCTCAGTCCCTTCTTTAAGCTGTCATGTTTTTTGAAATGAGGCAAGTAAAAGGAACTGTTTTATTCGAATAAAAATGGGTTTGAACTAGTTCTGACTTGGTTACTGTTAAAGTAACATCTACCTTCTCTAAATGGAAAAAGCTTATTGGCCCGAAAATTATTTCTTGATTGTCATAGGAAAAACTTTTAATTGGTTGATTGAATGGTAACCATCGTTCGTTTTGTTTGACCAACCCTTGTTTTCCGCCACTTCTATGTTTTTAACATTGTTAAATTAATTTTGTGAATTTCGTGCATGACTTTCTGGGGCTATATAGCATAGCTCTTTCAAAATTGCAGCACTTAACTGACATAAAAAATTTGAAAACCACTATTTACTACCACTAATCAATTAATCTGCTTTTAAGAGAATGTTACGTGTGAATGCAAGCGTGAGGTAATATACAGAATTTCTCTTTTAATACATTTCTAGTCTTCATACTGAGGCATGGTATTCTCATTGTTTCAGGCATAACTACAGAAGGTTTATGTTAGATTTGTGGACAAATAAAGAGCTCCTAGTTGGGCACACTTCAAATTTTGCGTGTTGCTATTGAGAATCCTTTAGTTCCACATGATCGTGGGTCTAAGGTGATTTAGGTTAACCGAATTCCATTTTTATCCAATGTAGACGCTCAGGTTACAGGTTTCTTGTTTTTGTTATTCGGTAAATGATTCCCCACCTTCCCAAACAAAAGGGTAAACTCGGATGTTGCTTTGGCCCTTGGTACATACATTGCTTGATGCTATTGAAGAGATATATATTGTGTCAATTACCTTATATCTTGAAGCATGTAAGTCAATACTATTTGTATACTTATGTCGATAAGCCGTATTTTTATTATGGCTTACAAAGTTTTACACATTAAAAATTAATTTATTTGCTTAAAAGTTTTATACTTTGGTTATTCAGTGTAAACATGATTTTCCTATATTATCGATGAAAGTTCGTGTGCTGCTGTCTTTTTTTAAAAAAAAAATTCTACCTCCTTTTTGTTTTGGTGAAATTAGGAATCTCAAGATTTATTTTTATTATTTTTTTTAAAAGAAAAAGGTCTAAAAGATTATACCATGCAATCACTCTCTCCAATCTCACAGTGCGATTAGGTTTTCTTCGTTCTAAGTGAATAAAGTTACGCTCTCTTTCTTTCCTTTAGCTTTTATAATAGATGACGATAATTGGATAAATTTTTGAAAAGATATTTTAAATTAATTTACACTCATTTTTATAATTATTGAGTAAAGTCATTTACACATTTATTATACCGAAAAACTTCCATTGCACGAAAAAAAATTTATTCTCGGAAATACTATTATCATTCCGCTTTCTCAAGAATATGTTTTGAAAGTGTTTGGTAAAAAGTTAAATTTTTAGCAACATTCATAGGATTACAATATACATTTACAAAATTAGCCATGAAAAAATGATGTATGTAGGTGGTGGTCTGTCGTCTAGTGGTGGTCCTTTGTCATTCGGTACCAACTTGGCGTCGTCTAGTCGTCATTCAACAGTGGTCCATCTTAGTCCGCTCAATGATGTTCTGTTGCAATCCTATAGTGGTCCAATGGTGGTCCGCTACCATCCAGTGGTGGTCTGCCGTCATTCAGTGGTGGCTCGGCGGTGGTCTGTCGCCATTGGTGGTGGTCTGTCACTTGTTCGGGCAGTGGTCCGTCGTTGGTCAGGCGGTGGTCTGTAGCTAGTTGACGGTGGTCTGTCACAGTTGGTGGTGCTCAGTTGTCGGTCTGTCGCCAAGTGAGGGTGGTTGATCACTGGCCAGTGGTTGTCACTCACTAGTTAGTGGTGGTCCGTTGTCAATCGAGGGTGGCCAATGGTACGAGGTTTGGAGCAATTTAATCTTTTTATGTGTGAAAACATTTTAATGCCATAGGGAGATGGGAATGAAAATGAGACAATTTTCATTTCCGAGAATCAAGTTACCTAGTAATGTTTTTAAAAACCTAGAACCAAACATGAGAATGTTGTATTTCCATAGTCACATTCTCGGGAATGTGAGAAGATTTCGCGAACCACACGCTCCTAGGATTGTGTTTTCTAGTCAAGTATCTAGGGTAAAATTGAAAAAAATATTAGAATCATATAAAAGGAAAGGGAATCACATTTGCATAATTGTTCTCTCCCCAATCTCACTCCACAATTAGGGTTTATTCGTTTTAAGTGAATAATATCACTCCCTCTCTTTCTTTCCTTTAGCATTTATAATAGATAAAGATAATTTGAACATTTTAAATTTCTGAAAAGATATTCTAAATTAATTTACACTCATTTTTATAGTTAGAGAGAAAAGCCATTTACACAGTTATTTTACCAAAAATCCTCCAAAGTACTACGGTGGTTAGGAGTTGAGACCATAGTTATTAAAATTGGCCTAGTGATCGACCCGGTCACCCTATCGGGTGGTTAGTTTAACCAGTGGGTCACTGGATCACTTGCTGAATCAAATTTTAATTAATACATATAAAAAATATAATTTAATGCAACAAAATACATAACATGTTTAACTTGGTGGTAGATAGTGCATTATGTAAACAGGTGAATTGAGTTCAATTCTTTAAACAACATTTTTAAAAAATATTCAAGATTTTCTTAAACTGGTTCAAAACCACCTGGCCGAGTTTTAAAACCATGGTTGAGACCATGTTGTAGTAGTCGAGTATCTAGGGTTAAATTGTAAAATTATCAGAATTATATAAAAAGGAAGGGAATCACATATGCGATTGCTCTCTTCCTATTTGTTCTAAGTGAATAAAATTGCGCTCTCTCTCTCTCTCTCTCTCTCTCTCTCTCTCTCTCTCTCTCTTTTCTTTAGCATTTATATTCTTCCCACAAAGGCAAAGACTCTAATTACCATCCACTCTTCAAAATAACTGACACTTTAACCTTGGCTTGAAGTGTGAAACCTGATGTGGCTTATGAACAAATCATGAAAAAGGTTTATCTCAAATATTCTACCCAACTGCATTTAAATCTATCTACCAAAAATTTTTTGTACAGAATTTATTGTAGTCATTAAATGTGGTGCTAGACTCAATGACCGCAAAGCAGCTTTGCATTGCCTGTGGTCTAAATCCATGATCATCTTCATTTTTGCATTGCAATGATTTTTTTCTTGCTTGGATTCAAAATTTGAAAAGTAATGGCCAATTATAAATAGAAACATAGAGCTACATACTTTGGGAAAAATCAACTCCCTTCCCAACTCACTTGAAGACTATCTCTTGCTTTGTCCTGCATATAGTTAAATATAGTTAAAGTAAGTTTAGCATTCTTCTAATAATTTTGCAATGATAGTGTAGAAGTAGACTAATTCGTTCGTGAGTCATAGGTTAGTGTGTTTGGAATCCTAATTTCTCAAATTTTTAGGTGCATTTTAGTCTTTAAATCATTTTACCGACTAATCATTTTGCATTTTGTGTGTTATTGTTGTTGCCATTATTTGTTATTGCTCCTCATAGATTCTTACAAGTTGGGAAAATTATTATCCGCTGCATATAACTCTGCTTGAGTTGTCAATTTATTGTATCGAATTTCTCATCAATTTCTTTAACACTAGCAATGACACAAGAATATGATATCACCTTTCAAACTAAAGTTATTCTTTAAACATTAAAGTTGCGATTGATGTATACACTATGAAAAGATATTTGTGACTTCTATGGTTCAAAATTTAACTTTGGATTCGCCGTCTTTTTTATAAGCAATTGAAATTGGCTTTGAAAAACTCCAAAGGGAACATACTCAGAATAAAACAAGCACAAAATTATAGAGAGGATGAGGTACCTTAACTATTCACATCTTCTCAAAGCATCATGCATATATAAACATCACTCTTTGACAATCATTGCATATCTGTCATACACTATAAATTAAGTAGTTGTCCAAATTTTGAATTAACATACACTATAAAAAGATGAAGGCCTCCATGATATCCGTAATTAACAACACTTTTCAGTTTAATTCACGGGCTTAAGCGGGTTGAAGCGAGGCGGAGGCGGGGGCGGGTTGATTCGCGGGCTGAAGTTCATATTTTTTTAAAAGAAACACAATGGGTTAAAATCGGATTGAGCTCAAACCAAATAAAAGAATGAGTCAAGTCCAAAGTTGGTTTATTTATTTACGTTGTGGAATTATGAATATGAAATTCTTTTATTTTACGTGTGTATTTTATTATTATTATTGTTGTTGGTATTATTGTGTAGTGCGTGTATTTTTTTATTGGAATTGTTAAATTTATTTTTTCTTAATTTTTGTTCAAACTTGTGGGTCAGCCCACCAACTTGCAGGCTAAATAAAATGCGGAGCAAATATTAATTTATAGTTTGTATAAAAAATTGGTCTACCTTATCCCACTCCATTTTTATGTTGGCTAGATACGGGTAGGCCCGACCCGTCCCTTTTGCCATTCATAAATGTTAGGTGGAGGTTGTATGCTTTATTTGGTAAGGGTAAGTGTTATTCTTAAACTTTGATAGGCTTAATATTTAAGCCCATGACGCCTATAATGATCACCTTATACTAAATGCAATTAATGAAAAGCTATAAAAAAAATAAAGTTATATTATTGGCATATTGTTAACAACCATAACTTTTGAGCAAACGCCTTATCCAATCGTTATAATTAAATGTAAAATCGTCGAGAAAGGAAAACGTAAAATCCATATAAGGTAATTAAATAGAATTCAACATGACCATATATAATAATAAAAAATACTATGTGTACACTTAATTTTATACACCCATACATATTATATTCAAATTAAGTAATTAATGATTATAATACGTATACAATACAGTTTTCCAAAATAAAACACAAATTTAAAGACGTTAAAACACAAATATTACAAACGTTCGGGCACAAACTTTATGTGCATTTGTGCACAAACTTTATTTGGACTACACTACAAACCTATAGCTCAAAGTTATATGCAATCTGAACTTTATTTAAAAATGCACAAACATTATAAATAGTAATGCAAAAATTTTATACGTATGAATGTACAAACATTACAAAATTATCAGAGTGTTTTACAATCTGAACTTTATTTAAAAAAATGCACAAGCATTATACGTAATAATACACACACTTTATTCTTACGAGTGCACAAACATTACAAACTTATAGATGATATTCTCAACTATATTTAATTAATTGCACAAACATTACAGAAGTTAAAACACAAACTTTATGTATATAAATACGTGGTGTATGTATGATGAATGTTTTTTGGTGTATGTGTAACATGACTCTATAATAATTTTGAACAACTTAATTAGATTATTTAAGTAGATTATCATCTACCTCCCCTTCTCTCTCTCTTCAATGTCTAATTATTTTTTGTCATTAATGTAACTAAAGCAGCAACCTCCAATTTCCTCACCTTCATGAGTTGTAGAATCTCGCTCTTGTACCTTTGGGAAAATTCATCCATTATTTCCTCTCCAAATTCTGGCTTCAAGAGAGGTTCTGAAACTGCTCTTGTGCTCTTGGTTATCCTCTCTGCTATAGTGTCTTCATCAAGAAAAGACTCTTCTTCACCACTCTGCCTCACGTCTTCCACCAAATTATTTATCATTGTCTCTGCCTTTTGAACAGTGAAAGACCCTTCTTCTTCAATTACTTGCATGACCTCTTCTGCCGTTGGAAAGTATGATGATATGTTGTAGGAATCAAGCTTTCTCTTCTCGATTACATTCTGCACCATATAATAATAATAATAATATGTTGTAGCAGCTATTGCTACTGCACCATCTTCATATATAGGTTGTGGTTACCGAGTGAGAAAATAATGTGAAAATATCAATCCTACTAAAAGTAGTACAAATTACATCAACTTATTGACCGTCTTATTTAATTTGTTTGGAGTTTGTAACCTGACTTCTCTTAACCTTAAATTTTAAATTTAAAAGAAGGGTTAAACAAGTTTTTCTATTTGATAAATTACAAATTTTGATTTTGCACTTTATTAATTTTTTTTTTGGTTTAAGTCATCGATAGTTTTCTTTTTTTGGTTTTAGTTTATAACGTTAAGTTAGACCCGTTAAAAGATGACATTAGTAACGAAAGCTAGGTGAAATCCATTGTAATTCAATCAAACATGGTCAAACTAAGTTTCAACCATGGTCAAATCAATCAAATATGGATAAATTTAATTCGTGGTCAAACCAGTCAATGGTTCAAATCAGTTTGGCGACGGCTAAAACTTGATTTAACTATGTTTCACCAAATTATAGTGGAGCTCCCCAAACTTTCGTCCATCATATCATCTTTTAACGATTCTACTTAATGTCAGAGACTAAAACTAAACAAAAATTTTTATTGAGGACTCAAACCAAAAAAAATTTTTAATAAGGTGAAAAATCAAAATTCGCAATTTATTAGCCGGTGAAAACTTATTTAACCCTTAAAAAACATGTAAAATGATGAATTTATCCTACTTTATTTTATAATTTTATTTCTATTAAATTTCATTTAACATCAAAAAGGTTTCTTTGAAATTTTAAAACTAATTATTTGAAAATAAGAGAGGAGGGAATTAATTAGCTTGCAAAGTAGAGGACACACATGTAATATTAATGTGAGATATTTATGTAATTTGTCCATAAATATAATTAATATTACAATTAAGAAAAAGTTTCTCTGAACATCAAATTTGGTATCATCATATAACCAACAAACCTTTTATAAATATAAGGATTTGTATTTTTCTTTCCTATTAATTATATTTTAATTTATTCTTTCTCTCTCCAATTTCTAGGGGTGAACACGGGTCGTACCCAACCCGCCGACCCGCCAAATCCGACCCAATCTGACCTGGACGGGTCGGGTTCGGCAGGTCGGCGGGTCAGACCCGCGCATCCGCTTCAGTTGACGGGTTGAGTCTCGGGTTCAAAACTCTAAACCAAACCCGACCCGACCCGCGACCCGTCTATATATAACATTTAACCCTAATTCTTTCACTTTACTCTCTGTCTCTCTTCACCTTCGAGACTTCGTCTTTCACAGCCCACTCCCCACCTCTCCTTCGCCTTTGCCGACCGACCGTGCGTGTCTACCGCCGCCTCCCCCGTCCCCTCCACCTTTCCTTCGCCTTCGCCCCCGTCCCCTTCACCTCTCCTCGCCTTCGTCTCCGCTTTCGCGGCTTCGCCCCCGTCCCCTCCGCGCCTTCGCGGCTTCGCCTTTTTCTCCCACTGCCACCACCGTGTCCCTCGGACCCCTGCGACCCCCGCAGCCACCCCTAATTTTGTTGTTTGCTCTGTGTGACTCTATGTGTGTGAGAGACTCTGTGTGTGTGGGGGTAGGCTGTGGGCTGTGTGGGCTGGGCTGTTTGCTGTGTTTTTTTTTTTTTAAAAAAAAAGAGGGCGGGTCACCCGCCGACCCGCCAAAACCTACCCGACCCGGGCGGGGGGCAGGTCTGGCGGGTACCCATAAAAAATTGCATTTTTTACCCGACCCGACCTGCTCGCCGAACGTCGGGTCGGGTATATGACACGGGCGGGTCCTACCCGACCCGACCCGACCCGTGTGCACCCCTACCAATTTCTCACGATCTCTCTCTCTTTTCTCTTTCTAACCACCCCCTCTCTCTCTCTCTCTCTCTCTTTATTTTCACGCTGCCTCACATATGCCGCCTCACTTCCTCAATTATTTTCACGTACACCACCACCCGTACACCACTATACCGCCATCGACGACACCACTCAAATCTGTTCTCCTCCTCCATCACGTCCTTCAACCATCGTCCTCCAAACGGCGTTCATGTCCTCTATCACGTACACTCACGTCGTCTCTCCAGCATGTCGTCTCTTCCTCACGTTGAACGGCAGACCCAACGCGTTCTCTATTGAGTTTGATCAAGCGCTAATACATTGAACAATGGACCGATTTGTTCATTCGTTGTATCTGGGTTTGTTCATTCCAGTTAAGTAGGTTTGTTCACTATAATTAAATGAGTTTGTTTTTTTTATATGAACAAATTTGTTCATTATTTCTATTAGGATTCATTCCAGTTAAATAGGTTTATTCACTATAGTTAAACGAGTTTGTTCATTTTATTTGGACAGGTATGCTCATTATTTGTATTGGGGTTTGTTCATTACAGTTAAGTAGGTTTGTTCACTATAGTTAAATGGGTTTGTTCAGTTTAGTAATAAGTGTTTGTTCAGTTCGTGTATTGGGGTTTGTTCGTTACAATTAAGTAGGTTTGTTCAATATAGTTAATTAGGTTTGTTCGTTTTATATGAATAGGTTTGTTCATTAGTTGTATTGGAATTTGTTCATTCCAATTAAGTAGGTTTGCGTTCATTCTTATTATGTAAGTTTGTTCACCATAGTTAAATAAGTTTGTTTACTATAGTTATATGAGTTTGTTCATTTTGTATGAATAAATTTGTTCATTCTTGTTAAACACTAGCTCACTATGAACAAACACATTTTTTTGAGATTGAACAATCTCTAATACCCTACATGAACAGACCCTTCAACTCAATTTGAACAAATATGTACATTTATCATGAACAAATCGAAATGAGGGTCTTGAACAAACTAAAACACTATTTATGAGCAAACTCATCCACACTTTATACTAAAACCATTTTTCGTGACTACTGTTGAAAAATGTTCTGCTAGAGAGGATGATGTGAGGGAGCGCGAAGAGTGGCACGAGGTTCGTGCCTAAGGTCGGAGAGCTGTGGTCGAGGGCAGCGTGACGGTGGTTCGCAGCGGTCTTGGAGGATAGACTCGCGATGTTGAACAGCAGACGGAGTAGTGACTTTGACATTGGTTGGGTTGGGTTGGGTTGAGGGCGGCGTGCGGAATATTGGGAGAAGAAGAAAGAAATTTCATTGGTTTCGGGCTTAGGAAAGTTAGGGAGAGGAAGAGTGAATGTGAGGGGTTAGTAATTTAAGAAAAGATTTAAGATTTTGGCAAAAATAATCTAAGATTTTGGAGGTTTGTTCAGAATGTGAGAGGTTAGTGATTTGGGAAATATAAATTAATGGGCTCAAGATGTATAAAATACTTTGGTAGTTATATGTTGATGGAATTTTGGGTGTACAGGTAACACCACTATGCAATTAAATAGATTTTAAAACCAGAATAACCATCATTAATTTGAAATACTATCACTATGTGTACCTCTGAGACCAAGTCATTGAGTGCCATTCCAACCACCACCCAAATATGCCACCACCTGGAATCACTTCTTCAGAACGTGATTTCAAAAACAGCATGAAATCTCGTCGGAATTGCTCAAAGTATGCTTTGTGCACTGCTGGAGGGCTTTCCTTTGTTAGACAAATTGCCCCTTTGTTCATTGGCTCTGCTTCATTCATCAACTCTTTTGGAGTCTGCATTTGCCGCAATTGCCAAATCGGAGCAAAATTCAAATATCATGCTAAAATATTTTGGTTAAAATTTAAGAAATGATATGAGTTTCACCGTGATTTGAATTCACTTACGAGAAATGTTTAAAAGACCTAAATCATGAGTCTAAATATTAATTTACACATTTTGATAAATATGCATTTTATTTCAATTATTTATATTCATTAACTTAGCCTTTTAAAATAAATAATTTTTAACAGAAAGAAAGTTAATAGAAAAATTCTAACAGTCACAAAATTTTCGGCCACAATGTAAATGATGTGACATTAATTGACTATTAGACAGATAAGTATGTCTTATCTCTGGATTTCACCTAACCGTCAGCATAATGTGTGTCAAAAATATTGATTATATTATTATTGCTGTAATCCATTACTCATTCCAATATCATATCATCATACCATCATATTTTGGTCAATAATTAAAGATAAATGAGACGAGTTGTTAATTAACCTGAGAAAGGCGGTGAAGAGCGATAGAGGAATGAAATTATTAGGAAACAGTTTTCCATAAAATGTGGCAGGAGTCGCACTAACGAAACACGGACCAAATTTATTTGTGACCCTTGTCTTGTTCCAACTTTTTATAAAACTCAGGGAGTGACTTGAAGATTGGATTGAAATCATTCCCAAACAGATCATTGAGGAAAAAATGGAACACGGGTGGCTCATGATTCAAGGTTTTACTTGTGTGATCAACAACATTGATAACAGCAGATGCAAGCATAAGTGCATTTGGACCTGATGAGCATCCTAAATCTTCCACTTTCAAACAGTTTGGCAAAGTTGTGGAATACAAGTTAAGTTGATTATAGCATCTTCAAGTATGCGTTTCACTTTGAGCATCGCATTTCTCTGCATATGTGAAACAGAGGTTCAATTAATATGGCCGATAATGAACAATATTTGAAAGGTTTAGGCATACCTAGTGTGCAAAAGAAAAATAAAATTTCTTGTATGTTCTTGGAGCATATTTTTTGTACAAAAATTTCAAAAAGTTGGGTTTCATTTTTTTTTATTTCTTGTTTTTAATTAATTTCAATTTTTCAAAATTTTGTGAAAAAAAAATAGTGAAAATAACAATCTTAAAATCTGTTATCTTTTATATATCATTTCATGTTTTTTCTTTTCCTGCTCTTTCTTTAAAAATCTCTTTTTTTTTTTCTTTACTTCTTTTAATATTTTGTAAAGAAAACATGAAAAACAGAAAACTTGATTTTCTTATATTTATTATTTTCTTCATAGAATTCTAAAAAAATAGAAAATAAAAATAAAAACAAAACAAACCCTTATTTATTATTTTCACTATTTTCTTCACAAAATCTAAAAATATAAAAATCAAGTTAAAAACATAAAGTAAAGACAAAAATCAATAAGCAGACCCTTAAATCTATAGGGAAAGAGAGAGTACATGAAGAGTGGAGTTGGTAGCGTAGCTTGTTTCTCCCACGCCTCCATTCATGTGAAGGACTCGTTCAATTGCCTTTGACGGAAAGAAACTAGGCCAAGGATCCCATGTGCCGTGGCTGTTTAGGCACACTCAGTGTATATAAATACAATTACCACTTTGTTACTGATTGGATTTAAGTAAGTAACTCTTATTATTACGCAAAAGTCCATGTAATATTACTTTATCGCGTCCTCTTCGTCGTTGCCACTCTCATTCGCATTCACATTTTTTACCAAATCATCAATTGTGATTGTTTCCATCCTTTGAAGATTTAAAGACCCTTCTTCTTGAATCACTTGCTTAACCTCCTCAATAGTAGGAAAGTATGATGCTATGTTATATGAGTCCAATTTCATCTTCTCAACCAATTTCTACAATTTACATAGTTTACCATCTTAATAGGTTACCAAGTCAAAAACTACAAATTCCTTTTAGGAGGACATAGTTAATGTTAGAAATAAATAAAGATATTATTATATCTTAGATTGATTATGTGGTTATCTTTTGATTAGTTCATTTATGGTATATGCCTATAAATTGGGCTTACCTCCTTATACATTATCATCACATCTCATTCAGTAATACAAAATCTTGTTATTTTGTCTAATTACTTTTATTAATTTATTATTCCTCTACTCCGTCATGAATCACAATAGTTAATTCATCGAGTTAGTTAATATGGTTAGTTATGCTAGCTAGTTGTCAAAAATTTAATCAATTATAACTAATAACAACTAACATCACTAACTATATCTAACTTTATGAATTAACTCTATGTCATAATTCTAGTGTTGATCTTAAATACTGTGTGTACCACTGAGACCATGTCATTGAGTGCCATGGCAAGTAGCTCCCAAGAATTCTTCCCTTCAAGATTTTCATCTGAAATAGCGAGGGTTAGGACCATACAGCCGCTGGGAAGCAATTCTCCGGCGCGCAATCTCAGAAACAGCTTCAAGTCTTGTCGGGATTGCTCAAAGTATGCTCTGTGCACTGCTGCAGGGCTTTCCTTTGTTAGATGAATGGCCCCTTTGTTCAGTGCCTCTGATTCATTCATCAACTCTTTTGGAGTCTGTTCCACTTGCAAAAGCAGAAAAAGAATACCAAATATGCCATATTATTATTTAAAATTAAGGATTTAATTTTGATGTATACGAGATGTTTTGAGTAAGGATGGTTGAATTCAACAATAAGTCATACTAAAGGGTTTATTAAATAAATAAATAAATAAATAAATAGGTTGTAAAAGAAAACTTATTTAGATGACAACAAAATAAGAGATAAATCTAATTTAATATTTAAATTTAAGCTTGTAATTTAATTAATCCTAACTAATATTATCATTTGTCCATCAGTATACACACATTCAATCATGTATTTCCACGAAGTATTAGTGTTTGACTCTCAAAGTTATCTCGAAAGTGTATCAAAATTAATCTCTAGAATTATTAAAAATAAATGAGATGAGTTGTTGTAGACTATAAGAGGAGTGAAAGAAATGAATAAAATTGTCGAGGAAGAGCCTCCCATAAAATGAGCCGGGAGTTGCACTAACGAAACATGGACCAAATTTGTGACCCTTCTCTTCTTCCACCGACTCATATAACTCAGGGAGTGACTTAAAGATTGCATTGAAATCATTTCCAAATAGATCATTGAGAAAAAATTTGAAACATTGGTGGATCACGATTCAAGGTTTGACTAGCTGCATCAACAACATTGATAATAGTAGATGCAACCATAAGTGCATTTGGACCTGATGAGCAACCTAAATCTGCCACTTTCAAACAAATAGGCAACTTTGTGGAATACAAATTGATTATAGCATCTTCAAGTATATGTTTTGTATTGAGCATCGCATTCCTCTGCGTGTGAAAGAGTTAATTTCAATCAATATTGTGGAAGATGAACAATTAAATTCAAAAAGGTTTTTGGCATAGTATGTAAATTCTACTACAAAACATCATAACGGTGTTTTTGTTTTTATTTTACTTTTGCAAAATCGATTCTCGATAAAATTGACCTTATTAGAATTAATTTTAAAGTATAGTGATTTATTTTTAGTATTTTTACTTGAATAGCAATTTTGATCAAATTAAAATTAATTCTTCCATGTAAATAAATACATCAACTAATTGAATCAAAAAGTAAAATTAAAAAATATACATTAACCAATCTTAGAAGTGAAAATTTCTCCCTTCCACCGAAAATCAATTCAGAAACTAAAACCACTTTTAAAAATGAAATGAAAGAGAAACCAAACAAGTTAAATAAAAATGTTAAAATCGATGTGAGAGATGAAAACTAAAATCCAAACATAAGCTTAAGTCAAATGGATTTGAGTGAGGGAGAGAGAGAGAGAGAGAGGGGGGGGGGAGAGTACTTGAAGTGTAGAGTTGTTAGCATAGCTTGTTTCTCCAACACCTTCTTTCATGTGAAGGACTTGATTAGTTGCCATTGATGGAATAAGGATCAAAAGATGTTGACCCTAACGAGCTTGAAACTTTAGCTTTCTCTTTCACACAAGACAGGATCGATGGAAAGATATGCCATGCCAATAAAAATGGTTTACCACCTTTACCTACTACCACTACCAAGATCCAAATGAGTGAGAGGATCATTTCAAAGTCAAACTATATTACATTAATTAATTCATTTTTTTTTTGTTAATACTGGTTTAAAGAAGGGGTGGGTTTGTCGGTGAGAGGAAAAGGTTTAAATAGAGAAATGTAAGTTCTCTTGAGGGTAAATAAATGGTTAGGTGAGTCGGGTTAGTGGAGTTTAGAAATTTAGTTTATAAAAAGTAAATTATTGAAACATGATTTTTTTTTTTTTAGCGAAATGAGTAAATGAGATCAAATTTAATTAAATAGTAAGGGCAAAATATGCATGCATAGATCTATGTAATCCTGAACAAAATACTCAAAATTTATTGGGGATACAAGCTTTCATCCCTAGTAATAGATTCGGTGATGGATCGTGACTTAATAGGGGAAAAATCAGCTGAAATAAAGTACAATTGATGGACCAAGTGTGTCCAAGTTACGTCTCAAAAACAGGAAATAATCGTCTTTCGCAAATAGCTAACGGAAAACAGCAATAAAGCAATGGAACAGTAAAAATCAACCGAAAAGGAATTCTAATACTATCTGGTATCAGCACTGCTATGAGCTCAATGACTTGCAATTGGATAAAGTTCTTTGTCAATGAGAAAGGTGTGATGAGAGTTAGCCAAAAGAGAGAGAAAAGGAATCAGAAGCAATACCACTCTTATGCCTTCTCTAGTGTCCCCACTCTACAGTTATAGGGAGAGCACATGGCTATGCATAATCCCTTAACCGTAAGTTAGGTACTCTGACCCTTTTACCCGTCCTCAACTCATGCTTTTCTTGCTCACTTTTGTCTGCTGTTAATTCTTTATTTGTTGGGGTCATTACATCACCATCCTCTTCGAAAACAACCTTGTCCCCAAGGCTGAGATTAGGATAATCTGTGATGAGTTTGTCCAAGTCTTGCCAAGTTGATTCTTGTTATGAGAGGCCTTCTCATTGGATTAGGACTTGGTTGATCTATTTTCCAGCTTCAGCACCTTGAAAGGGTTGAGGATGAGACCATTCTCTGAGGTTGTGATAGGAAGAGGCATATATTGCTCCTTGTTATCACCCTTGAAGAGTTTAAGGACTGAAATGTGGAAGATTTGGTGTATTTTTTTTGCATTTGGTGGTAATTCCAGCTTATAAGATACATTGCCAATTCTTTTCACAATTCTAGCTGAGGTGCCGTGTTTTCTTCTGTGAACTCTTGTTGGAATTCTTGAGTCTCATCATCACCTAATAGCAGCATCAGTTGTTTATTGGGGCATCTGTGTTTTGAGGAAAATTTCTCATTACAAGTAAAACATGGTCCTCTTTCCGTTCTAGCTTGAATTTCAGCTACTGATATTTTCCTCAAATTTGGTTTGTTTAGAGGGTTAAAAGGCTTAATTGGTGGAGTTGGGAGTATTGGGGCCATATTTTGGTTTCTGCTATTCTGATTTGTGGAGGTGTTGGATAACTGAATTGAGCTTGCTGGTGGTGATTTTATTTTCTTCATACAGCTTAGCTAAGGTTACAGCTCTTATAAGTGTTACTGGTGATTGAGCCACTACGTCCAATTGTATATACTTCTTCAATCCAGATAAAAAGCAAAAATTTGGCATGATTGGAAAGGTTGGTTTCTCTGGATTATCTGAAACCATGGTACTACATCATCTTTCTCTAGAGGTAAAGCAGCTATAGTAATCCGGTGCTCATCAGGTGTTTGATAATAATAAAAAAATTGTTGTACCTTAAATAACCACTGTAACACATCCGATCCATCAAATCTCGAAAAATCTAGCTTTACGTTTCTTACTTGGAATGGTGGTCTGAGTCCGTTGTGTTTTGGGCTTGAGTTTATGGCTCCACAGGTGACATCAAATGGTCTCTATTGGTTTTGATTCTGCGGCAACAGCATTTTGATGTTAATAGGGGTAAATCAGCTCGAATTAAGTACAATTGATGGACCAAGTGTGTGCCTCAAAAACAGGAAATAGTCCTTTTCCACAAATAGCTAACAGAAAACAGAAATAAAGCAATGGAACAATAAAAATCAACCGAAATGGAAT
Source organism: Nissolia schottii (assembly GCA_003254905.1). Lineage (NCBI taxonomy): Eukaryota > Viridiplantae > Streptophyta > Magnoliopsida > Fabales > Fabaceae > Nissolia > Nissolia schottii. The sequence goes on along the minus strand of QANU01102951.1, from coordinate 388,042 downwards.
TCCAGTATTGATCTGGTTGCTAATTCTTTATTTGTTGGGGTCATTACCCCCTTGCAAGCCTTCCTCTCAAACTCGCCATCTAATAAGTTAATTATACTTTTTATTAGTGTATAAATCACCAAAAAGTTTATGGTAATGTATAATAATCTATGACTAACCCTCTATTTATAGGACGAGTGTCTTGCCCTCCGCTCCTTTGTCAAACCACTCATGCGCACACCAAAACGAATATTACCGTTTGAGTTCAAAATGGTGTTGAGGTGTTCCACGGCTGTTTGAAGTTGCACTTGCTTTTTATTTTACTATATTGGGGTATTAGCTTTCACTTTAGTGCTGTATACCATTTTGGAGAAATTGTTAGATGCATATATAGTCACCATTAACTTCATTAAAGACCTTATAGCATTACTTCTTCATTAAAGACCTTATTTTGAACATCAATATATTAGATGGTTTGTTTAAAAAAAAAAACATTTATGTACAAAGGAAAAACTAAGTAAGATTTTAAAGTAAAAAATATATTATTGAAAGTGTAAATTTTTAAAGCATTAAATATATATAAAAAAAATCATCATATTATTTTGTATATTTTTTAACAAATGTTCTTACGATACTTATAATAAAATCCTTTATATAATATACTGCAATCATATATTATCACAACAGTATAAAAAGATAAGTGTCAGATCGTGTAGAAATGCAATTTCAATAAAATAATACTTATGATTTGCGGGAAAAAAAATCGGCATAGATATTTAATTATCACATTCATTATCTTAAAAGTGGAACATATAATAGAATGTATTTTGATGGGCGATACACGAAAAACTAAACTCTTACTATTATGTCAAATATCTTTTATTGTCATGTACAACGCAACTAGAGTAACCTCAAGTTTCATTACCCTCATGTTTTTGATAATGTTGCTTTTGCACCTTCCGAACAATTCATCCATGATTTCCTCTCCAAACTCTGCCTTCAAAATAGGTTCTGAAACAGCTCTAATGCTCTTCACTAGCCTCTCTCCCATGGGGGCGTCTTCATCGATATTACCACTATTTTCATTCAATTTCTTCACCAAATCAAATGTGCTTGTTTCCATCCTTTGAAGATTAAAGGACCCTTCTTCCATAATTACTTGCCCAATCTCCTCAGTTGTAGGAAAGTAAGATGGTATGTTAAATGAGTCCAATTTCTTCTTCTCTATCAAATTCTGCAATATATATTTAGTCACCAAGTCAAAAATCTACAAATTCTTATTTGGACATAGTTAAAACTAGCTTGTACATTTAGTTATGCTAGTCGCCAAAAATTGAATCAGTTGCTAACTAACAAGTTGTTGAACGAATGATAATCAATTCAATTTCTCGTAAAAAGAAAGTACAGTTTTAGAGAGGAGAATAACCTTAAATACTCGATCCTCGAAAATGCAAGAGCTATGTCATGAATTAAACTAAGTCTGTTTTAATAATTCGTAGTGTTGTGTACCTCTGAGACCATGTCGTTGAGCACCGTACCAAGTAACTCCCAAGAGTTCTTTTGTTCAAGATTTCCGTCTGAAATAGAGAAAGTTAGGACCATACCGCCACCGGGAAGCACTTCTTCCGAACGCGATCTCAAGAACAGCTTGAAGTCTTGTCCAAATTGCTCAAAGTATGCTCTGTGCACAGCTGGAGGGCTTTCCTTTGTTAGATAAATCGCTCCTTTGTTCATTGGTTCTGCTTCACTTGTCAACTCTTTTGGAGTCTGTATTTGCCACAATTGCCAAAACAGAACAGAAAGATTAAACATATCATATTATCATACTTGATTGAAATTAAGGATTTAATTTTGATGCACTGTGACATCTAATCATGTACATGATGTCATTATCAGTATTTGACTCTTCCATTTAATATCTCAAAAATCTCACATTTAATAACATATGATTGAATGATAGACAATGAATGTTAGGAAGGAATATTATGTTAGGGTAACAGGAATATTCAAGAAATAGTATCCGATGTGTCATCATCATAAGAAACTAAAGAGTGACATGTGTCATTATAGAATGTTTTAGAGTATTTTGTACGTCTTATAAATGAACCCTTTATGGCGAATGAATGTAAAAAGAAAAATATGTTAGCTTTTAGTTTATCCTTAGGAGTAGTTTTTCCTATCAATTGATTAAAATTAAGAAAAATTCTTAGATGCTCTTAGAGTAAGACTTTTATCTTATTCTAATTCATTCATCATGTAATAACTCAACAATTTCATTAAAAATATCGTAATAGTAGGAAATATTATTGGCCAACAAAGTTGAATTGTAAAATGATGAATAAAATAGACAACAAAGCAAGAAAAAAGTCTTGCACTAAGAGTAGTAAGAGTTTCTCTAAAATTAATCCATAAAATTAAAAAATAAAATAAAAAAGAAAAAAATAAGACGAGCTGTTAACAAACCTGAGAAAGCCAGTGCAAACAAAGAGAAGAATGAAAGAAGTTAATGGAATTGTTGGGGAAGAGTCTCCCATAAAACGTGCCAGGGGTTGCACTAATGAAACATGCACCAAACTTGTGGCCCTTCTCTTCTTCCAGTCTTTTATAAAACTCAGGGAGTGACTTAAAGATTGTATTGAAATCATTCCCGAACAGATCATTGAGGAAGAATTGGAACATTGGTGGGTCACGATTCAAGGTTTGACTAGTGGCATCAACAACATTGATAATAGTGGATGCAACCATAAGTGCATTTGGACCTGATGAGCAACCTAAATCCGCCACTTTGAAACAATGAGGCAAAGTTGTGGAATACACATTGGTTATAGCATCTTCAAGTATATGTTTCCAATTGAGCATCATATTTCTCTGCATGTGAAATAGAGTTACATAATTTCAATCTATTAATGGCTTGCAAATTCTACAAAACAACATAATTAAAAAAATAAAAAAAGCCAAATCATTGATTTGAGAAAAGAGATCTAGAGAGTACTTGAATTGTGGAGTTGTTAGCATAGCTCGTTTCTCCTATGCCTTCTTTCATGTGAAGGATTTGAGCAGTTGCCATTTGATGAAATAAGGATTCAAAAGAGGTTGAGACTAATGAGCTTGAGACTTAAGGCGTTGCCTTTTCATACGAAACAGGATCAGTGGAAAAAGATGCCAATGAAAAAGGTTTTGGCAAATAGTGACACCTACCTACTACCTACGATCCAGATCGATCATAGACAAACTGCATACATTAGTTTATTGCTAATACTATATGTTAATGTGTTAACATTAATAATTGATCATTAATTAATTATTATGAATGAGACTGGCTAATAAAATTTGTTGCTATTACTATATGTTCATGTGAACTGTATTTCAAGTTAAATCTGTCGTGTTACTAACTTATATATGTGTGTGTGTTACGGTCTAATCATAAGCTTATTTCCAACATGTGATTCACTTCACGTCTTAGCTTTGGGGCTGATGTTACAATCCAATCCTAAAACTGAGATGTGTTTTGCTAGTCTAAGATGATATCGACACAATCTCACGTACATAAGACTCAACCCAATGCATTGGATTTAAGGCCCACACCTTACAGGGTACTCGAGCATCAGCATTCACTGGCATAGTTGTTGAGAAATGTGTAATGCACATGGCTTTATGAGATATCATGGTCGCATTTATGCATGCGGGACATAATTAACTTCATGATTGTCTTAGTCACAATTACAAAATATTTCAACGGACAGAATATAAGTCATTCTCTCACAGTATATAAGCGTGAATCTAATTCATGCTCTGGTACGTTCTCTCTCTAATTATCGCCTCATATTATTTACATTCTGACATGGGCATCAGAATGATTTTTGTAAGTACTACTTCCGTCAGATTAAGAACATTGCCATTGTCACTGTTGTGCTTATTCACCTTGATAACTCTTAGACTCATATCGAAGTCAAAATTACGAGTTGCATTTCTAATTCAATTACAAATTTTTGTGATGAAACTCTGAATTTACTATTTTAAATGAGTTTAATTTTTTATGTATTGATGGTGTAAAATTATTTTACACTGTCAAAAACAATAGAAATGCAGAAAATTGTTATGCCATGGTAAGTAACTATCCTTTATTAGATAAATAAAATTGAAATTTTCGCATGGTCAACTAATAAAAATATAGAAGAAATATAGTATTTTATCAACCAAAAATTGAAAAATAGATTAAATGAAGTTTGACATATATATTGGGAAGACCTAGCTACTTGTGCATTGATCATTCTTTATGAGGGATATTACTAGGTTAAAAAATTCCAGTGCTTTTTTCTCCATGATGAGTTGGACAACCTTATTTTTAAACCTAAGGAATACTTCATCCATGATTCCTCCTCCGAATTGTGCCTTCAAAGTAGGTTCTGAAACAGCTCTGATGCGTTTGGCTACAAGATCCCCTCTCATATGTTCATCAACTTTATTGTCATTACCTTCATTTATGTTGGCATCCCAACCCATTGTGATAGTTTCGAGTCTATGAATAAGAGTGAAAAATCCTTCTTCCTCAATAACTTGTTTAGATTCCTCTCTTGTAGGATAATATATTGGGAAATTAAAGGATTCCAATTTTGTCTTTTCGACCAAATTCTACAAAGACATTAATTTATTAGTAACAGTATTATGGGGTATTATATTGAAGATTAAGCATATTAACTTCTAAAAAAATTGGACAATAATATATTAATTTTATGGACTTAATCTATTTAATAGAAACTTTCCATTCAGTTATCAGATGGATTAAATTCAATATTCATNTATATATACACTAATTAGAGAAAATTTTAAGGGGAAAAAACATAATGTTATGTAAAAATGTTATTTGTACACCTTAAAAATAGTCACTTAACAATCACCAATATTAAAAAACAAACATTACAAAGAAAACCAAACATTGCAAAACACATAAAATAAACAATATTAAGCACACGTGTACATAGATACGTAAAAATTTCTGGTGACAATATTTATTTATCTATTTTATAGGAATATTAAACTCACGCATGTACGGATACGAAAAAAATATTTGCTGACTATGTTTATTTCTCTAGTATATAATGTTTGTTTTTCTATTTTTGTAATATTTATTTCTCTATATATTATGTAACTGTAAGGATACTATTTTTGACGCATATAAATAACGGGACAGTATATTATGTACCTCTATGACCATTTCGTTGAGAATCATGCCAATTAGCTCCCAAGGAGTTATTATTTCAGAAGTTCTCTCAATTCCAATGAAAGTCAGAACCATCCCGGTCCCTCCAATCAGATGTTTTCCAAGTACTCTTCTTTGTGGATTGCAGTGTTAGCCAGCACCAAGTAGTTTTATAGGGATTGATGATACATTATGGGTTACATTATGAAATTAAAATTGGATTTTGTTAACCAATGTATTTAGGACATTTATTAAAAAAAATAGTAAGTTTATATAAAAAAATATAAAGTTTGTGTTTTCAAGGAAATTGAATGTTTTTTCAACTTAAAATTTACTATTTAAACTTCCTTAACCAATGTCCTAAGAACATTGGTTAGCAAAATATTTGAAATTATGGTTAATACCTCATTTGGTTCCAAAATTTATACATATGCTTTAGTTGGTTTCTCGACTTAAAAAAGTGACAAGTTATTAGTCAATGAATTTTGCAAACGTTTAATTCGTTAGTCTTTACCCAATGTCTCAAGATAAAATGGTTAGATTGTTCATGGATTACTTATGGTAATACTATGAATGTTCAGGGACTACTTAAAGCAACCAAGGAGTAACTTATCATTTTTTTTAGTTGAGAAACCAAATAAGACAATAATATAGAGTTTAGAGACCAAATAGAGGCACACTCACCACACTACCTTGCACTAATGCATAGAAAAATAATTGCATGGATCATATTTAACAATTTTTTTTAAATAGAACACTTGTTAGCCAATCATTTATAAATATTATGAATCATTGATTTTACCATTTGTATAAATTAAAAATATATACTAAAATATATTTTTTCTGTTTCATTTTAACTGTCAAAAATCATACACTACACATATAAAGATAAACAAAAAAGCATCTTAATAAATGATAATTTAAATGTTTTATGTATAAAATATAAATAATCATTGAAATATTATAACATAACAAACACATATTATATGGTAACAAATATTTATAACACTTTTTTATGATCATCTAAATGTCATTTGTGATAAAATTAAAAATGATTAATTTACTTATTGTAGATAATATATATTTTAATTAAATTATCTTAACATAATAGAATATGTAACCTAATGGTAAAAGGGTGATTACTCTCCTTTAAAGTGCTAAGTTCAAGTCCCACATTTAACACAATAGTTTTAGAAAATTTTAAGCTCATTATGCAAACCCGGAATCGGCCGAGTTTTTACCGGATTTAATAACTGGCTATCACATCACACTTAATTACTTATTTTTTTTTTATTGTTAGGCGTGTGATGCATGGGGGAGATATATATATATATATATATATATATATATATAGACAGACACTTTAACTTTTATTAGAATGTGTACACTTTATTATTGAAATTTTACTATAAAATATATTAAAATATGGTTATTTAAAATAACTTAAAGAATAATTATAATAGTAAATGTTCAGAATAAAATGATTATAAAAGTGAAGAGCATAATTTTTAAAATTTTATTGAACAAAATAAGTATTTTCAAAGAGAAAATAATTTATTTTATAAGAAATCGTTATTGAAAGTATAACTCATTTGTATATTTAAATTTTTAGATGAGATCAATCAACGAAATATAATAATTGATTTTCCCTTTTCCCCATTCTTTTGCATCGTTGAAAAAAAAACTTTCTTTCCCTCTCCTCATATTTATTAATTCAATCGCACAGAAACTCAATTTTAAGGAAAAAATTCCCCGCACAAAAGCATTCTATATATCAACTCATTATTGAAAGTACATTTTTTTTAAGGAAATCTATCTTTTACTTTTTAATAAAGTAGTTTAAGAAAAGAGTAAAATCACATTTCGGTCATCAAATTTACATTTGTCACCATACTAATATTAAAAAAAAAAATCACCACATTACTTCTAATTCTGTTTCTGCTTTTAAAATAGTACTGGACAAAAAAGGCTTACACAAATGTGCCCTATAATCATTTTCAGGGTTTTTATTGAAATTTAAAATTGTTTTGAAATTAGGACATTTTAGTTTTTAGTCCCAAATTTGATTTTTTTTTTTTTTAGGATTAGACTTGTATCATGTTTCTTATGTCTTATGTCTATTACAACTAACTATTTAATCAAATAATGATATTATACACTTTTTTTTTAAATAAGAAATGTACACTTTTCTAAAAAAAATAAAAATCACATGTCATGTTTTGATTTAAAAATTAATTGAAATTACCACAACCAACATGATATAAGTTTTATCCTTTTTATTATTATTATTATTATAGTCTAGGATATTCCAATACCTCTACCCATGATTATTTGGACAACGTTATCTTTAAACCTTAAAAATAATTCATCCATGACTCCTTCTCCAAATTGTTCAAAAATAGCTCTAAAGTATGTGGCTATAAACTCCCCTCTCATATTCTCATCAACTACATTGTCAGGATCGTTTATGTCGGCATCCCAACCCATTATGATAGTTTCCAATCCATGAGCACTGAAAGATCCTTCTTCCTCAATAACTTCTTTAGCTTCTTCTATTCTAGGGTCATATAATGGTAAATCCAATAATTCCAATTTTGCCACTTCAATCAAATTCTGCAGTATACATGCCATGTTAGCGTGTTGTAATTAATGCATACCATTAATTTATTGAAAATTAATGATGTTCACAAAGAAAAAATGAGATTAATTTTTATGCTACGATGTCATCTAATGTATTATCATATAAGAAACTTTTGAGACAGTAAATAAGAGAGTCAACTACTTTATTTATATAATAACACATTATTGTGAAAATCTTTGATACTATCAGTATATAAAAATTAATGTCAAGAAAAATTATAAGGAAAAAGGAAGGAAAAATAAAACATATTTTGTACCTCTGAGACCATGTCATGGAGTGCCATGCCAATTAGTACCCAACAAGTTCTGAATTCACAAGTTTTCTCCCTTCCAATTAAAGTTAGCACCATCCCACCGCCTGCAGGGACCAATTCTTCTGAACGTGATTATAGAAACAATTTGAAGTCATGTTGGAATTGGCCAAGATATGCTTTGTGCATTGCTGGAGGACTTGTTAAATAAATGTTGTCCTTGTTAGCCAATCCCTTTGGAGCCTGTTAAAACCATGAGTGCAAAATTATAATTATTGTATGATAGTTAGTGTGTACGCGCGCGTGCAAGCTTTTGTCTCGGATATATATGGGCTTGGTCATTTTGGTGTACGTAATATAAACAATACAGAGTAAAAAGTTAATTTGATAATATCATTTTTCATTTAACATCAATTTGGTCATAATGTTTTTGGCACCAATTTAGTCTAATTATCATATGAACAAAATTAGTGAAATTTGATAGTTAAAATAAATTGATGCAAAACTTTGAAATGTTAGGACTAAATTGAAATCAAGAAATTTTTAAGATCAAATTTATGTCAAAATAAAAATGTTAAAGATCAAATTGGTTATTTACTCTAATTATAATATAGCTGAGAAAGCCAATGTAAACTGTTAGAGGAATGGAAGAAGTGTATGAAATTGTTCAGAAAGAGCCTTTTGTAGAGGCTCCCACCTGCATTTGAACGGCCGGTTTAAGAAAATCTTGAATATTTTTCTAAAATGTTGTTTTTGGTAAAATCAAACTCAGTTCACCTACTTGCTTAATGTACTGTCTGCCACTAAGCTAAGCACATTGTTATATATTTTGTTGTATTAAATTGTATATATTATCTATTTAATAAAATTAAATTATATTTTCTTTTATATTTATTAATTAAAATTCAGTTTAACAAGTGACTCAATGACTCACTGGTTGAACCAATGACCCGATAAGGTGACCAGGTCGATCACCGGCCTAATTTAATAACTATGTTTTTCCTCTAGTGTTTTGGATGATTGAGGGAGTGGTTTGAAAATGGTACTGAAATCATTTCCAAATAGATCATTCAAATAAAACTGAAAAACAGGTAGCTTGCGATTCAAGTTTTGGTTGCTCTAAACGGTCCGCTTGATTTGAAGGCTACAATGATTTCTAAGAGTGCTTCTAGGGAAGGGTCTTGTTGGACTCAAATTTTCAAATGTAAGAAATGAGATAAGAAGCGAAGCTAAAAGCGAAAATAGGTGAATGGTGAAATCAGAGCGTTCTTGGAACATTCTCGACTGTCATCACGTTACTGTCAATAACAATACTTTACCACTTTTCTTGTAGTGCGTACATAAAAGGTATATTAAATAATTTTAAATTAATGTAAAATCTATAAAAAAATAACAAAAATTTAATTTTAAAAATTATCAAAAAGAAATAAAATTAGTAATTAGTGATGACATTTATCTCATAAAATACGTGAAAAATCATCATTTATTTTTCAATTAATAAATATTAATAATTTTTTTATCCAAATTAAGGTCTTCAATTGGTCTTCAAAACAAAATTAAAGTACTTAATTGAAAATTTTTAAAATTAAGTTATTTAGTTAATATACATAATGGCATTAAATTTGAGTTCTTTCTACAATATTTTTCTCTTTTTGAGGACAAAACTAGCAAGTTTATAGAGAAAGAGATATGTACTTGAATCAGAGTTACTTGCGTGACTTTTATCTCCCATGCCACCGGTCATGTGGAGGACTTATTCTGTTGTAATACATAGTGAAATCCATGGCAGAGAAAAGGAGGATATATAGTCGAGAGAATTGAGAGAAAACGTGAATGATAATAAATTGAAAAAGTAATTTAATTTATAACTTATAATTTATCATTTTAGAAACTTAAAAGTCAGATTTTAGGAAATTAAACTAAAAACTTCCTGCTAGGGTAAAGATATTTGCAATTGGTAGTAGAAGAAGCTTGTCCACAAAAATCAGAGCTTAATTTTGGGAGACATACACGTCGTTTTCAGAATACATTTAATTGTAATTATTAAATTTGACTCAGTTTTAGACTCGGCCACCCCATTGAGTTGTTGAGTTGATGAATTATTAGTTGAACTAGATATAATTAAATAAATATATTAAAATATATTAAAAATTAAATAAATATAATAAAATAATTAAAATAAATTGTAATTTAACATATTTAAGTATGTATTATATATTATTAATTAAATATTATTACTAGCATAACGTGTTAGCCAGGTGGTGGCAAGGGGTGTAGAGCCTTATCTTAATGGTGCAAATTTGAATCTCTCATGCACTATGACTCGCTTAACCTGTCTGGGTTTGACTGATTTATGTTGAGTTTGACCTGTTTAATTGCATGTATAATCCAATTGAAGAATTGGTTTGGTTCTATGGCCAGGTCATTAGGTTTCGATTTCACCTGACCCGATCAGGTTTAATAACTACGCATTTAATGTGTGTTTCACGAGCATTATTTATCATTGACTTCTTAGATTTTATATATTTTTAAATACAATAAATCAGAATTAATGGTAGATAATGTTTTTAGAGTACGTATTAAATGTCCTTTAGGAACATACAATATTTTTTCTTGGATGAACCCCCAGTTAAGATCTAATGTTAGTTTTGGTCTCTAAAATTAAATGTCTGACTCACTTTAATCTTTGAAATTCAAAAATTAACATTTTAATCCTTAAAAGTGGACGGAGCTCCCTTCCTCAGTCCACTTTTATATGTCACGTTTCACCAAAAACTTTGTCCAAAATTAGTTATCATTTAATTAGATTAAAGAAGTACTAATTACTATATTTTAATTATGCCCCTATTTATTATGAACTTTCTACTATTGTGTATATTGCATTACAATTAATTTCCCATAAGAATAACTTAGTTTAAGTACTTGATGTTTCCTTTTAAGTATGAGCAAATTAATTATTTTCTTAATTAATCTATGATCAGTTGTCAAAAGTGACATATAAGAGTGGACAAAGAAAGTATGTCTCAAGTCAAGTTAGTCATTCAATTTATCATCATTAACATTTTTGCGGATTTATCACAATAATTTGATGAATTATATATGAATTAGAACATTAATCGCACCCCACTGTGGGGCATATTGCAAGCCCACTAATTTTTTTTTTGACAATTTAAAAACTAAACTCATGATATCAAATTTTATTATCATTTCATGATTTAATATAAATATTATTTAATGTGATATATTAACACTTTTCAATATCACTTTTGTTGAAATGTTTATCATAAGTTAGATTATTTTTTACTATACAAATTAACTCTAATCAATCATTTAACGAGTAAAAAGTTTATTAAGATCATATGAAATATGAATGAAAACAAAATTTGATGAGTTTTCTTAATTTTAAAAATTATTAAAAATGAAAATCGTTAGCCAGAGAAAACCCCTTTTATATTTCTCCATTGTCATGCATAGGATTATATCTAAAGACAATATTAGGGTAATATGCGACATTCTTTTTTTAAGAGACCTTTTGGTTAAATAAGATATGCACCCTCTTTTTTCGATAATTGAGAGCTCAAACGAACAAAAAGGGAGGAGAGTACAAGACAATATAACAAGACAATATAGCCAGTGGCTATGATACATGTGCGCTTATGCATCCTTTAAGCATTCTTTATAAGGGAAATTACAAGGGTAGGGAATTCCAATACTTCTACCTCCATGACTATTTTGACAACCTTATTTTTAAACCTTAGAAATAATTCATCCATGACTGCTTCCCCAAATTGCTCCTTCAAGATAGGTTCAAAAACAGCTCTGTAATATGTGGCTATAAACTCCCCTCTCTTATACTCATCAAGTACATTGTCAGGATCAACACCTTCATTTATGTCGGCATCCCAACCCATTATGATAGTTTCCCATCTATGAAGACTGAAAGATCCTTCTTCCTCAATAACTTGTTTAACTTCCTCTATTGTAGGGTCATATAATGGTATATCAAAGAATTCCAATTTTTCCGCTTCAATCAAATTCTGCATTATATACCGTATTACCAAGTTGTAATTAATGTATACCATTGATTTGTTGAAAATTAATGTGTTCAAAGAGGAAAAAAAATTGATTTCTATGTACTGATAATGTAAAAAAAAAAAAATTATACGTTTATCCTATTGTGTATTATTATATTGGAGACTTTTGAGATAAGTGAGTGTGAAACCCAATCATTTTTACTTACGATATAACACATGATTGATCTAAAAGATTTTTACATTATCATTGCATGAAAACTAATGTCAATAAAAATTATAGGGAAAAAGAAAAAGAAAACATATTTTGTACCTCTAAGACCATGTCATGGAGTGCCATGCCAATTAGCCCCCAGCAAGATCTGAATTCACAAGTTTTCTCCCTTCCAATGAAAGTCAGAACCATCCCACCGCCGGGCACCAATTCTTCTGAACGCAATTTCAGAAATAGTTTGAAGTCATGTTGGAATTGGCCAAGATATGCTTCGTGCATTGCTGGTGGACTTGTTCTTGTTAAAGAAATGTTGTCCTTGTTATCCAATCCCTTTGGAGCCTTTTAAAACCATGAGAGCAAAATAATAATTATTGTATCATATTTTGGATGAAACATAATATAGAGTAAATAGTTGATTTGATGCTAAATTTTTATTTTGGCATCAATTTGGTTCTGAACAAATTTTGGTGTCAATTTAGTCATATCATTTTTAAATTGACATCAATTTAGTTCAGTTGTTAAATTATGTAAACGAAATTAGTAAAATTTGATAGTTTGACTAAATCGATGTGAAACTTTAAATGTTTCGACTAAATTGAGGTAAAAAATATTTTGAGAAAAACTAACAAGTGATTAAGAAATCAAAGGTGATCATTTTTGTATTGAGAAGATAAAGTAGTATGTTTTCAATGAGAATAAATGCATTCTAAGCTTAAAAGTTACTACTATTTTAGCTTCTTTAACCAATGTCTTAAGGTCATTAATTAGTAAAATTCAAATATTTTTTTATGACCAAATTGATGTCAAATGAAAATTTAGGACCATAATGGTCATTTACTTCGATAATTTACCTTAGAAAGCCAATGTAGACTGTAACATGAATGGAAGAAGTGTATGAAATTGTTTGGAAAGAGCCTCTTGTGGAATGTCCCAGGAGTTGCGCTAATGAAACATGGACCGAATTCTTGTCCCTTCTTTTCTTCAAGTGTTTCGTAGAAAAGAGGGAGTGATTTGAAAATGGTGTTGAAATCATTACCAAATAGATCATTCAAAAAGAATTGGAAAATAGGTAGCTTGAGGTTGAAGTTGAAACTAGTGGTATCAACAATATTGATAATCTCATATACCAACTGAAGAGTGTTTGGTCCTGAAGAACATCCTAGATCAGCCACCTTCAAACATTCAGGAACAACACTACAACAAAGCCTTGTGATACCTTCTTCTAGAATGGGTCTTGCCTTCAACATTGCTTTTTTCTACATAAGATTTAACATATCATTGTCAACAATAAAATCAGTGACAATTAGGCAGCATTTTGTTATTATCATGTGACAAAAAGGACAAAGACAATGAGACATAAAAACATGTTTATTGTATCCATGTTTTATTAAAATACAAAGGTTAGCTTAAAAATTATTTATAAATCATATCTCTTGTGTCTCATTTTTTTGGTACAAAAATTAATTTAAAATTGTCTAGTGAAGGACAATTTTTCTTTTGTCCTCACCCCTTCTCCAAATATAATTCTAATCTTAATATTTTTATCTTAAGACAATAGTTAATTAATACTACCTTATGAAACCTGCCACATAGCTACATAAGCAAAGTTAGTAGTTAACTAATGGCGTGTTTGGTACCAGGGACAAGGTGGGGGACAGAAACACAGAAACACAAAATTCATATATTTTTTATATCTTACTGAAATTGGGATAGAGAGAATAGAAATTTTTTTCTTAGAGGGACACAATATTGGGATCTAGAGAGACAAAAACTTTCTTTGTCTCTGTCCTCGTGTCTTTGTCTCCCTGTCATAACTCTATACCACACGCAACCTCCAAGGTGTGTTTGGAATCAAATAAGATGGGAAATGATTTGATTTGTAAATCAATTCCCATTTTGGTATCTTAAGAAAAAAGAGAATTTATTTGATTCTCTAAATCCATGAGAATTCAATTTGTTTACGTTAGAAAACCTATCATTTTTGTAAGGATTTGGTTGGAATTAAATTTATTTTGACATAGAAGACTATTTTATCCCTATTCAACTAATTAAATTTACAAACTCTATCATCAAATCAAATCAAACTTATTATTATAAAAGACTATTTGATTCCTATTTTTTTCCAAAATAATTTTTTTCAAAAAAATATTTTTTTGAAAAAAAATTACCAAAAATAATTTTTTCAATTTTTTTCAAAAAATTCCAAACAAATTTTTTTTGGAAAAAATATATTTTTTAAAAAAATTCCAACTTTTCAAATTTTTTTTTTCAAAATATATTTATTAAAAAAATTTCAATTCCTATTTTAATATGGGTAAAAATGTAAATTAATCAAACAAAATGAAATTAATTCTTATTTTAATGAATTGTAATTAATTTTTAAAATAATTCCATTTCTATCTTATGTAATTGATCTTAAACATAATAATTAATTTGCAATTCAAATCATTTCAGAAACATTTCATTCCAAACTCACCCTAAGAGTTCCAAGGACAACATCGTTGTTTTTTGGGGTGGATCTGTTGTGTGTTGTTCTTCTGGGGTTGGTTAGATTGTTTTTTATTTGTATAGCCTCTAACTATCTCATCGCCTTTTGGGACCTGTGAGATCTCATATATCCAAAAAAAAAAAAAAATGAATTCAGGAAATTTTATAAAGAGATTGGGCAAGTACTTGAAGCAGACAGTTATTTGCGTAGCTTTTGTCTCCCACGCCACCATTCATGTGGAGGACTTCTTGTGTTGTCATATCCACAGGCAAGTGACGTGCTTCCTTTGTTGCAATTGGTGATAGTGCGGATATGGTCATGATTTAACACACTAGATTTCTAGCACTAATCAATCACATTTAGAGACACATGTTAGAACTTACTTATGGCTGCAAATAAAACATCATCAATTAACTAACAGCAAATTGAAAGAACAAATTAACAACACAAGAAATTTATAATATAGTTCAACTTATGTCTTTTTGATACGGATTAAAGTAACAAATATTTTATTTAAAAAAAAAGTATAATCAATTCAAAACTCTAAATGCACCAACAAATTAATACTTTACGATATATATTTTCTTATACACTCAAACTCACATGATATAATAGAGAAAGATGTAGTAGACCAATTTAGAAATGGTTCTCCTCGAGTGCTCTTTGTTGTGCATTGATCTGCCACCACTAACTAGCTTTATATAGAGATGAGATGACACTCCTAACATGCGTTTCATCTTTTGAAGCTACAACTGTCAACAGGCAGCACGCACACATGTGTAACATCATGTACCACATTTTATTTTATTTTTTTTATATTTTGGTTTCATTAATTAATTAATTAATCAAGGCAAAATACGTCACGACAATTATCTAAGTACATCAATCTAACCACCTAGATCATACACATTTAACACTCCTCAGCTAACATTAATGGAGACTAATTATAAATCTCTCAGTAAAAATTTAATTGGAAAAAATTCCTAATTTTTTTAGAATAAAATGATATTCAATTAACACTAAATTAAGACTCCCTTATATTATAATCACTAAGAATTACAGGTTCAACCAAAACAAAATACAAAACAACACAAAAGCATATGCAGAAATCACAATTAAACCCTCCCTCGGACTCTTCTAACGCAATCTAAAATTATACCGCTTCATGTGCCACATTTAGTGTATACTTACTATTAATTTTTTATTTTATACATATATATATATATATATATATATTTTCAAATAATATAAATTAAAATCAGTGATTTGTCACGTTTTAAAATTGTAAATTACTATGCTAGTGTATATTTTTTCCCCAGCTTACACATGCAATGCAAGTATGAAGTATACATTTCTCCCCAACTTACACATGTACATCGTGTGTCATACTGGATACATGGACCTATCCAAAATTTTGAAATTTTTGTACAGTGATAGATCATTGTGTGGTGTGCTTTAATCAGGGCATCTAGTGTTTTGGTTCACAACAAATCGGGCTATCAAACGGGTTAATTTGACCCATTTAGGCTTAATTTGACTAATTCGTGAGCCTAAATATAACAGGCCTAAATAGACTTTTACTATTCATGAGCTGATTTTTATATGTTTGGAATATTTATTTATGTAGGTAAATGAATTACTTTGCAGGTTATGCTTATATTAACACTAAACGGGGCAGGTCTAAATGGGTTTTTGTTATTCGCAAATCAAATTTTATACGTTTGATCCATCTATTTAACCGAGTAAATGAGTCGAACTCACGGGTTGAGCTTATTTTAACAGCTGTAACGAATCCCCTACTTTTAACCGGTGTGGCATGATATCCATTGGCAGGTGCGAAGGTAACAATGAGAAGGGCAAATGAACATCAATGTTATAAGCACTAACACGGGCATTGACATAAAATACGACGTAATATAGGATATGATGATTTGTTAATTTTAAAATTTTATAGAATACGAACTCGGTATATATATATATATATATATATAAAATTTAATATTTATAATAATATTTTAACACTTTTATTGATATTAAATTTTTAATTTTTAATATTTTCTAAACTCCTTTTAAAATATATGAAGCATTTTAAATAGTTTATGTAACAATATTTTCTAATTTTTTAAGAGTTTATAGTATTATAAGTTATTTAATATTTAAAATATTTTTTATTCAATTAGGTCTAAAACCTTTTGGATATAACTCGAACATACTTAGATATAATTAATCATAAATTTTTTATTTGAATACTTTTAAACACTTACAAACACGTGTGTTGGACAAATGTTTTTATGTATTTATATCTATGATGTATCAAATATATGAATATGTTAGTCTCACAAAGTGTTTAGATATGGACAAATTGGTTGGACAAGGGACGATGTGTGGTCACCATTTCATGGTACATGGATTCTAAACTCCACATCTTCCTATTGACTAAAATGACCGTTCTGCCCCCATGCCTTCCTAGCCAGAATGCGATGTTCTCTCTAAGCCTAATGCATGCCAATCACATCTTGCTGCTAGAACAGTTAGTTAGATCCATGAAGTTGGTTGAGTTGGTCCTTCACAAGTATATGTTTCTCGTCGGTAGATACATAATTTCCTTTAAAAGTTTGTTAAAAGTTGGACGGTGGAGAAATACATGTGGCATCATTTGGTCCTTTCATTTTTCCTCTAAAAGGCATTTATTTATCACACGACTAACATGAGATAATTGCCACCGATATTGACCAATGAAATTACTGAGCCTCCTTAGCTACCAATTTATATCTTAAATGTTGTGAATACTAGTGTTTAGCTGGTGTTATGCATAGGACAAGTGATTTGAACAGATCTAATTCTGTTAATAATTTTGTTGTGCAACATAAAAAATTGAGGGAAATAGATTTTTATTGACAGAATTGTTTTGGTAAAGAATATCATTAATTGACAATTCAATTAAAAAGAGATGGTCCATGATTTATGATTATGTAATATATTATAGTATCTCTTAAATTATATTCTCTCTATTCCCTCTTATTTATTATTTTTTATTCAAAATTTTGTTAAAGATTACTTGTTATTTAATTAAATTAAGAAAATATTAAAAAAACCCAAATTATATCCTTATTCGTTTTTCATTGTTTTAGCAACACCTAATAACTATAGTACTAATTATTCAATGTTAATTTAGTCTGTGCATTCTATGTCTTTTCTATTTTTGTGCTAATTAAATGACTTCTTAATACGTGTAGTTTTTGTCACAAGTGAGATAAGTGTAATTTTTTCATTTAATTAAGCTAATTTAGTATGTTGATCCTCTCTTTACCATTTAAGATAAGTGTAATTTTTCATCACTATTATCCTATTAAGAAAGATGATTAAGAGAAAGAAATTATATTTTATTTATATATTTTATTTTTTATTTTTAACATTAATTAAATGGTTTATTAAATTATGTGTCATTATAAAAAATGACGACGATAGAGGGAGTAATTAATTTTTTTTTCACATGACCACAACATCCACACATGTAGGTCCAACATACTTAACGTTAATTCTTCAAATACAATTAAACATTAATGTGTTGTCACCCTTTCTCTTATTTTATCAAGTTAAATACACAATCACTTCCACTACAGTTGTAAGCAAAGTGTGGCACAAACTAAAACTACGTATGAGGTTAGCGAGTATTTGCGATTACAAATAAAACTGTCATAACACGCACTAAAACGTCATTAATTTTAATGTGTGATCAAATAATAATTTATAAAACTAAATTAACCCTAAAAAAGGTAGTATAGGGGATAACTTAAGTTGTCTCTAAGAAAGCAATTTCCAAGCTAATTATAATGATAATAACAATTAAATGGGGGGTTTTCATGAGAATTAAGTAATGATGAATAACAATAATTAAAACAATATCCCGCACACGGCATTTTAAGACTAAAGATCAATTCATTGGTCCCTATATTCATTATTCATAAGTGGTGTTGTTTTCTAGTTGAAATCTTTAACTAACTTGAACAATCTAATTAGATCTAATTAGTTCCCCTAAGTTCTAAAATTCTAAGCCAATAAACTCTACAATTATCAAAGTCTTTTAAACTAGAATCAATCCTAACCACCACATGCAATCGCTATATCACAAATTAGGAAATGAACGAGCATGAATAAACCTTAAGCATTGAACCTCTAATTGATCTTAATTTAAAACTATCGCATGCAAGATATTAGGAAAACTACCCCTTATGATCAGTGGAGGATAAGACACAAAATAAATAAATTAAAGAAAGAAGAAGTATAGAGATCTGAAAATAAGTGTGAAACCTGAGTTAATACAAGAAAGATGAGTCAAATCACGAAGAAATTAACTCACACACGATTTCGAACGAGATAAAACTAATAATGCATCACTAATATCAATCCTAAGATGCCGGACAAATAAAGGAAAAACCGTGTAGAAATCTAATCCTAAGAGCAGCTGGGAGCTGATGTGTGAGGTTCTCTTAATTGTGTTCACCATATGTCTATTTATAACCTTTTGGGATTTTAAAATAGGGTTTTGGGCTTCTGCAATCGTGTCTCGCGCGAGGCACTCTCACTGAGCCATATTTCTCACTCTCTGTTTGCAACGTCTAGCGCGAGATAAGTTAGTGTCTCGAGCGAGATGCCTTCCAGAATCCAAATCCTTGCTTTTTGTGTTCTATGTCTCGAGTGAGATGAAGCAACGTCTCACGCGAGATGTCTTCCAGAATCTCAATTTGGCTCTTTTCTTCTATTCCTTGCTCCCTTTGCTCCCCTTCTTGCACCAACACTCAATTACCTGTGATTCTAACGACTCAAACACAAGATGTTAAACACATAGGTTACTTGAGACAATTAAAAATCATTTAAAAATGGCGCTTAAACCATAGTTTTCTCAATTATGCTCATAAAACGACAATTATGCGAATCTTACCAATTAGCCATCAAAATCACATAAATTCTAGGCTGCAATGCTCAATTATAGAGTATACAAATGTCTGATAAAATCTCTCTGTCATGTCATATAAACTAAGAATTGCAGTCATAAGTTTTCTTACAACCTCATTTTCAATCTCAGTGTTAGTAATAACCCTATATAATGTCAGAACTAAACAAAAACTTACATGAATTTTCAGGGATTAAAGCGACTTACACGAACACTCTCAGTGTCCAAACTAACCCTTAAATAATTCTAAAAGGGAAAATGCTCATTTAAGTCTATGTATGTATAAGTCTGGATCATTTTGGTCCATCAAATTCAAAATCTAATTATATTGGTAAATTTGTAAATTTATTTTGGGATTTATAAAATTGTAATCCTTGAAATAATAGTATATGGATGAAATTAGTCTCTCATTTCATTAATTTTTCACATTAAATGAGAAAATGATAACAATAGAGAGTATATATCAACACTAAAGGCTAAACATATTCTACAAGACGATACTTGGAACTACAAATATTAGTTGTTATTCTAGCGTCACTAACCAACATAACTCCTCTTGGAACCTAACTTGCAATTGCAATAAATACAACTACATCTCATTTACAATCTCACTTACTATTAATGTCCATTTTAAAAAATGTAATCAATAAACGAAAATGTGACAATACACTAATATTTATAAACTCATGGATTAATTTCATTAACAAATTATAATTACAATTATTACACTTTCTATGACTAATAGGAGCATTACCTCAATTTAACGATTAAGCGAATAAGCGAATTTAGTATTTGCCTATAAAATATATTACTTAATGGGTTAATTATGTTTTTAGTCCCTGTAAAATTAGAAAGTTTGATTTTAGTCCTTGCATAAAATTTTTAGTCCCTGAAAAATTATAAAATTAGGTTTTAGTCCCTGGGGTGAGGTGAGGGTTGACTGGACTGACGTGGCGCTGACGCAGCGCGCTGCATGGGATGCCACGTGACATAATCCCAAAACCCAACTCAGACCCACGACCCGAACCAAATTATGACCCGACCCGTTTAAAAAAAAAACCCTCTTCCAGCCCTCAGCCCCCACGCC
>QANU01102951.1:320332-366195 GCA_003254905.1 Nissolia schottii | reverse complement strand
AGTTTATATGACAATCTGCTCTTTAGATACTAAATTCTTTTTCGAATTATGTTTGCATTTGAAGGGGGAAATTAAAGCAGGGAATATAATTGCACAAACTGTATGAAATGCATTGCGAGCAAATATCATATTTGCGTATTGTAAGACGGTAATTTCAAAAATTGAATGGATTATAAGTAGAGATTCTTAACTTAGAACAGATAACTATTTTTCCCACCCTACATAGACCGAATTTCTAAAATTCCTCTCTTCAGTTTAATCACGGTTCCTCATGCTCAAATTGCCAAGCATTCGCACTCGACCTACGGACTTCATCATCCATGTTTCTTTCATCTTCCTCAACCTAATTAAGCTACCTCATTTTTATATATTATCACAATTTGTTCATTAACATCACAATTAATTTAATAAATCAAATTTTAAAAATATTAGGAAATGAAGTTTTAAACAAATTTACTAAATATTTACTCATTACATTAATTTTAATTGAGTTAAATTTTAATTGTTGTCAACACTTTTTTTTTGGCAAAATTTATAGAGATGATAATTATGTTAATATCTTCAATAATTGACAAAAATTATTATTAAATCTAACTTTTCATCTGATAATTTGACACAAAACTCGAGAATCACAATTAAGTGAAAGAAATTCACTCTCTCTTAATCGAATAATGCAAGAGCTGAGATAAGTAATACGGAGAGCAGCATTGTCAAGTTGCAATGATGGGTGGGGGCTCAAACCGTTGCCTCCCTCAGTTGTTACCTGTGCCTTGCTTGGACCGCCTTCACGTTGTTACCTTTATGTATATTCTATACTTGAATTAATGAGTTAAAAAAATTAAACTTTTATAAAAGAAAGAATAAATAAAATTATAATATACTTAAAATAACTCTAATAAAGCATCATTAATAAAAATTCTATTTTGTTAATAAAAAATTAATAAATTAAATTATTAATATTCAGATTAATCCTATTAATATTTTTTCAAAAAATATTAACAATAAGCTTAATTTATTAATTTTTTATCCATAAAATAAATTTTGTATTAATGATACTCTATTAAAGTTATTGTAAACCTATTAAATATTTTATTACGAAAATTATATGTATTTTATACTTGAATTGTGTTACCAATGAGTTAAAAAAAAATCAAACAAAGCAAAAAAGGTACAAATAAAATTATAACTTGAATTATTTTAAGTTTATTATAATTTTTATTTGTACTTTTTTTCCATAAATGTTTGATTTTTTTTTTAACTCTCGGTAACATAGTTCAAGTATAAAATATATATAATGGTTGTGGCAAAATAATATAATAATATTGATTGCTTAGTGATAATGATGTTTGCTAATTTAGCTTGATATACTAAATTTAACTTTTGAGTCACTAACTAGTAACACTATTTAATTATATAATAAATATAATTGTTGTAACATTTTATCACAATAAAGCTAGTAGCTTAGTGGCAAAGTTACTTGCTTCTAATTGAAGGAACCCATGCTAGGCACATGCCAACGACACTGACGTGGACGGGGTGACGTGACAGCTAACGTGTCACATATGTTAAGTGTCACGTCAGTAACCACTGTTAAGCAGGCTGACAGAAGGATGAAATTGTCCGACTTTAAAAGTTAAAAGGGATAAAATTAATCAAAAAAAAATAATAGGAACCAAGTTAATCGAAATGAAAATCAAAAGAGACTAAATTAGGAATTTTTCCAAAAAGAAAAATTGTTTTACCTAAAAACTCATGAATCATAAAAGACTCTTCATTTTCTCTCCTTTTATATTCTATTTACATCTTTCTCATCTATCTTCTTTTTTCCCAGGTCAAAATGTTAACCCCCAATACAATGTAATAAAAATATCTATTTTTTCCCTTTGCTTCTAGCTCACAACCTGAAAAGCTTTTAGTTGGGATCATCATAAAAGTTGTTTACTTTGATAAATCCAACTTCAAAGTCCACTTAACGTGTTCTTTCTTCTTTATAATATTTTCTTTTACTTTTTTTTCCTTTATTTTTTACTATTTAATCTTAATGAAAAAGATAAACTATACGTCGAACCATGTTTGTTGCTATATATATCCACTCTCTTCTGCTATTATTCTAACAAGATTCATGCTATTTTTCTTATGTAGATATAAAATCATTACTTGATATTAATTATTATACACTACAATCCCCTCAAAGTGAATACGAAAAGGAAGCAGAAACACATTGTAATGGGAAAGAAAATGCAACTAATCTAGTTCACCGTATGATGGATTATGATTGTTTTGGAGATGTGATTGTTTTTGACACTACTTATCGCACAAACAGATATAATCTAGCGTGCTCACCATTTGTGGTTGTGCATTTTTATTGGATGAGACAACTACATCATTTGAACGGTTTTTTAGAACATATTTTAAATGAATGGGTAATTAGTCGCTAAAGACTATTTTTACCGATCAAGGTCAAGCAATGACAAAGGCAATTGAAAAGGTATTTTCTAACACATCTCATCGGTCATGTTTGTGGCATATATCTAAGAATGCACCTTCACATTTAGGTGGATTAAACAATGATAAAGGTTTTCATCTCATCGGTTATGTTTGCAAGGATGTGAATCAGAGAAAGAATTTGAGGGACACTTGAGTTGGAACGGTGTAGGACACGCAGTGGAAATAAAAAGATTTACCAGGTCAAGTTTAGTACAAACTTTACCAACATATATAAAACTTTATCCTCACAACAAAAATAATAAAATGTATACATAGAATTTTCCATTAATTTAATTATCACGTACGATACTGCTATACTAAAGGAACAAAATAAAATAAAAAAAAAATTGGATAATATCCTTATTCATGGCTACACATAATTGAAGCTTGGCATATAACGAGGACCAGCTAATTGTGAATCTCTTTAAGAATTCTTTGTGAGGGATATTACGAGGCTAGAAAACTCCAATACCTTTATATCGATGATCATTTGGACCATAATATTTTTAAACCTAAGGTACAATTCCTCCATGATTCCTTCCCCGAATTGCGCTTTCAAAAGAGGTTCTGTAACAGCTCTAATGATTTTGGCTATAACCTCCCCTCTCATGTTTTCATCAACTTCATTGGCATTGCCTTCATTTATGTTGGCATCCCAACCCATGACAATAGTTTCGATTCTATCAAGAGTGAAAGATCCTTCTTCCTCAATTATTTGTCTAGCCTCTGTTACTGTGGGGTGGAATAATGGGAGATTAAAGGCTTCTAATTTTACCTTCTCGATCAAATTCTGCAGTGTACACCGTATTTCGCATTAACATTTTATGATGCAAGACGTTAATTTATCAGTAATATTATGCGCCAACAGTATAATTTTTTTTTTTATATAGCTTAAAAACTTGAAAAGTAGATTTTTCTGATAAATTCTTCTTTTTAGTATTTTTTTTTTACTGAAAATAGAAATTTTTTTATATTATGATTATTTTAAAAAATTTATACAAGTACACAATGAGAATTGTATTTTCAGTTTGAAAAAGTGATTTTTAATTAAATAATATGAAACAAACACACCATATTGCAAAAATATGAAGAGTTGTTTGTTGAAAATTGCCATTATCTTAGTGATAAATCTAATGAAATGATATCACATCGGGTACTATTATCCATTCACCACATTTAACGAATGAAACAAAACTTGCATCAAGTTCATTATATCCATAATTGACATCCTTTATGCAAATCTCACGATTGCAAGTGTACAATTTTTTGAAAATTGTAATTTATAAATCACTAGTGTCTCAAAAACAATTGTACACATGTCATTGTGTAATTTGAATAATGGATATAATAGATGTAAAAGACTTGACGCAAGTTTTATCCTACCAGATAAGTAACTAAAATCTTCAATTATTCACACTTCAATCCTCATATGTTCAAAATGATGTCAAAATTATGGATTCAAAATTTATATACAATGGAAATCACTCATTCTAGGAGCAAGTACACTTATTTTATTCAATAATTTTCTTTTATGTAAATTGAATTCAATCAATTCGACCGTTCAATTAAGTAATACTTTATTAAAGACAAGCACAACAATTTTAAGGAAAATTAGACATCAATAGATTTGAAATTAAATAGTGAATACATACTTACTCATATTTTTAAAACCATATTATACGTTAAAGTAAAGTAGAGAGATAGAATATCAAATTATTTTTAAATTTTATGAAATTTTAAATCTACATTATTTGAGATTTTAATTCAATGATTAAATTGATTAAATTCAATCTTCATTTTATTGAGCTTTTTAAAGTCAATAGATATTGAATGCGTATATATTTGTCTTAGTTTATTTGAGATTAATAATGCTTACAAATTAAGAGAAATACCTCCAAAACCATGTCGTTGAGAATCGTGCCAAGTATCTCCCAAGCAGTCCTTAGTTCAAAATTTTCTTCAATTCCAATTAAAGTCAGAACCATCCCACCGCGGGGCACCAATTCTTCTGAACGTGATTTTAGAAACAGTTTGAAGTCATGTTGGAATTGCTCAAGGTATGCTTTGTGCATTGCTGGTGGACCTGTTCTTGTTAACCAAATGTTGTCCTTGTTATCCAACCTCTTTGGAGCCTGTTAGAAGAATGCATCAGTGTGTCAAATTATAATAACCCAAACATATTTTGGATGAAAATTGTATGATACCCAAATTTCTTGGAATTTAATTTCCAAGAGTTTAAAGTTTATGTGTTAACATGGACAAATCAGATTATGATACATAATTTATTTGATATCATAACAAAACTTATTTGAATTATGTGTCATAATTTAGATTGTTCACACACACATGAATTTTAATCTCTCAAAATTTTCTTGGATATCATAAAAGTCCCTTCTTAATGTATTGTACGTACCTGAGAAAGCCAATGTAGACTATACGAGGAATGGAAAAAGTGTATGGAATTGCTGGGAAAAAGCCTATTGTAGAAGCTCCCAGGAGTTGCATTAATGAAACATGATCCAAATTCACGTCCCTTCTTTTCTGCTAGTGTTTCGTAGAATTGAGGGAGTGATTTGAAAATGGTGTTGAAATCATTTCCAAATAAATCATTCAAATAAAACTGAAAAATAGGTGGCTTGCGATTCAATTTGCAACTAGTGATATCAACAATGTTGATGATGTCATATACCAATTGAAGAGCATTTTGTCCTGAAGAACATCCTAAATCAACCACCTTCAAACATTCAGGAACAATAATGCTGCGACAGAGTCTTGTGATACCTTCTTCTAATAAGGGTTTTGCCTTCGACATCCCCTTTTGCTACATAAAATTCAACTCGGATTAGTTTTGCGAACAATAAAATCAATGACATATTGACATATATTATGGACAAACTTAAGCAAAATTTCTCCCTTTGTTCTAGTATATAACTAGGAGTTGTAAGGAAATTAAACATCAAGAAGTTCATAGAGAAAAAGATTGTCTACGTACTTGAAGCAGAGAGTTATTTGCATAGCTTTTATCTCCCACGCCATCATTCATGTGAAGGACTTGTTGTGTTGTCGTAGTTACATCTAATTCATGATGTGCTTCCTTTGATGTTGCCATTGGTGATAGATAAATCGCACAAGGTATTCTTTGTGCACTGCTGAAGGGCATTCCTTTGTTAGGTAAATTGCCCCTTTGTTAAGTGGTTGTGCTTCATTTATATATAAACTCCTTATTTGGGAGTCTCTTGCAACTTGCCAAATAGCACAATAGAAAATCAAATATCACACTAAAATATTTTGGTTAACACTTAACATAAAATAATAATAAATGATACGAGCTGTCAACGCTTACGATTCATACTTTATTTGTCAACTATTTGCAAAAGAATTATGAATTTCAAAATTCAGGTTTGACTATCTATAGAATATTTACATCTTTATTTAATTGTTGATATCCAATTAATTCATCCTGTTAAATTCATTAAATATGTCATATATGCTTAGAAGCTAATCACCACCGATGCCAACGTTGACATGGGACATAACACGACACGTGACACAATGACATATTAATTTTAAAATTTTATAGGGACACGATATATATAGGTAAAAAATTAAATATTTATAAAAATATCTAATATTTTATTAATATCAAACTACTAATTTTTAATATTTTTCAACGCTCTTTCAAAATATATGGAACATTTAATATATTTTTATATATATCAATATTTGCTATTTTTTACGGGTCCAAAATTCAAGGGTATCGATACCTTAGCATCAAAGATTTCGCCATGTGTTCCACTAACTCAAATTGTTTATTGTTTTAAATTTGTGATTGAATCACAATCTTTCAAATACAATGAGGTATCGATAGCTTCATAGAAGCTTGGTTATAGAAGGAAAAATCTATTACTATAAATTATTTAGTATTTAAAATATTTTTTACTCGGACATGACTCAAACACAACCCAAAAAACTTTTGGATATAGCTCGGACATGCTTAAACATTGTTAATTATGAATTTTTTATTTGGACATTTTTCGAACATGTGCGACACGTGAATGAATGTCTTCCTGTGTCAGTGTTCACAATGTGTCAAACAAGTGAATACTGCAGTTTCAGGAAGTATTTGTGCTTCTTAGCTTAGAAATTCTTTATTGATATAAGAAAATGGTAGATAATATAATGGACCAATAATTTTATTTAAAGTGACAAATAAAATGGTGTCTATGCATGATATTTGATTATAAAGCTAAACCCTAAACCCTAAACCCTAAACCCTAAAGCCATTGAAGATATCAAGAACCATTTTTTTGAGAACTTAAGTGTATGCATAGAAATAATTGAATAATTTTATATTTTAACATGTTTTTTTTATGTAAGAGCTATTTTAATTTGCAATGTGTATAATATTTAGAAATGATGGTTGCCAANACCAACTTCGTCGCCCTTGTCTTCTTCTAGACTTTTATAAAACTCAAGGATTGGTTTAATGTGTGTGTTTTTAGTTTTGTTTTAATGGAAAAGAAAAGGAAAATAAAAATTTGGGAGAACTTAATCATGATTTTAACATTTTAAAATCATAACAATATTTTATTTCTTTTCTCTCAAAACAAATCTCAGGACACACCCTTTAATTGAAATCAAACATGGGTGGCTCATTGCGAGGATTCATTCTCAATTGGAAGGCAGCACGAGAAGCAGGTGAAATTGAATGTTAATTAATGCATGCTAATGGACAATCACGACAATGACCCACCCTTGCATATGCGCCAGCCACTCCACTTATCCATAAAACTGATTTCTTGTTTTAATAATATGTTAATAATAACGTGATCCTTAATTATGAGTGAGGCTGCAGCTGCTTGTTGACTTTTGCTGCTTACACTTATGAGTTATGACAGACTTTTTGTTTATAGAGAGCGATTATTGACTTTATATATCCATTTTTCTTATACTTGAATACATATCCATATTTAATAGTCTAATAATAAATATGAATACATAATAGTCAAAGTAGGACTGCTCTCACTAACAAATTGACGGCTGGCGTTTGTGGACGTATATATGTTGACCTTCCCGTCTTCTAGAATGCATTTTGCATGCT
The DNA here is from genome assembly GCA_003254905.1 of Nissolia schottii. Taxonomy (NCBI): domain Eukaryota; kingdom Viridiplantae; phylum Streptophyta; class Magnoliopsida; order Fabales; family Fabaceae; genus Nissolia; species Nissolia schottii. The sequence continues at coordinate 358,607 of QANU01102951.1, read as the reverse complement.
ACAAACCATTAAAAATAAAAATTAGTTTTCTTGACCAAAATAAATAAATAAGGTAACGAGTTAGCTCACTGCAAAATTGAAGTGACAAAATGGATCAGCAGCTGTAGCCCACAGATCTTTTCCACCTATATGAAATTATGGCTTAAAGATTCTTTGTATTTAATATTTATCATTACTCTTTAATTTGCACAATGTGATCAGTTAACATGGCCTACTTGGTCGGGAGGGATCACATTGCACGCATGAGCAAAGTGAAAAAGGGAACCAACAAATCCGAGCTTGAATCGTGGGCACGAAATTCACATTTTGGATGTGTTTGGATTAATTTAAAAAATAAATACATTTTTTTACATAATTTTTCATTGTTAATGACCTTTATTTTTAAGAGCTTTATTTTGCATTTATAACTAAAAATCACTTCTTATTTTACATTTTTTAGAAATTGATTATTATTAACTTAAAAAGAAAAATAGTATTTTAAGCTCTCTTTTTTAAGTACATTTTATTAAAATTATATCTAAATACCTTTATTTTATATTCCGTTCTTTATGTATTATCAATTCACTTTGAGTTATGCGCGAATGTTAAAGAAATATAATTAAAAAAATCTCAGCAAAGAAAAATTGATAGTACTTCCTCCAATCTAAAATATATGACACTTTCACATTTTGGGTACATTTATAAATCAATATATTTTGACATATATAATTGTGTCCATATCAAGGTTAAGAAAATCAGACCGAACATCAAACCGGTCAAGACAGGAGTTCAAGGGTTCAGAGGTTCAACTGGTTCAATCAGGATTGAATCAAAATATATATTTTATTATTTACATGCACATATATGATTAATCATATACTATATAATAAACAAAAATCACTTTTATATAGTATTTGTACATTATTAGTATAGTGGAAGTATATTTTTCAACAAAATATATAGGTATTAACATCAAAATCACTAAAATATATATTTATTTATTATTTATTCATTCATTTTCTTAAAAAAATCACAATTAAAAAAAAAACCGCTCTAGTTCTGACCATTCTAGTTCGCCAGTTGCTACCGGTTTTGGCTGGCTTCGGCCGATTCTTTCCAGTTCCAAGTATAGGCGATTTTTGGGGGTTGCTCAGACCGGCCGGTCCGGTACGATTTTCTTGACCATGATTCATATACATTGATTTATGAATATACCTAAAAAGTGAAAGTGACAATTATTTTAGATTGGAGGGAGTAATTTATAAAAGTGTCCCTATTTAATATATTCATTTTTATTTATTATCCCTTATGTATTAGTACACTCTCTCTATTTCACTATACTTACATTTAATAATGGTATAATAAAAAAAGAAATAATTAATATTGTCTAGATTTAGAAAGTGGATATTTATTTGTGAAAAGTACTAAAATAAAAAGGTGGACAAATTATTTGCAAACGGAGGGAGTATTAGAAATTGTTCGACATGAAGCTATAAAAGAAAGACCCAACAAATGGGGGAGATCTAAACCAATAGATTAAGTAAAAAATCAAACCCACAACACGGTGCATTGCCCCCACATAAACAGTGAGAAGAGCTTAAAATTAGAGAGATTAAACTAATAGGTTAGGTGAGAAATCACAAAGTGAGTTATATGTCATATCTTAACCCAAAACACATTATAACTTTAATTAAAGGTCTTTTTAAATATACATTTTTCACTTAGTTCAAATTTAACTAATGCAAAACTTTATTGCCAGACTCAAATCCACAGAAGAAATAATAGAATAAATACATAAAACTGTCCATTTTATCACAATATACTGTTGTACTAGAAAATCGAACTTGAGATAATATCCTTGTTCGTGGCAATACACACGTGTGCATCCCTTTAAGAATTCATCACCAACGAGATTACAAGGCTAGAAAAGTCCAATACTTCTACCTCCATGATCATTTGGACAATCATATTTTCAAACCTAAGGAATAATTCATCCATGATTTCTTCACCGAATTGCGCCTTCAAAAGAGGTTCTGCAACAGCTCTAGTGTTTTTGGCTATAAACTGCCCCCTCATATTTTCATCAGCACCTTTATTTATGTTGGCATCCAAACCCATGACAATGGCTTCCATTCTATGAAGAGTGAAAGATCCTTCTTCCTCGATAACTTGTTTAGCTTCCTCTATTGTAGGGTGGAATATTGGGAAATTAAAGGATTCCAATTTTACCTCCTCGATCAATTTCTGCACTATACATCACGTGTTAATATCATATAATGCAAGAGATTAATTGGTTATTTTAGGCGATTTGGATGGCAATGGGACCGGAAACTATCCCCTTCCCTCGTAATGTGCATTAAAGGATTTTTTTTTTCTCCATATATGTGTGGGTACCCGTATACCTACGAATACCCATGAATTTCTAATACATTATTGAATTTTTAAAATAAATAAATAAAAACAAACTCTGATCATAATTTTTTAGGAATTTATTATGTAATTGATATTATTCAAGCACAATCCAAAAAGATTCAATAACTTAAAACACTTAAAATTAAAAATAGCAACAAATATATATATAAAGAACATCAATGCTTAGAGTAGTCAATCTAAAGAGCAACATTCATTCAATCTAACCCTATCATAGTCTCATGGTTCTAATATTTTAGGTCATAATGGAACTCAGATATTGTTAGGATAGAAAAACTAGTAATAAAGACACACAAAATGTGATTGTATAATGTATTACAGATTTGATGTATCAAAATAAATTATTTATTTAGTTAAGCATAATTTATTTATTTTGTATATGGGTACTCGCAACTACGGGGAAGTACCCCCGCTCCCACCCCATTCATCTCCATTATTTATGGGTAAAAATTTTCTTTATATTTGTCCCGTCACAGGTATTACATATAGATATTCACAGATACGGGTAAAATTGTTAAGCTTAAGCGATTATGGTATCCACTACTTAGGGTTGTTAAAATGAGCCTGACTTGCGAGCCCGACCCGTTTGTCTGATTAAATGAATAGACTAAACGTATAAAATTCAACCTGCAAATAGTAAAGACTCATTTAGGCTCGATCCATTTAACTCGTGGGCTAAATTGGCTAATTTAGAATTAAAATAGGCATAACCCACAGACTAACTTATTTATCTGTATTAAATGGATAAACGAAATGTATAAAATTCAACTCACAAATAATAAAAGCTCGTTTAAGCCCAATCCATTTAACCTACATGTTAAACAGGTTAGGTTGCCCTGTTTGATAACCCTACTGCCTATGTTGCTTGAATTTTTTAATAATTATTTTTACCCTAAATTACCAAAGCGATGGATAGTTGGTGTAAAACACCACAATCTTCTACATTCACTAGAAACACCACAATTATCACTTTGGAAACACTACAATCTTCCAACTTTTTAAGATTTTAATTTATCAGTAGTATTATTTGCAGATACTATGGATGCGTTTGTTTCAAATTACAAAAAATGCATATTAAAATTTTGATTTTTTTATAGATTTTTAAAAAAATATGAAAATTTATGTTTAATTTTTTTAATTATACCATCATATAATGAGAATTATTAGATGATCACGATCATCCAAAATAAGGGATGCCTTGGATGATAAACTAATTTACAATTGAAGAAAGGAGTTAGTTATGAGATAGCTAGTTAGTTATGTTTGTTAGAGTGTTAGTTATTGTGCACATGGCATAGCTTGCAATGCAAGCAACTAATTGATGTAACTATAAAAAGGCTTATGCCTTCCATCAATGCAGAACTTCTTAATCTCATTTTTCTTTTTTGCAACAATAGAGAATTCTATCAAGAATTGCTTCTTTTATAGTCAAATATAAGATGAAACGAACTTGAACTTCTTTGTTAGTCAAATAAGATGAAACAATCTCACCGTATCACATACAAGAAAATATGAAGAATAATTTGTTTGAAAATTACAGTTATCGTACTGGTGAATCATCTAATGAAATGATATCCTATCCACCGTTACCACAGTCACCATATTTACTAAAATCTTCAACTATTCATGAGATGCCAATCCTTCAAAATTCAAAACGATGTCTAAATAATGGATCAAAAGTTGAAAGTAAAAAAAATAAAATAAAAAAAAATACCTCTGAAACCATGTCGTTGAGTACCATGCCAAGTATTTCCCAAAAAGTTCCGAATTCATAAGTTTCCTCCCATCCAATTAAAGTCAGAACCATCCCACCACCTGGCACCAATTCTTCTGAACGCAATTTAAGAAATAGTTTGAAGTCATGTTGGAATTGGCCAAGATATGCTTTGTGCATTGCTGGTGGACTTGTTCTTGTTAACCAAATGTTGTCCTTGTTGTCCAACCCCTTTGGAGCCTGTTGAAAATTAACACGGGTGTTAAAATTATAATTATTCTATGATATTTTGGTCAAAGCATGAGTTTGGTCACTTTAAGATAGAAAATACTGGGGCAGCCAACAAATTTTCAAGATTTGAAATTCACGTGTTGACATGGACAAATTAGATTATGACACATATCACTTGATATCATAATAAACTCTACTTGAATTTTGTGACTATCTAATTTGTCCACGCTGATCTCTTAAATTTTTTTTTTTTGGATATCATAAATTTCAATGCACTTCACCTGAGAAAGCCAGTGTATACTGTAAGAGGAATGAAAGAAGTGTATGGAATTGCTAGGAAAGAGCCTCTTGTAAAAGTTTCCAGGAGTTGCATTAATGAAACATGACCCAAATTCATGTCCCTTCTTTTCTTCTAGTGTTTTGTGGAATTGAGGTAGAGATTTGAAAATGGTGTTGAAATCATTTCCAAATAGATCATTCAAAAAGAATTGGAAAATAGGGGGCTTGAGATTCAAGTTGCATCTAGTGGTATCAACAATGCTGATGATATCATGTACCAATTGAAGAGTAGTTGACCCTGAAGAACATCCTAGATCAGCCACTTTCAAACATTTAGGAACAATGCCACAATAGAGCATAGTGATGCCTTCTTCTAATATAGGTTTTGCCTTTGACATCACCATTTTCTACATAAAATTTAACTCAGATTAACTAGTGCTGCAAAAACAAGAACAATAAAATTAAGGAAAAAGAGTATCAAACCACCTTTTTTTTTCCTCTCAAAAAAAGTATCAAGTTACCTTGAACTATAGGCCTTTTGTAATAGGTACAACAAACTTTAATTTCATCCTAATTACTCCTTCAACTTTTGATGTTGTTAAAATAGATCTTTTCGTAAAATAGTTGGTTGTGCTATTGTTAAAATAGATCATTGAAGTCGGATCTATTTTAACAATAGTAGAGACTGAAGAAGTAATTAGGATGAAATTAAAGTTCGTTCGGTCTAAAATCAATGACAAATAGACAATTATGAACCAAGTAATTAAGTAAAAATTAATCCTTTTGGTCTAGTTTCTATAACTAAGAGTTCTAAGGGAAAACATCAAGAAGTTTATAGAGATTATGTTACGTACTTGAAGCAGAGAGTTATTTGCATAGCTTTTATCTCCCACGCCATCATTCATGTGAAGGACTTGTTGTGTTGTCGTAGTTACATCTAATTCATGATGTGCTTCCTTTGATGTTGCCATTGGTGACAGAGAGGGTTTTCCTTTGTTGGATAAATTGCCCCCTTTGTTCAGTGCTTTCTGCTTCATTTATCAACTCTTGAGGAGGTTGTTGCAAAAAAAGACAAAAAAATAAAATAAAATTCAAATATCGCACTAAAAAATACGTTGGTTAACATGAAAAAAAAAATATGATGAGTTGTCACTGCTTGACTATGTATAGAATATTTTACCAAAATCTCTTTATTTAATTGTTAATATCTAATTAACTCATCCTGTTAATTTCATTAAAATATGTTATGCTTAGAAGTATGTGCAATTCTTTATTGATGTGAGAAAATTACACGCAAAATAATGGACCAATAATTTTTGGTTGCTTCGGAGTTTGACTGGGGCTGGTTCTGCTGCCTTCGCACTCTAATGATAAAAAAAAAGGCAAAACTTGACCAATAATTTTTTCCGTTACGCTGCACGAAGAATAAAATCAGACAACATAAAAAATATAATGATAATAGATCTCATCTACAATTAAAAAGGTAAAATATTAGTACTTTCGTCACATTCTCTTTCTTCAATTCTCATTCTTTTTATGTGTGTGTAAAATCACCTCATAAATACAGAAAACATTCTTTTTATGTATTAAAAAGTAAAAAAAAAAACAAAGTAATAAATAATCTAATTGTTCTAAACCAACAAATCAATAACTTAATACAAAAAAATCAACATGTTAAAATAATGACAAATAATAAAAATAAATCGGTAAGATTGAGTAGGATAGAGGAGAGATGTGAGGTGAGATGAGTGATGATTAGAAAGAGAGAAGGTAACAAACGGAGTTAGGTGTGACAAAGGCAATTGTTAGAGGGTAAATTAATGGAGGGATCAATGGTGGCAATGTTTTTATAAAGCTCAAGAACTAATGACACAATTGATTTTGTTAGGAGGACTAAATAGGGCAATTGTGTAAAATTGGGGGGGGCGAAATTAGGGCTTCCCGCTTTAGTTAAAAGAAAAAGTTAGCGGTAAACTATTCTACTATCCGAAGCTAAAATAACATTTTAATAGTAAATACCTAATACTTTTTGTGTGACGTATAACATGATAATAGATTTTCTCATGTTAAAAATTATTATATTTGGTCATATTAAAAGAAAAAAAAATGTAAAGAATTTGAATAAATTCTCTAATTAAAATTAGTATGACCAAATTCAAATATTTGTATTTTTATCTCTTTTAACGTGACCATATAAGAAAATCCATTCCCCACTGTAACATAAATCTCTCCTAAGAAATTTTTTATCGTTGCCAACTAAGAACTTACCTTTCCATTTGGTTTCAGTGAAACTAGTTTTCTTGACCAAAATAAATAAATAAGGTAACGAGTTGGCTCACTGTAAAATTGAAGTGGCAAAATGGATCAGCGGCCGTAGCCCCCAGATTTTCTTTCCACCTATATGAAATTATGGCTTAGAGATTCTTTGTATTTAATCATTACTCTTTAATTTGCACAATGTGATCAGTTATCCTGGCCTACTTGGTTGGGAGGGATCACGCCCACGTGCACCCACGAGCAAAGTGATATAAAAGGAACCAACAAATAACTCGTAATTGTTTTTTATGGAAAAATGAAACTCGTGTATGACATAAACATTTAACAAAATTAATAGTAAGATATTATATATGACAATGTTATATGAAAAAATAATATGAGAAGATCCATTTTCTTGTTTTCATTAAGAACCCAGTTAGATTGACATTTTCGATGCATTTAGATTGACTTAAAAAAATAAGTACTTTTCACATAATTTTTCTTAGTTAATGAGCTTTATTGGTAAGAGTTTTATTTTGCATTTATAACTAAAAACCACTTCTACTTTTACATTTTTTTTGAAATTGATTATTACTAACGTTAAAAAAAATGGTATTTTAAACCTTTTTTTCTTAAGTACTTTTTATTAAATTGTATCTAAATAGCTTTATTTTATATTCCTTCCAGTAACAATTTACTTGGAGTTATGTGTGAATACTAAAAAAATGATTAAAAAATCTCATGAGAAAATTGATAGTACTTCCTCTAATCTAAAATAATTGACACTTTCACATTTTAGGTACATTCATAATTAATGTATCTAGATATAATTGTGTTCATATACATTAATTTATGAATGTACCTAAAAAGTAAATTTGACAATTATTTTAAGCTAGATAGAGTAATTTATAATTTTTTTTCTATTTAATATATATATATATATATATATATATATATATATATATATTATCTCTTGTCTATTGGTACATTCTGTTTATTTCATTATACTTACATTTAATAATGGTATAATAAAAAAATAAATAATTAATATTATCTAGATTTAAAAAAAGAAAAGTTATTTGTAAAAATACTAAAATAAAAATGTGGACAATTATTTGCAAACGGAAATAGTACGTATTAAAAATTGTTTGACATAAAGCGGTGAAGGAAAACTCAACAAATCAAGGAGATATAAACTAAAAGACTAAGTGAGAAATCACAACCACAACATGGTGCACTCCCACGGCATAAACTATGAGAAAAGCCCAAAATTAAAGAAATTAAACCAACCGGACTATATGAAAAACTATAAATTGGTTATACATCGAAACAGTAAGACTTAAAATTTATAGGCCCTTCGAAACAGATATCTTTTTACTTAATTAGTCAAAAATTAATTAATGTAAAATTTTATTCACGTCCTTGAAACCACAGCAAAAATAACAAAATAAATACATAAAATTGTCCATTTTATCACAATATACTGCTATACTAGATAATCGAAAATTGGATAATATCCTTGTTCATGGCAATTCATAATTGGAGTTTGCCATACATTGATGACCTATTTGTGCATCCTTTTAAGAATTCTTTATGAGGGATATTACGAGGCTAGAAAAGTTCAATACTTGTATCTCCATCATCATTTGTACAATCATCTTTTTTGAACCTGAAGAATAATTCGTTCATGATTCCTTCCCCAAATTGCGCCTTCAAGAGAGGTTCTGTACAGAGTCCCCTCTGATCATGTTTTCATCAAGTTCATTGCCATGATCAACACCTTCATTATGTTGGCATCCAAACCCATGAAAATAGTTTCCAATCTGTGAAGAGTGAAAGATCCTTCTTCCTCAATAATTTGTTTTCCTTTGTATATTGTAGGCTGCTATAATGGAAGATTAAAGGATTCCAATTTTACCTCCTTGATCAAATTTCTGCACTATGCATCGCGTGTTAACATCGTATAATGTAAAACATTAACTTTTTTTCTATTCATGCACATCATTAACTTATCAATAGTATTTGTAGATGGGCATTTGTTTAGGATTATGAAAAAAGTGATTAAAAGCTAATTTTTTATTAAGCTTAAAAAACTTGAACAAATATTTTTACGAGAAGCTATTATTTTTAATTTCTGCTGAAAATTAGCAAATAATTATTTTTTAAGATTTTGATAATTTTTTTTAAATGCCAATATATATTGAGACTTGGTTCTTTTTAGCTCAAAAAATTAATTTTAGTCAAATAAGATGAATAAAAAAACCCTATCATCTACAAGAAAATAAGAAGAATGAGTTAATGCTCATTTTGGTCCTTAAATTAAAACTGCAAGTCTGAGTCATTTTGCTCCTTAAAATTTAAAAATTGACATTTTAATTTCTAAAATTGTTAAGTTGTATGTTAAGTTAGACCTTATTCTGTTACTGGTTCATCACATTTTTTTTTGATTTGCCATATTAAATGAGGTTGTGATAACAACTTAGGCTACAAATGAGTTGTAGCACCACCTAGGGCTATAAATGAAGTTGGGGAAGCATCCACAATTACAAATGAAGTTATGGTAGCAACAAAGATTTACAATCTCGAGTGCTATCAAAACCATATTTTTAATTTCAAGTGGTGTCACAATTTCATTTATAACTCCAATTGTTGTAAAAGGCTCATTTCATGCAGTAAATTAGCAAAAAGATGATAACACAATAATAATAATCACAATAATAATAATAATAATAATAATAATAATAATAATAATAATAATAATAAATTGAATGACCAATTTAACTTACGATTTACCATTGCAAAAGATTTAAAAAGTTAGCTTTTGAATTTAAAAAAAAAACATTTATCCTAACTTATTGGAGATTGATGCTTACAAAGAGAAATACCTCTGAAACCATGTCATTGAGTATCATGCCAAGTATCTCCCAAGAAGTTCTTGCTTCACAGGTTTCCTCCCTTCCAAGTATAGGCAGAACCATCCCACCGCCGGGCACCAATTCTTCTGAACGCAATTTCAAAAACAATTTGAAGTCATGTTGAAAATGGCCAAGATATGCTTTGTGCATTGCTGGAGGACTTGTTCTTGTTAAATAAATGTTCTTCTTGTTAGCCAACCCCTTTGGAGCCTATTGAAAACATCAGATTAAAATTATAGTCAATTATTCTATGATATAGAAAATTTTATTGTGCTTAGAAAATTTTCAAGAGTTTAAAATATGTGAAAGCTAACGAGTGTCCTTAAGACACTTGTTAAGGAGTTAATAATAGAAAGTTTTAAAATTTTTAATGCATTCAATGCATTGAAATGTTAAAAATCTTATTTTTTTAAATGAAAATTTTCCTCTTCTTAATTCCTTAAGGCAATATTTGGTAAGCATTTATGGACAGAAAATATGGAGACGTAGAGATAACAGAGACCATCTCTTACATCACTTCGTTTTGGAGGTATGACAGATACACGTTCCTTGTGTTCCAAACATCTCTTCTGTATTTTCTTTTTTTAGATATATAAAAATTAGTTAAAAAATTATCCTAAGACAAAGAAAATTTTAATTTTTATGTTTTCGTCTCCTTTTCCAAACATGTTTTTATTCTCATTATCTCTATATTTTTTGTCTTAAAACGCTTAACAAACACAGCCTAAGAACACTTGTTAGTAAAACCTTTTGAAATACATATGTCGACACCACTATAAGAAATTTGACTAAAAGTCATATTTCACTAAACAAAGTTGACCTAGAGCTACACTTCATTACTTTTTATTAATAACAAAAGAGTATGTTATGTACTATAAAAATGAACACTATTGCCTAAAATAATATTTCATAATACTGTAGGTTAATCTCCTTTGGCAACTCGAAGGAAGTGTAGTCTTAAATTTAAAAATGTAGCTTTTTTTTTATTGTGTATTATGAAGGCTACAATTTTTGTGGAAACCAAAGTAAAAGTGACCTACATTTTATGACATAATACACATTCTTTAAGTGTAGTTATTAAAAGGTGTGATTTTAGAGAAAATTTCTTGTATTGTTTGGACAAATCAAATTATGACACATAATTTACTTAATATCATAACAAATTCTATTTAAACTATGTATCATAATTTAATTTGTCTATGTCAACATGGATATTAAACCCTTGAAATTTTCTTCAAATGGAAGAAATGAATGAAATTGTTAGGAAATAGCCTCTTGTAGAAGTTTGCTAGAGTTGCATTAATGAAACATGGCCCAAATTCATGTACCTTCTTTTATTCTAGTGCTTCGTAGAATTGAGGGAGTGATTTGAAAATGGTGTTGAAATCATTTCCAAATAAATCATTCAAATAAAATTGGAAAATAGGTAGCTTGTGATTCAAGTTGCAACTAGTGGTATCAATAATGTTGATGATGCCATATACCAATTGAAGAGCATTCGGTCCTGAAAAACATCCTAAATCAACCACCTTCAAACATTTAAGAATAATACTACAATACAATCTTGTGATTGCTTCTTCTAGTATGGATGGTTTTAATGTGTCTTAGTCCTATTTGGAGACCCACCAAGACAATTTCATTTACAAAATATTTATTGGGAGATTGAAAATGTGGAATGGTCCCTTCACTACAAGAAATTTAGCAGTTTGCAGTGGTTCATAAAGCAGTTAGCGGCGGTTCTAAACCGCCGGCCGAAGAATCCACTGTGAGCAGGCATATAGCAAATAACCGCCACCAAGTGTCTTGGAAATTTAGTCCGCGAATATTAAAATTTGAATTTTCGTTTTACTTTGCGGCGGTTCTAAACCGCCGTAGAATTTATTGTTCAAAACTTCAGAAAAGATTGCGGCGGTTCTTAACCGCTGCTATTTTCAGTATTCGGGAAATGACAAATCCTTTATCTGCGGTTCTTAACCGCCGGTAAAAAATTTTTTAATAATTTTTTTAATTATATTTTATTTGTTTTCCAATCAAATTTTATTTTTTTCAAATGCTTCAATGCTACAATAATTAATGTAATGCCATAAAAAAAAATTATTATACAAGAAATCATTTGTAATATATTATCAAATGTCAAACATAAAATTTTATAAAAATTCATAATATATACTCCTCACATAAAGATCCATAACACTCTACAATAATAGTAAAAATTACTTATGAGCATTGACTTAATTATATTGCAAAAACATAAAAACCCAGGTCTTATGCTTTTATGCCCTCACTAATGCTATTGAAAGTTCAATTTTGCCCTCACAAAGTTCTGTGAGGCCTCACTTATCATGATGAAGTTTGTATTTTACCCTCACATACTCTAATAAAATTTCCACTTTACCCTCAAACTCATCTTGTTTAACCTATTCCATTAGCAAATAGCTCCTGATGCACAAATAACAGACCAACATGCTCTTTCTTTCTCTCCGGCGACCACAGCTCCAGCCACCACTCTTTCACCATCCCTCCCATGTTTTATTCTCATGCTTTGTTGTCCCTCTCTATGTTCCTCTGCTTGTCTGTCATGTCATGTCATGTCATGTCATGTCATGTCTCATCAATTGTAAAATACCTGCTTAAAGAAGGGAGGATGTCTCTGTCCAGTAAATTACTCTTTATACTTCAAAATCAATTATATGAAATCATACATAATAATGTAGTTCCAATCCACATTTCCAAACAGTTGTGTGCTTTGAGACCTTTTAAAGAAAAGACCAGCAATGGGGAGAATTATCTAATCAAATGTAAAAGACCAAGCTAGTAAAGCACCTTGCTGAGAGAAGACAGCAATTTTGGCATTAGTCTCCCCAGATGTCAATAACTTATCATTTATGAGCAATGCCCCCAACCTATGTTAACAATGTGGCTATCATCTTCTGATCCTGATATGATAGCTTGGCTGCGTAATTCATACTTGTGAATTGAGCAACTATATCTTGCAGGCTCTGAAAATTCAATATTACAGTCAATCAAATGAATAGACAAGACTGAGATGACCAGAACAACCAATACAAGATTCTTTTGTATTATAACAAGGAAGGAGGGTGTACCATCGAAGCAAATGAAAAAAACTCCATGGCCTTATCCTGAGATTCCCATCTAACTTGAATAAAATACACAAACCACAAACTAAAATGCCAATTTCAATTAGATACTGAAAGACATGAACAAACTTTGCAGAATTTGTATAGTTAATGATTCCGTCCTGCTCACATTTTCATATGAAGATATATTGTCTAAAATCCCAATGAATTGGCTTAATACCCAAATAGAAACATTATGAAAATATTAATGAAATATAGGACAGAATTAGACAAAATTTGATTCCCTTTGTGTCTGTGTGAACAAGTATACCTTGATCATTAGATTAGATAGAACGGATAATACCCGATCAACAATATCCTGCAGAACATGAAACCCTGGTATTATTATGTCATCCTAAAACTCCAAGACATGATATCATCCTAAAAGGAAATAATGCATCAAAATAAAGTTATGTATGTATATGTTATGCTATGCAGTATATATATGCAATTGTGTGGCATGTTGCCTTATATACATGTGCAGTTAGCTTGCAGCATAAGCAAGTTGATGTAACTAACTTGATAATAACAATAACTGAATATAACTAACTAATTAACACCTGGCTTAAAAGTGTATACACACCATTAGTGAGCAATCAATATTATACCTAACAGGTTTAAATTGGCATGAATCATGCTTTAAAGTTGAAACAAAGGACATATATATTCATACTATATCTAATTCTCGCTCTCCAAATGCACCATGTTGTGATGAAGAAAAATGTATCATAAGCCCCTGTAGCTATGTCACACTAATAATCTACCAGCATAGCTAACTGACACAGAATACAATCATCCTTGTTTCTTATTCAAACATAATTTACATCAGTAACTGCTCAATAACATTCATCCTAAGATTGAATAGCAAACAAACAAGTACAACAAACATTTTAACACTTGTTATTCGAATATTACACTAGTATCCTAATACTAGTACCACCCACCTACAAGTCCAAAGTTGATATTGCTTATACATATCAGATTGATAAACAAAAAGAAACAATTGACAAGTTCTAGAGAGTAGCTTTTTCACTGTTGCTACTAATTGGTCCCTCTCCTTGGAAAGAGCTCTTCGATCCTGTTTGCGTGGCACTGAATCTTAGGGGGATCGAGGAGCTGGGTCTTGAGGCGGGACTCGTGGTATTTTTTGCTTCATAATTGACAATATTTCATTTTCAAATTAGTGTTTTTATTCAACTAATTTTTGTTCTCTTTTATTATGACCACAAAATTATAGGTGTAATAGAAATATGGAAGTGACATTAAGTTCGTTCGTAGTGGGAATGCTTTTTCTTCTCATGAAATTGTGTTCTTTTCCATTGTGTCCGTGAAATTAAAATAATCCACTTGGCAACTTTGGCATCAATAACATAAGAATTCTAGACAAAAAGTAGTTCCTTCCTTCTCAGTCCAAACAATGGCATCTTGTGCAGGAAATTCCCTTTGCTGCATGCCATTTGTAACTTGCAAAGAATCAGAATACCCTTCACGCGTGATATGACAAAGAAATTGACAATCACAAACCCCTAGTTTTATGACACAGCACACGAGTTGCACTCTTATTCTCAACACCATTTAGAGACCTATTGATGCGATTTCAAGAAATTATGTTTGTTTGTACATCCATCGTTCCATTTCCACGCGCTTTTTAAATATATATATACACACACAGAAAGGTAATTAATTTCACTATTCAAATGTAGTTTGTTAAATGAAAAAAAAATTAAATTAACTCATTTTAACAAGATTATATGCTTTTAAAAATAGGAGACGAAAGTAATTAATTGCGTATAACTACGAGACCAAAAGAGAATTTTGTGTCAATATTGCTGTACTAACAGAAAGAGAAAAAAAAATGAAAATTGGATAATATTAGTGCTCATGGCAATCCATAAAGTTTAATTTGGCCTATTATGAGTACCTACTAGTACATACTTTCTATGCATTCTTTACTAGAGATATTACAAGACTAGGAAATTCCAATTGTGTTTCCTCCATGATCATTTGGACAATCTTATTTTTAAGGGTGAGGAATAATTCATCCATGATTGGTTCTCCAAATTGCGCCTTCAAAATAGGTTCAAGGACAGCTCTGAAGTATTTGGCAATAAACTCTCCTCTCATATTTTCATCAAGTTCACTGTCATTTGTGTTGGCATCCAAATCCATTATGATGGTTTCCAATTGATGAAGAGTGAAAGACCCTTCTTCCTCAATAACTTGTTTAGCTTCCTCTATTGTAGGGTCATATAATGGCAAGTAAAAGGATTCCAATTCTACCTCTTCGATCAAATTCTGCAAATATATATTGACATTAATTAATTTATTAGTAGTGCTATGGGTACATTACTTTAATGGATACTATCGCCTACGAGAAAAATACCAAGAGTAAGGCTTGAATAACTAAAGATTACAATTATCTTATCATCACATCCAATCATTAGTTATATTACCCTATCTATCACATTTATAACTGAAATCACCAATTATTCATTCATAAATTAATCCTCGTGCATTTAAAATGGGGTCGTAATTATGGGTTTAAAAAAATATTTCTCGTAATTTGTAATTGAAGAGTAACAGATTATACCTCTAAGACCATGTCTTTGAGTGCCATGCTAATTAGCTCACACACAGTTCTTATTTCAGAAGTTTTGTCCCTTCCAATTAAAGTCAAAACCATCCCACCGCCTGGAACTAGTTCTTGTGAACGTGATCTCAGAAATAGTTTGAAGTCATGTTGGAATTGGCCAAGATATGCTTTGTGCATTGTTGGTGGACTTGTGCTTGTTAAATAAACATCCTTGCTAGGTGGCTCTAGTCCATTAGCCAACTCCTTTGGGACCTGTTCAAGACATGAGAGTAATGTTATGGTGGGGTTTGTGAATATATATTTTGTTTTTTTTGGATTAACAAATCACCCTATCTAGATTAGGGCATGCTTTCAGGCTTTTTGAGAAATTAAGGGAGATATTTATTGATATTCATTAAAGTGATTCTTACATTAATATCAGAATTAAACTCAAATTCTTTCAAAATATGAGTTATTTTTTTATCAATTATGTCAACCATCTTTAGCTAACAGACATATCTTTTTGAGTATAACTGTCTTAAAATTGTCTATTTTACCTATTATATTATGTACTATCCATTTTCAAAATTATAACAAGAGTTGTGGTATTATATGGACATAGGATCTTTAATCATTTTTTACACTCACTCACAAAATCGTAGGGTTCACACCCGGACAAGGCAAGGATGGTGTTCCTTCCGTTCTTAATTATCTGTAACTTTAGTTAAATACACTAATATTAATTAATAGTAATTTAAGAAATAAGTTTATTAAAATATCTTTATTTAATTTAATTAAAGTGTTCCATGATAAAGAAAAAGAGAGTATTTAATTAAGGACATAATTAAAAATGATACAATAATTTTTTCCTTAAAATGTGAGAGCGACAAATAATTTTTTTTAAAAAATTATCAAAGTGATAGTTAATTAGAAATTGGTGGAGTATATCAAAACGTAAAAAAAATGTTATTTGGACATGAATAAATGTATAAGAGTTATGGACACGAAAATATAATTGAGTGAAGTTCATCATATTTTTTTTTGGTCATTCTTTTATCCTTCGTGGCCATAAAGCATATTGACTCTTCAAATCCATTAAAGAATAGAGGTAAAATATGAGTGAGAGAAGATGACGAAGGAAGAGAAACTTCCTCCTTTAGTCAGTTTGGTGCACTGTACCTGAGAACGCCAATGTAGAGAGTAAGAGGAATGGAAGAAATGTATGGAATTATTTGGAAAGAGCCTGTTATAGAAATTTCCCGGAGTTGCACTAATGAAACATGGCCTGAATTCTTGTCCCTTCTTTTCTTCTAATGTTTCGTAGAACCGAGGGAGTAATTTGAAAATGGTGTTGAAATCATTTTCAAATAGATCATTCAAAAAGAATTGAAAAATGGGTGGCTTGAGATTCAAGTTGGAACTAGTGGTATCAACAACGCTGATGATATCATATACCAACTCAAGGGTATTTGGTCCTGAAGAGCATCCTAGATCCGCCACCTTCAGACATTCAGGAGGAAGAAGATTGCAATAGAGCCTTGAGATACCTTCTTCCAGAATGAACTTTGCTTTCAACATCGCCTTTTTCTGTTGGAAATTAAATTCCAGATTGGTGTCAAAGAACAAGAGCAATAAAAAGAAGAAGAAGAAAGTAAATGAATAAAAAATAAGATGGCGATTATGAACCAGCATAATACGTACTTGAATCAGAGAGTTATTCCCGTAGCTTTTATCTCCCATGCCGCCGTTCATGTGGAGGATTGCTTGTGTTGTCATCATACCTACGTCCAAAGTTCCATAAAGCTAGATTAGATATATCTAGAAGCATCACGTTAGACCTTAGCTTCTTCTTGTAAAATATATAGCGTATCTCGATGATTCAAATAAAGTAACACAAAATAAATATATAAAAATGTTAGAATAAATAATACTGGAAATCACTTTAGTTCAACTTATATTTTATCAAAAAATTTATTTTCACAAAAAAAAAAGCTAACATCCTAAAAATTATCATGATAATAGTGGATCATAAATATAATAAAAAAAATTCAATCACCCTCTCTGCATTAAATCACGTCTTTCACTCGTTTTCCATTTCGGTGGATATTAACATAATAAAAATATGCATCAACGTAATAGTCATAGATATTAACACAATGAAAATAGGGTATCAATATAAAAAAATGTATCAATGTTTTTTTATAAGTTTTTTTTTAAAACTTTTACCAATGTTGATATGCCTTTATGATGTATTGATACTTATTTTCATTATATTGATACATGTGACTATTACGTTGATATCTATTTTTATTATGTTAATATCCACGTAGTGAATGAATTTAACATTAAAGTGAGAAAGTGAGAGAAGAGGAGAGAGGATCTGATTTGATGGAGAGAGAAAAATGTATCAGATTCATGTTAATGTCTATTTCTGTTAGGTTGATGCTTAGTTCTTGTTTTGAAGGGGGGGACTATATTATGTGATGGAGAGAGTGTGATTTAATGGAGAGAAAATATGTTTAGAAGAATAAAAACTAATTACGTTGATGTATATTTTAACGTGCGTTGTGTAACATCCGAAATTTAGATTTCATGTAATTCTTAATTTCGCCTAATTAAGAGTATATTTGAGACGATTATTTGGACTGAGAAAATTATTTATAAGATTTATTTCTTCCAAACGTCAATCGAAATAATTGTTTCATGATCCCGCGGGATGCCGTGAGCTCTGTGCCAATTTTCAGCCAAATCTAGAATTTTGTCAGGTCCCAAAGGTATCTGTGAAATATACTCTCACGGAGATATGTTCACGAATACCTTAACTTGACATACCGTTATGACCAAGAAAATTAGTAGATCGCGGATATGTGTTTCGGTATATTTTTAAGATATTCGTACACGAACGATTAATAACTAAACGCAATCAAACATGATCGGAAATAGAAAACCAACCCCGACCACGTGGCCATGAATCAGCAGCCATATCTATGGTTAATGCCATCCATTCATGTTATATACATATATTTAAATTAAATAAATTTCTTCAATTTGGGGGGCCACATGAATCCATGGCATGGCCAAGAGGCTATATAAATAGCCACAACGCCATCCAGTTTTCCCAGCCAGAAATTTGCTAACTTCACATATAACTAGCACTAGTCATGTACACTGTTATTACTCTACAAGTGTCAAAAAAATCCCAAGAGCATGCCAACGTTCTCCGAAAATTTTCCACATCAACCCTATCAAGTTAGATTTTATGTGTGTTTATGTGAAAATATAACGTAGTAGATTTTATGTGAAAAATATAGTGATAATGTTGTGAAGATGATTTTGAGGAGTGTTGATGCTAGAAAAATATAATTGTACTAGTTGTTACTATGTAAAAATATTTTCAACGTTACAGAGAACCAAAGACGCCGAAACCAAGTTTTGCTCCGGGGCACCCAGCGGCATGTTGAGCAGTGCGCTGAGCAGCCTGACCTGTAGTTACATAATTTTGACAACTCAAGGGCCCAATTTTCATGTTATTCGAGTGGCGAAGCCTTAACATTCGAATAACCCTTAAAGAACTTAGAGTGTGGCTTTCCTACATGTTCCAACTAGCACAGAAACTTAGAAAAGTATATGAAAGTAACTGTAGATTTACTGTATGTATGCATCATGAGGACTCGGTCGTTATTACGACTTAGGACGACCATAGATAACTAGAGGTTATCGTCTAATGTTATAAAAAGAGTATAATTGAACCCTAGGGAACAAGGATATCTTAAGAAGGTTCGGCCACAAGGGTCCGGTATACCTTAAAGAAAGTATGTAGTTATATGATAAGGGTAATCCCCCTCTCATGGCACATCTAGGGACAAGCCTCTCACCAGTCCAGCAAGATGGATTGGTCAATGATGTTAAACGAAAAGAAAGAAAGAAAGAAGGAAGGAAAGAAAAGAAAGATGAATGTTCATAAGGATGAAAGAAAAGAAAGATGAATGTTCATCAGGATGATGTCATACCTAAGAAATGATAATGATGATGTTGAATGAGTCTACGCCTGGTTGCATCACAAGGGCCAGCCCTACGCCGTCTCGCAAGGTGGATGGTTCGCTCTACTGATTGTCGATAAATGGATCCAAGTTCTCCATTGGTGGTTTGCAACCACTCAGGTTAAAGCGCTGTCTGGTCGTCGTCAGTAAGGGAAACGAAGCGGTTGTAGCCGAACGGCCACAGCTACAAAGGTGGCGGACTAGAGGTAATAAGAAGGACGCGACCCCGATCCCTAAGTCTGATCGAAAGTGTAAGAGAACCCCAAATCCCCCATGCATAAGTATGTGATGAATGATTAAATGTATGTAAGAGATAAAGTGTATAAACACCGTCTAGAGAACGTTTGAGACGACCTATATAGGTAAGCATATAAGGATAATAGGCACAAAAACCTAGATAAGGAAAGCCTAGGAATCCCCCGTCAACTAGCAAAATAGATAAATCTACTCAGGAGTAGAACGGATGATAATAATCAGTAGGAATGTAGTATGTATGAACACGTAGAGATCTCCTGAGTGGTCTGGTTCATAAGTGAGGTAAAGAAGTAAACCCTACGCGAAGGTACCCCACTGAGGATGAACGTTCTCACCCCCGCTCGCTCATGATTCCAGGGACAGACGAGGGCTATGAGGAGCAGCAGGAGGAGTAATGAAGGACGGTTGCCGGACCCCGGTATCTAGAAGGCAAGACTTTGAGGCGGTGGAGACGAGCTAGTATAATTGTGCGTTAGTAGGATCTTTTGTTAAAAGGAACGAACAACGTATTTGGGTGAATATGCTATGTATATGCAGATTAATATAACACTATGTGTATTGTTGTAAATATACGTGTTGGACCATGTGTTTGCTTATCTACCTGATTATACTATAATTGCTTGATAGCTATGAGCCCCAAGCTGGCTCTGTCGCTTGCGTTATATATATCTTGTTCACGCATGGCTCATACTTTGAGAATAAATCACACGTAGGAAAAAGTTTAAAAATGGTCCATATTTCCCTAATCAAGTATTTTCGAAAGTAATGAAGGACTATGAGTATTCCCACCAATTACTTAACAATATAGTGAGCGTTGCGTAAGACTTAAGTGTAAGCAGTTAGTTAGAGGTGTTACACGTTGATATCAGGTGCACAAGTGTTGATGTTATATGCATGCACATTAATGTCATATGTGTCCAAGATATTACTCATTAGATCAAATATAACAATTTTATCTTTTTTCTTTCCTATAAATGATGTATATAGAGTGTTTGAGCACATTTGATATTTAAATAGAACTACCAATATTTTATATTCAAAGAGTATAAGTCCACAAAATATGTTGCATTTTGGATTGTGTATAACATGGAGAAATTCTTTTATACATTATGGTGTAAAAAAAAAAATCATGCACCACATGAGCTATATATTATTGACTATTCTTGAGAGGAAAAAAAGTGATAGAGAGAAAAATGATCAATAGGATACACTCTATATAATGCATGATTATTTTTACATCATAGGTATAAAAAAATTTAAAATTTCTCATATATATATGTGTGTGTGTGTGTGTGTGTGTGGGGTATTGTTTTCCACATTAGCTGTACCCATTTGTCTTTAATGCAATTTGGAAAGTTTGCAATCTCTTTGAACAGTCCACATGTGCTCTGCTGCAACCAAACTGAAAATCATTTAATGGTTTTATATTTAAGGGTCCACAAGTGGTAGAACTGCAGAAGCTATGTATACAGCCCTAAAGTGTCTAGGTCCATGGACTGACACGCACACACGAAATGATGCGGGACACAACAAGAAGCTAACTTCAAAGTTTTGAATTTGGACCTATCGCTTATTTTAGATAATAAATTGATAGATATTATAATTAAATTAATAAAGTAAAAATGAAATTTCTCACTTTAATAATATACTTTAAATTAAGTTAAATTTTACTTTAATGATTTAATGATAAATTTTTCACTTTACTCTAAAATGAGATATCTCATTTTAAAGGACATTTGTCCTAAAATTTTATTGAATGGATACAGTGCGTGTGTGCGCACACACATATATAAATTATTAATTATATATAAATATAAAAAAATCACAATTTATATTTATAATTATTAATATCAAATCAATCGTAATATCACATTTTTTTGTCTCTTTTATATGATTTTATGAAAGATTATAGATAATGTTATTCAAAAAGTATAAGATATGAATGGTAGATGAGTGTCCTCAGTGTCAATATTAGTGAGTATTCAACATCCTAGCACTGCACTTCAACAAAGTGTACATGTAACTTTGGTGATGGCTAATGTAATCACAACTTTGCTTTTGCCATCTATAAATCATTTCGTACAGAAGAATTTGTCAGTGGCTTAGTTTTTTTTTTGTGTGTTTAATTATACACAGGTGAAAAAATATGGTAAGATATTTTTTTAGTGTAGATTTGGTGTGAGGTGGGATCATTTTTATATTTTCATCTTATTTCTTTAAAAATATATTTGATTGTCACATTTTGTCTATAAATGTAGACTTTAAGTCTAACTACAGTAATTGGATTTTTTTTCTCTTATGCCAGGATTCGCTAATACGATAGGCGTTTTTGACATGAATTTGCCAATGAGGATGGCGAATCCTTCACAAAGGAAAACGTCACTTTGCATCGAATTCTATTTGGATTCGCCTCTCCCGTTGGCGAATTTCCATTGGGTCCTGCAAAAAAATTGTAAAAAAGTTGGATGCCCAGGTAAGATGCAACGAAGTCCAAAAAAAACTTGGTTGCTCAAGTAAGTTGAAAAAAATAAGCTTGCAAAAAGCTCGGGATGCTTTTTGTCGTGCAGGGGGATCCACCGATTTGCACTTTGACAAGCCCAAATGACTTGGACTCATGCGCGCAAACCCAACTCCCTTCTCAAAGTGACAAATCATTCTTAATACTTGGGTTTATTTCAAAGTGATGTTTTCCTTTGTAAATTGTTTAAAAATAAGAGTAATTTGGTAATTTCTTTGAACAACTGTGGTACAAGAGAAAAAAATCCACATTAATTACTTGTATCTTTTATTACGCTTTCGTCCATTTATTATAGTGCTACTTTATAACTTTTTGGACCGGCCATTTCGTAACAGATGATACACGTAATATTGCATCAATTGAAATTACAACTGCCAAGAGACAGCTTGCACATGATCACCCATTTCCGATGCTTCTTCCCCCTCTAGAAAATTCCATGTATGCTTCAATTGGAAAATTATTGGAACCAACATACTTAACAATAAAAAAAGTCTTGTTGTACATTAAATTTGATATCATTACACAGTCAATTAATTTTTTATAGGTATAAAGGTTTGTATTTTTCTCTCCTATTAACTCTCTCAAATAATTTGCCTTTTCTCTCACGTTCTCTCTCGTTCACCTCTCTCTATCGTTCTCAAACCTTTGACCCCCTTCATCTCTCTCGTTCGCTCTCTCTGGTTTCTCATCTCGCTCACGTCCTCTCTCTCATTCACCTCGCTGTTAGGTGCCAAAAGTACGCGATTTCAACTATTGAAAAGGCACATGTCTGCTTAAGTTTAATGAATTATCTGATTAAAATTCCCCACTTTTGTAGGAGTTATAAAATATTCTAGAGATGGATGCAAGATAATGATCAAAGAGAAATCTCACAGAGAAAGGAAACAAAGAGCAAAAGGGGACAAAAGAAGCAGAAAAGCAAAGGTAGATGCGTCACCGCTCAGCGGTGACAACAAGACGCTCAGCGGATAGCACGAAGGAACCGCTCATCGGATGGGATCTAATCGCTCAGCGGACCTTGCTTCAAGGTGAAGAAACTTAGCCGTAAAGGAAGCTCTGCAGCTGCACCTGCAGCCGCAATGCCACCCTGCTCTGACACCGCTCAGCGCACCGCACGCCGCTCAGCAGCTCTGACAAATAATGTCAGAGCAGAGCCACCATTAAGAGGAACCGTGGCGGTGAAGAAAGCTCAGACCGCTGAGCGGTGCACCTAGGCCGCTCAGCGGTGATNTATATATATATATATATATATATATATATATATATATATATATTTTCAAGAATCATTCCGTTATGTGCTTCTTTTTGTGCTAATTTCTACATTGAATGTGATTGTGGGTGGATGTCAGAGATGCACAGATCAGGGATCTTCTTCTTAGACAAGGTTGGCTTCAGATTGTTAAAGGGGAAGAACTGGATGAAGCAGTTGAAGGCTTGTGCCTGAAAGAGAAAGAGGACTTAAACTGCAATGGCTTTAACTCGTTCTGCTAATCACCTCACAACATGTTTGGTTTTCAGGTGAGAACACTTATAATCTATTATGGAGTTTTAGAAGCGAGAAATTTGCCAAAGTCAATTTTGAGTGTTTTCACTTAGAAAACCAAAACATGCACTGAATGAATGACTCAGGGCTTGCCACACTAGTGCTATGTATGTATCATGTGTGTATGAATGAGAAAGGCATGAATGAATGAACATCACAAGAAACACACAGTACGGGGATGGTGGATCAAATTGAATAATAGCAGCACATATGCCACAGTGGGGGGTTTGTTCCTGAATCCTGAGGCACATATATTTTCTTGCAAGTTGTGTAGTACTTGTACAGGCCACAGAGTCATGTCATGATGGCAATGCTTTTTTTCTTCTTCTTAATTGCCTTTCCTTTTCAATCAGGTTATTGTGTAATTAGCAGTATGTATTACAGATTATGGAAAGAAAGAAAATAAAATAATGATGATGGCTTCCTAATCACAAAGCAAATAAATTTGTCCACATTATGATACTAAAGTCACGCAGTTGCATCATTTGTTTTTTTTTTTTTGGGGGGGGGGAATTTAAAAGAGGATGAGATTGTGAGGAAAATTTCTTCTCCGTTCGTATAGTTTCATGTTAAATGTACTTTAGATCATATGATAAATAATATTTTAGATATAAATAATTGATACTTTTAAGATGAAAATTAAAATGTCATTCATTTATATAACATAGAGCATATATTGAATGACGCTTCACTCCAAAATCGCAAATGGAATTTCTCTATTGGGAAGGGCAAACACTTTCCCATGACAATGTATATAGCTCCTGCATGCTACCAAAAGAAAAATAATGAGGAGAAACTAAGATTTGAAGAATTATCTTCATCATTGGGGCAAAAGGAAAATTATTGTTTAAAGGAAATTAAAAAAANCACCAATCCTTCACTTCATTGTTTAATTAACAAACTCAAGAACGGTATTTTTGCAACTCTCTGTGGATACGATCATACCCGACTGTACTGCAATTGGATTCCTTGTGAATCTGAAAGCTGTAAAGTAGGATGTATTATTTTGAACGACGAGAGTAAAAAGGCTTTCAACACTCGCTCACGTTTCTCTTTTCTCTATCCCATAGCCCCCCATATTTGTTCATGCCTCTTTTTTCCTCTCTTTTCTCAATTTTCTCTTGATCTCGATTTTCTCTCGTACCTGTCTGCCACAAGTAAAAAAAAAAAACAACGTCGGGGGAAGGCGATTGAAGGCGTTGCAATGTCAATTGGTTCTACAGATGTTGACTTAGAGGTAAGTTAAATTTGTGGGTTTTGTATGCATCTAAACATGGATCTGTAATTGAACGATTTGTGAGTTTGTCGTTTTGTTTTTTGTTTGTTCTGAAAGGATTCTGTGATTACATTGGTGGTTTAATTTAATCAATAAAATTTTCTTCAGTTATGGTTGAAAGGTTTGTTTACTTACAACCGATAGGTTTGTTTATTTTCAATTGAATGGTTTGTTCATGTATGTTTGTATACATCCGAGTTTGTTCATTCTAAGAATATGAGTTTGTCGCCAAGTGTGTATGAGTTTCTTCATTTTTATTTTATTGGTTTGTTCAAATAGTGTATATAAATTTGTTCGGACTCGTTGTACATGTTTATTCACATTTTGTATTTGGGTTTGTCCATTCTACTTTTCAGGTTTGTTCACTATATATATGTAGTTGGGCTTGTTCACTTTATGTGTATAGATTTGTTCACGTAGTGTATATAGGTTTGTTCATTCTCATTGTACATGTTTCTTCTCACTTTGTATCTGGGTTTTTTTATTCTACTTGTTCATGTTTGTTCACTATATATATATATATAGGTTTGTTCATTTTATGTGTATAGGTTTGTTCACGTAGTGTATATAGGTTTGTTCATTCTCCATGTACAGGCTTGTTCGCTATTTTGTATATAGGTTTGTTAACTATGCGTATATGGTTTGTTCATTCTAGTTGTATAAGTTTATTCGCAAAGTGTACTTGGGTTTATTCATTTTAGTTGTATAGTTGTACATTTGCTTATAGTTTTGAAAGGTTTGTTTATATGTACGTGAAACGGTTGTTTATGTGTAACAGGGCACAAATAACACTCAAGTGGATTTACGTCATTACTACAATCGATGCACCCCAACCGTGGTTCAGGTATCCAGGCATGTAAATGAAAGTGCTTAAGTACATTTTGATTATGTCTCTTTTATTTGACATTTTGCAATTTATGTAGGACCAATCTTACACTAACCGTGATCGGAACCTAAGCAATGCCACCGTATGGAACACAAGTCAAGAGAAGTGAAGATTTGCAATACAATGAATAAACGTAATATAATGTTGTTGAAAGCTTTTTACCACTCGTTGTTAATAATATATATCCTTCTTTACAGCTTTCAGATCCTCAAGGGATCCAATTGCAATATAGTTGGGTATAGTCGTATCCACAGGGAGTTGCAAAAATACCGTTCTTGAGTTTGTTAATTAAACAATAGAGTGAAGAGTTGATTGTTTGATATTTAGATAAATAAATAAATAACATAAAAGATAAATAGGCAACAAATCAGAGGTAGATCCGGAAGCTTGTTGGGAATTGAATCCTATTATAGTTTCATGCATCCATAACTTAATACAACAGAACTATCATTTCATTGATTGCTCGCCACCAGTCCTTAACTTGTTCATCGATTTCGCGCATGAAAAGATCATCAGGTTTCCTTTATTATGTTGTCACTTTCACACACAAACTTAACAAAGTACAACAGCGTTATTCCAGATGTTAAAACGGCTAATCCTTCATTCCAGTTACGGTAACTAAGAATTAGATGAATTGATCTAGTTCCAACCTATGATGCCGCTTTCGCGCGCAATCAAGCAATTTGAAATCATGCTTTAGGTAGCTAAGCTAAAACAAGTATTAAGTGTAAAATCATTCAAGCAAATCATATAAACTGATAAATTCATAATGCAAAAGTTACATGGATACAATCATGCTATAATAATAATCAAAATCCCAACAACAAGAGGATTAGAAATCCATCTTACAAGAGAATCTCGGAGGCAAGGTAATGGACGCTTACCATGACACGTTCTCATGCTGTGATGACAACGACCGCCGTGCTTCCTTGATCACTCCTGGCTCCTTCACCAGCCTCCTCTTTGTTGCTAAACTAACCTAAGATTTGAAGTACAAGAGAAATAAGAAAGAAATGGATTCTGAACTATGGGTGATGATATTGAAGTGTAAGCCTCAGCCTTCTATTTATAGGCAAAATTTGTGGTCACTGCTGAGCGGTTAGGGCATACTGTTGAGCGATTTAGGTGTTACCGCTAAGCGATAAGGGTCCATCGCTGAGTGGTTTAGTCTTTTCCGGCAGCTGCTAGGCTGGCATAATAAATGCGGCGGCTGTAAGTTGGTGGCGGTGCCAACTTTTGCAGGGCGGCGTCAGCTTTTGCAGGGTGGTGCCATCTTTTGCATGGCGCCGCTAGCCTGTTGGCGGCTGCAAATGGCTCCGGTGGGTACGACTGCTGAGCGGTCTGGGTACCTCGCTCAGCGACACTTGTCATTTCTGTGTTGAGCGGCCTGTGGTTACCGCTGAGCGGCCTCTCGTCTGATTATGTCTTTTTGCTTCTTCCGCCTCCTTTGCTATTTGCTTTATTCTTTTGTGGGATTGTCCTTAATTAATATGCTTGCATCCATCTTTAGAATATATTATAAATCCTACAAAAAGTGGGGAATTTAGTCAGATAATTCATTAAAACTTAAGCAAACAAGTGCCATTTCATCAGGTGAAATTGTGTAAATTTGACACTCATCAAATGCATGAATAAACACTAATTTTCGATATGAACAAACATTCCAATAAGATATACATCTCGTGCGGACATAGGAACCGGTACTACATCTCGTGCGAGACGAAGGGATTGTTAAATATTTATACTTGGGATTAATCATTCTAGTTATATAGGTTTGTTCATTTAAGTTATATATGTTTGTTCACTTTATGTATCCAAATGTGTTCATTATTAATCATGTCGCACGGTTTGCTCTCCAAAAACTATCGAGACAACCATCATTTAAAAAAAAGAGATATCTATTAAAAAAGGTTCTTTGGTTGATATTGAGATGAGAGATTCTTGCATGCGCGTAAAACGTCGCATGTTTACACTAACAACTAGTAATGCACTTTAAGATATAACCTACTACTTATTTACATTTTTAATGAAATGATATTTTATTTTATTAATTTTGAGCACGGGCATATAACACTACATGTATATACAAGAATTTTTCTACCATTTTATCCTTTTGCTCTTAATCAAAGTGTCTCTTTTTGACAATATGCCATATTGCCATACCCTAAACTAGATTAGTGCCAAATCCACAAAATGTTTTGATGCGTACCGATTGTAAAGACAGGTAAAGTCTAGTTTACTTCAAAATATCAAAGATCTTGTATCTAGTAGTCACTTACTTCGGTAAAAGCATGCTTTTAGTTAATAGAGTTAGGTGCTTCTGTCAAATAAAAAAACAAGATCAGTGGACAGGGATTCGTAACAAATATTTATATCATTTATGAGAAAAATATCGTGACCTAAGTGCAATATCGATGTGACTCTGTTCTTTAAGGCTTCACATCCTAATTTCTAAGCATCCAAGGTATGTAGTGCTTATTTGTGAACACGATTTGGTCTAACCTAATATAAATACATAAAATTTGTCCACTTTATCACAATACTCCTACATTAATGGATCAAAACAGAAAATTGGATAATATTCTTGTTCATGGCAATACATAAAGTTTGGCATATTACTAAAAACCTATTGTTGGTGTCTAGATCAAAGGTATAGAGTAGGGTGGATCTAGTGTATGAGATATGATTATCTTGTCTTTTCAACGGTGTCTAAAGAGAATATTTGTAGAAACAATGTAATAAAGAAGTATTGTTGTAGAGTGAATTTAGTTGTAAAAATTATTAAAAATAATTAAATTAGTTATTATAAGGTATTTATTCCATAACATAATTATCTCTCTATATATATCATAGGGTTTGTTAACCTCGACAACTTTATATGGAGGTTAACAATGTCTACACTTTTTTTTGACCTAAAACCCACACATCTATCTTTGTAATCAAATTACAATCCTGGATAAGTTTGTAATTTTAGCTTATCAACATTAATTACTTCTTTAACATTTCCTCTCTCCTAATTAAGATAATATCTCCACTGTCTTCTAGTTATAATTTCCTAATCCAATATTTTCTCTCTTGTTTTACGAAGTCTGAATAGTTTTACTCTCCAAATGTTTTCGAATTTTAAAAATTAATGATTTAAAAGTTTTCATATTCCTAAATTCTTTTATTATAATTGTACACACTCCTATATCTACCACAATTTTACAATTTTTTAGAGTTTTATAATTTCATTTTTTTTTACCACGACAAGTCTTTTTTTTTAACGTTTCCATGGCTAGTCTTTACTTTTGTCACATAAGCAGATATACAAAAAAAAAAAAAAACATTTTTTTAGGAAAATTTGCTTATTTAGCATTTTTTTTTCCCCTCTTGTATATGATACCAGTTACATATAAAAATACCGTTTCAATTGTGAGTCAATTTTTGGGCTTGAGAATGAAAAATCAGGGGAAGACACCATATTCATCATCTTCTTCTTACTCTTGTTCCGACATTCCCTTCTGAAGTTCAAGCCGCATCTATCTACTCCTTTAGGTATAATGATTATTCTTAGTCATCATCTTTTTTTATCTTCTTCTTTATCGAATCTTTCTTCTTCTCCTCTCTTATCCTTCTTTGATGACGGTAAACATATTCAAAGTCACAACTTTTTATGATTCAATCCCCTCTGGCACTGTTTTCTGCTTCAATTCTGAATTCCGTGTCTTTATTCCACGCTCTTCCTCAAGGTTTTCTTTATTCAAAGTCACAACCTTTTTTGTGTTTGTTGAAGTTACCCATCCCCAAGATTGGATTTTACCTTTTGGATCTATTGGTTTTAGATTGCAAGAGAAAGTTGGTGGCGTTGGTTTCTATTTTATGGCTTATAAGGTTGTTTTACTCCTTATGAGGAGATTGATTTGATTACCTTGGTCTCCATTTTTATTTTTTGCATTCTTATCTTTTAAGTTTATTTCTCATTGCATTTTTGTTATGAAAAGAAGTTTGGATGGGTTTGATAATGATCATCCACCAAAGTAGATTCCACCGTGCATTTAGTTGATTTTTTTTTCTCTCTTTTTTATTTGCCTAAATTTTTTGTTGATTTACTTTCTCATCCATAGCTATCAGCAGAACAAGATGCCTTGCGTGTTGGTTGGAGGTTGATCGGGGTGAGATGGTGATGGCAAAGGAAGGGGGTGAATGATGTCATTTCTGATTCGGTAAGTAATGAAACTGAAATTTTAAGTACTTGAGATTTTATTTGAATAAGCACCATTTTTTTTAATGCTACATCTTGATGTGTGGTATTGGACATTGTCTCATTTAAGTTTCCAATATAAGTAAATATTCAACATGTCCATCTACATGTCCTAATTAGGTATGAAGAGCAGGACGCTACCATGGTCTATGTTGTATTCTTAAAAAATTTGATTGTTTCATTTCATGGATTAGAGAGGAGAAAACGCCATTTATTTGCCTTAGGCTTAGGGTAGTCTTTAATTAGTTCTATCTGAATATAGCTTCTTTGTTGATGTGGTAAAAACTATCATTTCCAATGTGATGTTAATTAATATGACTCTTCTTCTGAATGTACCTTTACCAATGGTTAATTCTTAGAAGTTGATGGCAAAACAAGTGTGAAATTTAAGTTGAGAGGTGTGGATAGCTCAGGGGAAGGACTTAAAGTCATTTGAGATTGAAATTTAAGAGGTATCTTTGTAGAAGAGTTTTTTACTGTATTACCCCTGCCATAGAAACATATTACCGAAATACCCTCGTCTGAAAACTTATTAAGGACTACCACGCTTTGGCTGACGTGGCACGAAGGGTTGGGATTCGCCAACCGTGATGGCGAATTCATTAAGAATTCGCCAACGGTGTTGGCAAATTGCGTACGAAATAATTTTAATTTTTTTTTAATTTGCACATAGCCTCATCTCACCAATTCCAATTTCAACCAGCCTTTTGTCTCCATGCAAACATTACTATTTTGAGAGATATTTGCATGGAAATTGTGACCATATTTCATTCTAACGGGTGCTTTAAAAGTCATTATATAGAATTTTCTTCAGTTATGGTCCAGGAAACAAAAGGATTTCTCTATGTAGAGCTATCAACTTGCTTATGTTTGGGTCGTGACATAACTACTAAGTATTGACCTGTTTTAAGGGAGAAGTAGAACAAAGCTTATGTATTTCAAAAGCTCTAGTCCCACATTGGTTAGATCACAAACCTTTTAAGTTAAGTGTTTATATATCTTTAGTAGTTATTATTTTGGTAAAAAGAGTTGAGAAGAGAGTTGGGTTCGCCTGCATGAGTCCAAGCCAGATGGGCTCTTCAAAGTGCAAATCGATGGATTCCCCCCCCTCGTCCGTACGATAAATAGTGTCCTAGTCTTTTTGCAAAAATATTTTTTGGATTTTTGAAGCTTACCTAGGAACCCATGATTTTTGCATGTATTGAATTATCCATCCGTCATGTGCTAACATAACACATATATGAATATTTACTTACATTTTAATTAAACAAATTAAAAAAAAAATTAAAATTATTTCATAGGCAATTCACCAACACGGTTGGCGAATTCTTAATGAATTCGCCAGCACAATTGGCGAATCCCAACCCTCCCGTGCCACGTCAGCCAAACCGTGGTAGTCCTATAATAAGTTTTCAGACGAGGGTATTTCAGTAATATGTTTCTCTGGCAGGGGTAATACAGTAAAAAACTCATTTCTAGGAATCAAAACGCATTGTGAATTATATGTATTAGAACAAAAATTGTTGTTATAGAGAAGATTATGATCTCCTGAGAATTTTTTTATTGCCATTTCTCCATAAATGTATATAGAGAGAGAAAGAGGGGTGGAGGGGAACATATTGAAAAGCTGAAGTATTGCCCTAGATAGATTTGTTTAAATGGTTGCACTAGAGAAGCGTAAGAAAAAATGGGATAGAGAAAGATACAAGGTTTTTGCATGAAATTGAGACAGAAAAATTATCTGAATTGATAAATCCTTTTTCCATCTCTTTATTAATTTGTTTCCTACATGTGAATTTGGGTGACCACATTATGCTGTATAAATTTTGCCATAGCTCCTTATCATATTTTGACTTGGAGATTTATCTCAGTTATGGCTTCTACTATTCATTTAGGGCTCCCACACATGTTGATCCAATTGCAAGCTCATCATGTTGCAAGATCTTTAGTATTATTTTTTAAATGACTCTTCATAATTATTAAGCTTGCATATCCTCAACAAATATATGAGATTTGGTTTAGGTTTTTAAAAAATTAAAATTTTCATTTTCATCCAAACATATTATAAATTCCATGGTTTTGGTCATTGTCATTAGAAAAACTTGTTAACTACTGATGTGATTAGTTGGCTGTTATAATAACAATGTCATGTGAATAAAATAAACTCACTTGACTCAACTATAACCCATAACCCATTATTTTGGGTGGTGTGCGAATCACGATTGGGAGACAAATTTTGATCAAATAGTGAGTTATGGATTTGGAAATGAGTCAGATCAGTTTATTTTGCTACATACATTATTGACATAACATTTTGGGTTAACCACGTCCGCAATTAAGAGACTCTCATTGATGATAGAGACTAAATCCATGCAATTTATAATATATTTAGACAATATATATATATATATATAACTGTTTAGAAGCTTAAAACCAAATTTTTAAAAACATTCGAAGACCGAAACATATATAAACTTAATTATTATTAATATAAAAAGACATTTCTAAGTCATAATTATTTTGATTTTAATAGTCTTCGTATATATTTATATATATTACTTTTACTAATTTCTAGTTAAATCTTGATTTTTTATAATCTAGTTAATTTTTATAATTTAAATATTGTATACTTACCATTTCGATATAAAACTAATTTTCTAAATTAGTATATTAATTATATACTTGTGTTGATAGATTAAATTAAAATATGCAAATTTATTAGAGTTTAATCATAAAACTAATTTATGGTTACGGAATTTATTAAACTAATTTATGCTTTTGACACAAAGTGCTTTTGAACTAAGCCCTAAGCCTATGCAAACACCACAAAACATACACTACTTTCCATGATGATTACTTCCACACAGCATATGCGAAGACACCAGCAAAACATACACGACACTAAGGTAACATGTGAGTAAAACCACAAAACTTAAGTCTTTTCCCTGCTTCACACACACAGGCTAACATATTTTGTAATTGTATGAAGTTCTTTTAATGGAATACTATAAATCCAACAGTTTCAACATGTATGAAGAAATCAATAAAGGGATTGTGTGAAGGACCGAAAAGTCTCTTGCTCCAACTTAAGTGAAATTCACCTATCAAGCATTAGACAGAGGGGGAGACATGAATGCTTCTATTAGTGTGTCCACCTTGCTTGTCCATCTTAATGCTTCTGAGATCATCGTAGCGACAATTATATAACAACCCCCCCTTACCAAGGTGACTGATTGAGTCACCTACACCACCAACTTTTAAGTTAAAAAGGGTGTAGGTTTCAAAATGTCATTTCTCGGCATATAGGATGACATATTTGGTTCCTCACACACACACTGTTTTTGTTTAATGTTTATGCAATGTGGTTGATTATCTCTATAGTAATTTACTTATTCTTTGCTAAAAGTAATGTGACAAAGGCTAAGAGGGCTTTTGGTGTGTGGAAATCACAACACACGTGATAAGTATACCACGTCGTCAAGTAATAAAGTATCAGTTTTTAAGATCGAAGTATCATTCCCACGATGACGTTTTTTATTAGAACTG
The DNA here is from genome assembly GCA_003254905.1 of Nissolia schottii. NCBI lineage: Eukaryota > Viridiplantae > Streptophyta > Magnoliopsida > Fabales > Fabaceae > Nissolia > Nissolia schottii. The sequence goes on along the minus strand of QANU01102951.1, from coordinate 324,787 downwards.
CAATCAAGAATTATAACTTAGAGTTGAATCACAAAAAAGGGGTTTGTAGAACTGAGTTATTAGCAATTCAAATTAAATATGACNCACAAAACATACACTACTTTCCATGATGATTACTTCCACACAGCATATGCGAAGACACCAGCAAAACATACACGACACTAAGGTAACATGTGAGTAAAACCACAAAACTTAAGTCTTTTCCCTGCTTCACACACACAGGCTAACATATTTTGTAATTGTATGAAGTTCTTTTAATGGAATACTATAAATCCAACAGTTTCAACATGTATGAAGAAATCAATAAAGGGATTGTGTGAAGGACCGAAAAGTCTCTTGCTCCAACTTAAGTGAAATTCACCTATCAAGCATTAGACAGAGGGGGAGACATGAATGCTTCTATTAGTGTGTCCACCTTGCTTGTCCATCTTAATGCTTCTGAGATCATCGTAGCGACAATTATATAACAACCCCCCCTTACCAAGGTGACTGATTGAGTCACCTACACCACCAACTTTTAAGTTAAAAAGGGTGTAGGTTTCAAAATGTCATTTCTCGGCATATAGGATGACATATTTGGTTCCTCACACACACACTGTTTTTGTTTAATGTTTATGCAATGTGGTTGATTATCTCTATAGTAATTTACTTATTCTTTGCTAAAAGTAATGTGACAAAGGCTAAGAGGGCTTTTGGTGTGTGGAAATCACAACACACGTGATAAGTATACCACGTCGTCAAGTAATAAAGTATCAGTTTTTAAGATCGAAGTATCATTCCCACGATGACGTTTTTTATTAGAACTGCAATCAAGAATTATAACTTAGAGTTGAATCACAAAAAAGGGGTTTGTAGAACTGAGTTATTAGCAATTCAAATTAAATATGACTGCAATTAAAAACGCAATTTAAGCAAGTAGGATTTGATTTGAAGGTTAAGGTGATTGGGATTCTGATTTCACCACTAATGTTCCCCTAATTTAGGTTTCTTTGTTATTCAAATTGTTTCCGAAGGACAACCTAGATTCCTATTCTAACGCAAGTCTCTCTTGAGATCGTGCGTACTTCCTATGAACGACCCGATTAACCAATCTCTTAAAATTAATCTAGTTTGCCTAGGGATTAGGGTTTTGTGAATCCTTGGTAGTGTGTGAGGCTTAGAGTTGCACCACCCTCTATTCTTATCTCTAAGATATAGCTAAGTGATGATCAATCTCTCAGTACCACCTAAGTATCTTTTCTCCAAAGTTTCCCTAGGTTTACTAACAATTCATTAATGACCAGTTAATAAAAAGTATTAAGCATAGAGAAAAACCAATTCACAACGTACACAATTGAATAACAACGAAATCAGAATTAGAAGAAAAGCATTAGGGTTACATCATCCTCCCAATCAAAAAGGGAATTAGTTCATGATAAAAAAAAACTAAAATCAACAATCAATAATGAAAAGATAGGAAAATACATAGAAGATAGAAACTTTAGGGTTGAATCACGAGCAATTCGGTCTTCTCCCTTAGCGTTCTTGACTCCTAGTGCTTCTCTCTCTCCACCTTGATGATGGCAAAAGTAATGAAAAACGTGAATGAATGCTGAATGAATCATTATTTTTTCCTCTGGTTTAATTTAACCTAGTTGTCACGTGTTTTGACCTTCTGCGATAGTGTCTTGCACGAGTTATGTCTCGCGCGGGACACACTTCCAGAATCAAATTATTCACTCTCTGTCACGTTTTGCACGAGTTGTATATGTGTCTCGCGCGAGACACACTTCAAAGTGTTAATCCTTGCTTTCTGTTTGCTTCAACTCTCGCGAGACACTTGATGCAACTTAGATCTTGTGCGAGATGCTCCACTGACTCATAATTGGCTCATTTTCTCACATTTTGGGCCGTGAAACACTCAAACAAACGTCAAACATACTAGAGATAAAAAGATAATTAAATTCTGATAATCATGCTTCAAATTCACTGAATCCTAAACTATTTTAACTAAAAATGATATAAAACGTAGACAAAGATAACTCTTGTTGGAGAGTTATCAGCTTTTTGTATAGAGAACAAAATGTGGTGAACGCGGCTAAAGAAGTCAGAGACACATAGGTTGATACAATTGTGAAAGTGACAAGTTGAAGCTCTATAGCATCTGGTGAAATTTGTCGACACCGGTTATCAATTATAACATACATATTAGTGATTGTTAGAACTTGAGCCAATTCCATTTTATAATAATCTACGTTGATGCTGATACTTGTGCTTCCAATATTGTGTCTTTGCAATGAATTAAAACTCAGAAGTAAATGGATACTGACATCTACACCCATAGACAAAAGGTAGAGTCAGGAACTTTGAATAATTGAATCTATTGGCAAAAGACTTTTCAGTATGTAACAATATGAATAAGTACCTATGTTTCACCAATTAAACTACATATAGTTAGATCTTTACATGCAACATAAAAAGACATGTTCCTTTCCAACTACAAATTAGAGGACATGATATGGACAACATATCTAATTTTAGTTAGTGTTGATCTCATGTCAACAGACAAATAATTATTATAGCACTTTTAATTTAACATTTACTAGACTACTTTGGTAAATTTTGAGCTATGATCGTGAGTCTCAGATGGCTATTTATCTAAATGTTGAACATCTTACAGCTCAACATGACAGCCTATATATATATATATATATATATATATATATATATATATATATAGAACTTGGAAAAAAAATAATCCCACACCACCATTTTTAAAAGCAGAGGCCTCAACTAACATGACCTGTCTTCCAATATTATACTTGAGTCTCTCATTAAATGCGAGTAATATATAAGTTCAATCTTACTACTTTTCATGAAGTTATGAGTGAGATCAGCACATTATGTATTACAGTACTGGTTTTAATCATTAGTGGTAATAGCTAAGTCCACTATAAGTTCTTACTTATTATAAGAAATCGAGTGGGTAGAAAAAGTAAATCAAGCTGTTGAAAAAGTAAACACAAAATCCTTTCAAAATTCATTGCAAAGAAAAATCTTGCATGCAAAATCAGGCTAGAGAAAATATGATGTATATTCAGTCTACAACAGCACGAATAGAGTGTCTCTCGGCACAGGACAACATACAGAATGCCAAATATAAGATCAAATGTTTGAGATGCTGGGAAACCAATTGTATCAATTAGAGTGTGTTTGACAGAAATCACCTTATCAAAGACAGGAAATTCGGTCGCTCGCCCTACAAAAGTAATTGGCATAGAGAGGAATGTGTAATGTGGAGAAGAATGGGGTTTATATGTTTTAAGGGATCACAGAGAGTTCTCAGAATTCCTTAGCTCTTGCATGTAATACACCTGTACAAATATCGATGACACAGAGTTTTTAAAAGTAGTATATATCTGGAATGCATTTGATTTAAGATTTGTCAAAGGAAGAAGACTCTTTTTTATGATGGATCAACAAAGACACTCTTCTTGTCAGCAGTTGTAGAATAACTAACTGGTGTATTAACCCGTACTACGTTTATGTTACACAATGCACACAAGCCAAAAATAAAAGTGGTAAATACAATAAAACTCTCTGATTACCATTGCTATTGCTTAAAAATTGTTTTTCCATTATGATAGTGATGAAAACTGAGCATTTATTTAAAGAAACAAATAACGTTGTCATGGACATGATATTAAGCAAGTGAACACATTATGTGCATAAAAATAAAGCGCTAAAAATTAAATGTTTTCACAAACACAAAAAATTTATTTGAAATAGTGCGCACAATATAAGGTCGCCTCCGTCAAACTCACTTGAACACAAACTTCTTCATCAATCGAAAATTTTTTTTATATTGAATCATCAACATGCAGCACGATAAAAAAAATATTATTTTTTACAATAAGGCGAAATAAAAAATAAAAATATGCAAGAACACGGTAATCAAGCAAATATAAATGACGCATACCTAAAGCTATGACTTGATGAAAAATTTCCCTATAAACAAGATTCATAATACAGTGCTCTATAATTGATACATGTTCTCAATTAAAACCTGTAATCCCTTCATACTTGTCATCCTTGACAAAGTGACATACAACTTACCATGAGTAAATACGGGACAGGGCAGATACAATCTAACAGTAGAAAGCGTTTGGCCATGTGATTTATTAATCATCATAGCAAACGACATAATGATTAGAAATTATCTTCTTTCAAAACTTAACCAATAGTATTTCATTATTTGGAATCATGTTCATTCGAGGTATCAAAATCACCTGACCAATTTTGTTACTAGTTAGCGTCACACACTCAATGACGTGATTTCCAAGTCATCTCACTTGCATCCTAGTACCATTGCGCGGGCGCGCGCGCACACACACACACACACACACTCTTACTTACTTACTTCTAAGCAGCATTATAGGAACTCCTCCTTTTAGTATCAACTCATGGGGGGGGGGG
>QANU01102951.1:304267-319394 GCA_003254905.1 Nissolia schottii | reverse complement strand
AAAAAAAAAAAAAAAAAAAAAATTCACCAAGCACAACGAGGAACAACTCCATGTCAAAATTCATCTCCTCTAATATCAATTGTTCCTAAACCTTTGAAGTAATCTTGTCCGAAGGATAAGGCATATCTACAAATTCCCTTCATGATCTTCCGTTAAACTGAAGGACTCCCTCGATATGGTCAAGTGTGACATTTCTTGCCTGCCCCACATTTAAGGTCAAATCTGTTTGCACACGACAAAGATAAATCACTCATTCTAAGTAGCAAACTAAATGTTTGTGACTATTTTCCTTTCCAGCATGCTCGCACCTTAGAATAATAGTTTCCTTTTTTATGCCTCTAAGAACTACACATCCAAATTTTGCAGCCAGTAGAAAATTAAGAAACATGCACATGCAGAAACATAACATCCAACACTCAACGGAAAGATTAAATAAGTTAGGTGATGCAAAAACTATTAGAATTGCATGATAAAGGTGTGACAACAACGGCTTTTGCTGAATTGCAAAAAAATTGGGGAACGTGAAGAGGTGGTCAACCCATGAGATATAGTCACTACAGTAGATTGATTGCCTTCTATTGTTGCGAAAGAATTATTCGATGTTGTGCATGTATCCATACATGATCAGCGAAAAGTAAAGACACAAAGAATTTAGTCTTGTTTTTTAGATTTTTTCTTTAAATTCTCACACACCACTCAACCAAAGAATGAAATAACTATTACCATTAATTAATATTGTTAGTGAAAATCATAATTAAATATTGTTTGAGAAAGATTTATTTTTGACATTCATATTTAACTTTTTCTTCATTAAAGTTGGAATGAGAGATAAAAAAATAAAAGAAAAAATACTGATGACCACTGTTGGTGGAAATTAGAATTCCATCTTCTAAAAACATTAACTAAATTTTTTTTAGCCATTTTTCTCATCCCCGACCATATATATATGATATAAAATATAAAATTTATCTTTCATCGCGTGTCAAATATGAGTTTTTTGAGTAGGGTCTACCTACAATTTTTTTGCTATTTTTTATAGTCCTTACAAGAATTATTTTGATTTTGTTAAAATTTATTTTAAAGTTAATAAATATGATGTGCAATTAAATTAAATTTAGTCGCAGTCCTTGTATCTATTTTCCTATGCATAAAAAAAACAAATAAATGCTAATAACATACTAAAATACTTGCCCCCGTAAAAAAATTTACTTCAAGTTCCGCCACGAGTTACATGGATTATACTAGTCTCCCTATTCTTACCTTGTCGTCTCAAGGGTGTGGGCCATTTCATCAATTAAATATAGGGGAAAAAATAAAATAATTAAATATAATTAATATTTTTATAATAATATTAATTTAATGATTAAATTAAGAGATGTTACTCAAAAGGTAAACTATAATTTAACCCTTAATTCGCATTTTGAGGAACTCAAAAATGGGAGTAATGAAAGTGCATGAGGGGTTAACCGAAACTCTCTAATACTTTTTTCTCCTTGAATTAAATCTCTAAGCATAAAAAAATAATATATTTTTAATGATTCCTCCTAAAATTTATTTTAAATACTAAATAAATAAAAATTAATTACTTTTTTAAGATTCTACAGCATTATCATCTTCTTTTATTTTATTTACTTAAAAGTTTTTTTAAAAAAAAAATTCCAAACCTTTCCTCTTTCTTTTGTTTTCTCTTAAAATAACACTCAAAACAAACCTAGGAAACCACCAAAAATCTCACAATTGTTTCATCAGGAATCCAGTGAGCTTGAATCGAGGGCACTGAACTGACATTTTATCCACAGAATGAAAAAAAGAGAGCATAAATGACATGGATCCTACTAATTACTGCAATTTTTATTTTTCAAAAGAGAATTGTATAATTTAAAAGCATGATATGATGCAATAGCACAAAATCTATATATTCCCAGCGCCAGATGTAGATATTAGCATATTGAGCTTCTGCCCCCACCCCCCCAATTTGTCTTAAATCTAATTTGTTCGGCAGAAATTAATTAAAATACTTAATTGACAATAGTTTCAATTAATTTATCATTATTATTAAGACAATATTATATTCGCCTTATGTTTTTGCTTTGTGCACCGTGACGAAGATGGATAACATGCTTTTTTCACTTTTACATAATAAAACGGTTAGTTCATAGTGAGAATGCTTTCTTCCCTTCCCAATGAAATTTTGTTCTTTTCCCGTATCTGTGAAATCACTTGGCAACTTTTCTTTTTAAGGTTGTCTGCCCAGTATCTAAGGCTTAACCTTGACTAATCTGGTATCACTTGGCATCAAAGAATCACATAAGAATTCTAACACAAAAAGTTTCCCTTCTCAAAAATTGAAACAACAGAAACATAGTAAATAAAAGAGTTTATTTAAGATACGTTCGCTTTCTCATGAATTATTACTTTTATTTAGGTAAGAGTACCTAAATTTAAATTTAAAGTATTACAATTATGCGTAGGCTAAAATTTCTCTAGCCTATTATTATCATTAGGCAATTTTTCACCTTTCTCATATAATAAATATTTCATGCTACTTAATTTATTTATTTATTTTTAAATAATTTTTATAATTAAATTCATCGAATTTTATTATTATTTCATGATTTAATATGACATATTGATAGACTATATGATCTAATGTGATAAATTAATACTTTTTAATATAATATTTATAGAGAAATGTATCGTAAGTTCAAATGGTTCATAAATCTCTAAATCTCTTATAAATTAACTATTTTAATGATTTAATTAATGAAAAATTTATCATAATAATAAAAACATGAAATAATAATAAAATTTAATAAATATAATTATTAAAATTATAAAAAAAAATAAATTAAATAGGACAGAACCTTACGAGACAGGTGAGAAATCACCTAATAGTAGTAGTAGTACTACAAGCAATGGCATCTTCTACAGGATATTACCTTAGCTGCATGCCATTTGTAACATGTCAAGAATCAGGAATCAGAATACTCTTCATGAATGAAACTGAATTGACAATCACAAACCCCTAGTTTCTGACACAGCACCCAAGTTGCACTCTTATTCTCAACACCATTTAAACCTAGGGTAGTTATTCACTTGAAGATTTAATTGTACCATACATTGTATTTAGGTGGAAGGATATCACGATCTTGGACCATACCATGGTCTAACGTTCTTATCCATTGGATGGAAAAAACTAATAAACGGTTGAGATTAAATGAAGTATTGCTAAAGTAACCTTTCTCAATTTTCAATCCTTTTGCTGTACACCAACAACTCAAACTTGAGAAATTCTTTCCTCCACTGTGGAGGAAATGATTTTATGTATCATTGGAGGCCACAAAAATAAAAAGGTAAATAATATTTATGGTGGATAAAATCATTTATTTCATAGAGGTAAAAAATTTCTCTACAAACTCTTAACACATTCCACACTCACTTTGTCGCCCTAGCTTGGCCCGTCATTGGTTCCTCTATCACTATGACTGAGGAACCACAACCGTCATGGTCAAGAAACTATTATGGCCATATCTGTTGGGGTAGGGTTAGATCTAATGCCTCCTTCTCCTCCATTTGGCCATGAAATGTAGGCTATCAAACTCTCCCCAAATCCGGAGGAATAGTCATACATACAATAACCAGCGCCCTAAGAGACACGTTAGACCATGAAAACATTGTTTTTGTAAGAATAACTTTTCTTAGTTGAATTTCTTGTACTAAGTTGTAAAATATAATATTTCACCATTAATTTTTTTATTGTTTATGTCATGTATGAGTAAAAGATTCACCTCATCAATAAATGATGAAAAATCACAATAATTGATAGCACATGACAAATAAATTTAATTGAGAGAATCCATCTTTGTTTTTCTCTTTAATTCAATAAGAACTTGTCAATCGATACCATTGAACTAGCCTCAAACCTATTGATACAATTTTAAGAAATGGTGTTTCCACATATTTTTATAGACATATGTTAGACATTTAGGTGGTTTCCATAGTAGATGTACATAACAAAATTTTGAAGTAATTTCAGTCGCTAATATAGCTGCGTAACATAACTTTACAATTTATTTATTTATTTACATGCACTCTACAATTTCTTTTCTTTTACATGAAAAGCAGAGACGTTCTCATACTATAGAGAGTAATCTTCTTCTCTTCGGATCCTCTGTTGCTTGGCAATGAAGGCCTCAACAGTGCGGCGAAACTCCTCATTGCTCATATTATCCTCAACACATGAAACTCCTTCCTCTGCTTCTAATTGAGCAGGTTCAATGCTCTTGATTCTGTTCTTCTCTGTTTCGCACCTTCGCAGCACGCCACGTGGCTGCTTCTCACTGGTCACGCGGCTCAAGATCTCTGTCTGGCACCTTCTGTAATCCTTCACCTCCAAGCCACTAGTCGCTTCCCCTGTTTTCATGCTCTGTTTCTTGAAAAAACCCCTGTTCTTTATGCTAAATTTTGCTAATTTGCTTCGAAAAATTCGATTTTTTTCTGGACTTTTCCTCGTGTTTTCATTGATTCTCACATTCTTTATGCTATCCTCGGTTCTCATACCCTTCTTTTCTGGGTACTTGATTTTTTCTGTATCAATTTGTTGATGCTCTGTTTCTGTGCTCTGTTTTTCTCTGTTCTTCTGGTTCCCTTGAATCACTTTCTGATTCTTCGCGCTTTTCTGGAGGAGCTCCTGGTAAAGATCGTGCTCCGAATCGTTTTTTCTAGAACCCTGAATCGAGAACTGACCCGACTGGACGAAAAGCGTGACGATGATGATGTTTCCGACGAGAAAAACAAAGCGGGGGCTGTTCACGAACACCGAAAAGTCCCTGAAGTACTCGCCGGAGCTCTTAACCGCAACCGGTAGATGCAGAGAGAGCCTCGAAACCAAAATCAGAACAACACACACCTCAACGAACCGCAACAAGCTTGTGATCCTTCGAAGGTTTCGGTTCTTCAAGATTGCATTGGCTTTCTCTTCTTGAAGGTTATGGAAACTGAATGAGTCCATAATTATGAGGGTATTGGNAAGCAGAGAATATAGAAGCTGCAGTTATTGAAGACACTGCAGCGGTTTCTACACTCTGAAGCATGAAAACAGAGTGAAGAACAGAGTGCCTCCGTTTTTTATGTTCTATTCTGTTTTGTAGGGAGTGAGGTGTTTTTGGATAAGGTAGTGTTATTTGTATAAGACTGGAATCGAATCTTATTCTAAAAAGAGAGAAGAGAAACATTTTTAGTTACTTTTATGAGTTGTGTTATATTTCTACTTGTTGTTGCTCCTTTTGCTGTTAGAACTTTGATCAAATTGTCTCCTTTTTTGACAATAGCAAGAATAATAATAATAATGTTATGCTCTGAACTATAGTGTCTCCTTTTTGAAAAATGAGTAGCGCACATATATATATATATATATATATATATATATATATATATATATATATCAATTTCATGCGTTACCACGTGTGAACATAGGTAAAGCAGAGTTTAGGTTAAGAGAAAAGAAAAAGATATTTTATAAGTTATTAGGCATATGCTTTTAGTTAATGGAGGTAGATGCTTCTATGAGTTCCATCAATTTAGAATAACATCTATATGGAAAGGGTCATATAGCAAATATTTATGAGGAAAATTTCGTGACACAAGCCATTTCATATTCTCTACGGTTGTACCAGTGGTTTATATTTTATGTTTTTTTCTTCTCTTCATTTTCTTGGAAGAAAAAAGTACTTATTATGCATATCTCATTTCTAACGAGAATATATTAGGTATATTTGACACATTTATGTGAGTACTTATAGATTACTTGTTAAAGTAATTTTTTATATTAACAATGATAATTGAATACACATTTTTTGAAAATATAAATTCGTTCTTCACTAACTGTGTCAATCATCTTTACCATGTGTATCATGATTCTTCTAAATTTTCATGTATTTACCCTGGGATTATAAGTTAATGCGTGTTACGTGTAGTGAAACATTTGCCCTAAACATTATTCAAAGTATAAACCTGTCACATAAATTTGCAACCTATTTCTTAATTGGTAAGAAAATGTCAGGCATGCTTGCTTTAATTTGTCTTTCTTTAATTTTTATATATTCCCTCAACGCCCAAAAAAGTCTTCAGTTTAACTTTACAATATTCCCTTTTGACCCACCAAGAATGGAAGAGGATGCAATGCAACTCTCGCCTTCAGATGGAAAACATGGCGTGCAGGAAGAGCATTGTCCAAAGAAAAATACTTCATTATAAACGAAAGACATTTATTTCCAGATATATATATATATTGTACATTATTATGTATAATATTGTCATGACAATAAAGTGGGATTCGTCTCGTGCAAATATGCATACGGGAATGAAGTAGAATCCAATGCCACAACAAATCATATAAAAAGTGATATGACATTAATGACATCAATTCCCGGTTTCGTATGATATTTTTGAGTTCTGTTATATAGATAAGGTTCCACATTCTTTATAATTGAACATGTCCCCTCCTAGACGTATTCAAATGCTTCAAACGACAAGAGGTAAGATATTGAATTGTCTCCTCCATGCATATGCATATCTCATCTATTTTGCAGCTAGATAGTCACCAAACCGATTCCCTCAAATTGGAGATCATATGCTAGGAGAGGACCAATCTAATCTAATATTACAAACAATGAACTGGATTGGTTTTAGTCTATGATTTATACATCACTGATATCAAGATCATTAAGACTACAATTTTCTTAAAAAAGATATTTTGTAATGAGAGATTTCATTTTATTAAGCATAACTTTAGTATCATTAATTTATAGCAATACGTCTGATATGCAAGAACAAAATGAAAATAAAAATAAGAGAAAAGATTTAATTTGTTCTCCTCAAACAATTGATAGACCAACTTGATCTCTATAAAAAAAAATCTAAGTTAGTCTTTATCATTTGCAAACACATGTGAAATCAGCATATTTGTACTTATTCACACTTAATAAATGTAATTAAATGTACTTTCAAAAATGTAATTAAGCAGGTTAAAAACATTATCATCACTTTGACTTATATTTAACCGTATTAAGAAAATTGATTAGGCATGGAGAAACTAATTTTACCTGTCAATAAATTACTTCATCCAATAAGTAAAAGTGAATCCATGTATTTTGGTCTTGGATGTGAATGAATTCAAACGCCTCATGTGGCCTAAGTAAATTTTTGGTCCATGAGTTATTTATGACAAAACTTCTAGATACCCATTTTCAGCCCAATAGGAAATGACCAAAAATATTATAATGGGCTTTTCCAACAGATACGGTTTAAAGGATTGGGCCTTGGCAGGAAACACGGGGCAAAACGACGTAGCTTTAAAGCCGAACGTCACGCATGGTTTTCTATGCACTCATAAAAAGCCCTAGGGTTTCTAATCTCCACCTTCATCTACTACCATCACTGGAGCGCCTCTTCCTGAAAATCCCTCTTTCCTCCTCTCGCATCTGATTCCATGGTGCGAAATCTCTTCATTCATCTTCCTCAATTTTCTCTCTTCTTTTCACTTTTTTTTTGGCCGTTACTCATTTCTCTGAATTGCTTGTTTACGTTTTTGATTGCAGGCTCCAAAGAAGGACAAGGCACCTCCACCTTCCTCCAAGCCCGCCAAATCTGGTGGTGGCAAGCAGAAGAAGAAGGTTCGTATTATTATCTTCTTAAATAAATTTTTTGAAGTTTGGGTTTTTTTTTAAATTATTTATTTTTAATTTAAACTTCAAGTTAATCATATATCTGGGATTTTGGGTAATTTTGGGGTTTGTGTTGTTAAGTTTGTTTTATGAGCTATGACGAATGCTAAAGGTTGTTTCTTTTTTTTGTAAGTGTGATTGAAAGTAATGTGAAAGATGGGCATGTGATGTTGAGGTTGGATTTTTGTGATTTAACAGAAGTGGAGCAAGGGAAAGCAAAAGGAGAAGGTGAATAATCAGGTGCTGTTTGACCAGGCTACATATGACAAGCTGCTCTCTGAAGCTCCCAAATACAAGCTCATCACTCCTTCCATTCTTTCTGATCGTTTGAGGGTACATTTTTTTCTTTTACTGCATGCTCTTTAGTTTTGGAATAGATTGCTCATTTTGTGTTTGGTGTTTTTTTGATGCATGTTTTGTAGTATGATGAGAGTTGTGTTTGTGAGTCTATTTGGGGTTACTGCATTGTTTGAATGGGCATTGATTTTGTGTTTTATTCTATTTGTGTTGGAAGTTGTAGGCCTAGTGTTATACAAAATGCTTATCCTGTTTGTGTCTGTCTACCTGCGGTAAGTTACATTGTCTTGGACTAATTGTTACTTGCAACCTGTTGAAAGTTTGTTATATGCAATCTGATTGAAAAGCTTGTGTGTACATGGTTTTGTGCACTTTTTGCACTGTCATGTTGTTTAGGTTACATGTTTTGCAATCTGATTTGGATCTTCTTAATTAAGGGCAAGTGGTTACCTCTGGTGAGAAGGACTTGGTTCTCACACATCTTATGCTTGCCTTTTATCAAATAAATTATACTCTTGATTTTTTGATCTAGGGTCAACCCTGCATTTTGGAGGACATAATTTCGTTTGTAGATTTGGTAACTATATTTGTCCTTGTTAGTCGCTAATAAGATTGTTGGCTTATGTAGATATGACTCACTGTACCAAACTGTAGATAGCAGGCATTGATGATTTTTGGATAACAAGAGGCTTAAAATATTTTGCAATTGATATGTTCATTTTTGCTCTCTGCTTACTTGAAGCCATTCTTACAAGTGTGGTTGCAGCATGCAACTTTGTTATACTCTCGTTGCCATTGCATTCTAAATATACCTTCTGATGTACACACATGCTTGTTGCATTGCACAGACAGTAGAACAATATGATTCACGAGCACTATACAAGTAATCTTTTGCCCCCAAAAAATTCATTATTTTTCGTGTAACTATGCAGATTAATGGATCACTTGCAAGGAGGGCTATAAGAGAATTGATGGCTAGGGGTTCAATCAGGATGGTCTCTGCCCATGCAAGTCAGCAGATTTACACTAGGGCGACAAACACCTAGGCGTAGTACTGGAAGGATTAGTCAAGTTTTTGGTCTTTGTTCAGTTTGAGATGCTCCTTATGTTAGATTCATCAGTTATAGACTATTGTTGAATCCATGGATTGAGATTTTTTTAAAAATTGTATCCTTGATAATATATTTGGCTTCTATGTCATCGTTTTTGGTATTTTGGCAATCTCATTTTATGATATATTTATTTAAAGTTGAATTGCCAATGTGGTTTAGATTTTTTCGTTTTTTTTTTTATATTTTAAACCAAGCCTCTTTTTGATTCGACACGAGCTTTTAATTTGCTATTGTTGCGCCTTGCCTAGTCTTTTGTTAAATTATAAATGTGTTATGCTTTTAATTTGCTATGGTTGCGCCTTGCCTAGTCTTTTGTTGTGTTATATGCACTTCACCATTGGATGACATTTAAATGTGTTGACTATTAGAATTTCATCCGTTGGAGGTTGAGTCATCACAATGTCTTATACTATAATGTCTTATAGTATACATTATTTCTCATTATAATGTTCTTATTCAAACCAGGGATTTGGGCGATAAGAATAAATTCTTAACCTCAAACTATCTAAAGTTTTGGCATGTTGTAAATCAAATTCAGAATCATTTTCAACATATTGTCACTTGAGCTCAAATAGGGCATTTATTTGCAAAACACGACACAAGAATTCAACTTTTGTGTGCTATTTGAAATCTTTAAAGATTGCTGCTGTACCCACAGAATCTAAATTACAACCGGCTGTATTCATGCCCTTGTATTTTTAATAGCATAACGACTTAACATTCACCATCATTCCTATTTACGAAGGGAACATAAGAAGGAATCTTGCAAGTGCATTCACCATGTTTCAAAGCACAAAAGCCTTTCTGTGCATCAATTCAGAAACATTGCAAGTAGCAACATAATAACTTGAATCTTGCGAGCAAATGGGGTCAGGGTGTTCAACCAAACAAGCATCAAGGATAAACCTTTCTAGGTATGGTTCAACAAATCACCAATTGTTACATTGCAAATGAACAAATATTGTCAAAACCTTGATATTTAAATGTGAAAAGATTCTTCATATAGTATTTTGTCATGTTTTGTCAATTAAAGGGAGGCAAGATGTTTGACTGAATAACTTGGAAGCAGCATAACATATACCAACAAATAAGAATGGCTTCTTAGTTCTTTCCCCTAGGGAAAACAATATCTCAACTACATTGCCATTTTGTCTCACTTACATGCACCATTTTGATTTCTCATATCAGGTGCATGGTGCCAAGGTGTCCTAAAGAACCATGTATGGCAGATTCCTGAGTTTAAAAAATTGGCAATGAGCTGGGAAGCATGGTGCTAAGGAAGCAGTTCACAGACAGAGCCAAGGTGTCCTAAAGAACCATATCAAGATGATATTCTATGCCAACTTTGTGACAAATTGAGAGAGGCATATATTCCCCTTGTCTCCCTCAACTACTAGACTATGTATATATGGAGCATATGGTAGCAGCATAGTACCAACTTTTAAAGAAACAAACTCTATACATCATCTACTAGCCCAATCTCACGTCTCCAAAGAAAAAGAATTAAGCTGCAATGGATTCAAACATGAACACATCTTCGCACAATCGATCGAATAGCGTGCCATTTGCATCTCACCCTTTCATATCAGAACATGATGAGCATTTGCAAAGGTTGAAGGCTTATGAAGCCACTTCTTCCTCCTCCTCCTCATCATTAAGCATGAAACTCAGTGGTTTGCACACTTTGTTTGACTGCACTGATAAGGTGCTTCAATTGCCAACCATGAACCAAGTGTTAACATGCGAATCCAGTAAAAAACTGGTTCGTGAGTTGCTAGAGGGATCTCTGATGCTCCTGGATATCTGCGGTACTGCCAAAGATGTCCTGCTGCAATCAACAGAAAGCATACAAGGACTTCAATCGGCCGTTCGCAGAAGGAGAGGGGGCGAAACAACATTGAAAACCGAGGGTGGCAAATACTTGTCATCAAGAAAGAAGGCAAAGAAGACAATTCAGAAGACCTTAGAAAATTTGAAGGGATTCAAGAAGGGCTTCATTCAAACTTCCTTAAATACTGATGATGAGTTTGTCTCTATGATCAGAAACCTAAAAGAAGCCGAACTTGTCACGCTGGTTCAACTAGAGTCTTTGCTATTGTTCGTTGCCGGCTCAAGACCGAAACCAAAGAGCAAATGGACAGCAGTATCCAAGTTGATGCAGCCTAAGAGAGTATGCTGTGTTTCTGATGAATCAAACACAAGTGAATTTGAGAAGGTGGATGGAGAATTGCAGTGCCTATTTCACAAGGCTAGCAGTATTGTTGTATCTGTTGAGAATTTCCAAAATTTTATGGAGAATTTGGAGTTGTGCATTAAGGGTCTAGAGGCAGGAATTGAGCACCTTGAGAGGCAACTGATTAGAATCAGAGTTTCCCTTCTCAACATCTTTAACAACTAGATTCATCTTAACACCATCAAACATTGATGTAGATAAAAACAATCATATACTTGTACAGGAAATTTTGCTAATGAGTATATATTATCCTTCCTTTTCCTCACACTTTCTTCCTACCCTTAAATAAATCTATATATTTGCCATATATCTCTTTTCCTTTTAGTGTTAGTTCAAGTCTTATATGGAAACATGCAGAAGGATATAAAGAGTTAATGTAAACTAATTTTACTAATTATCTGTTAAATTTACAATAATAACAGTTTAATGTGGTTAACAATCATAGTTATTTTCTCTTATCTAAATAGGAATGGTCTAATTCAAATCTTTATGTTCCTCATTATGTCCTGCTAAGCCTTAGCTTATTGCAAGTATTGACCCTACAAATTTTGGACCAATATAGAAGTTGACATAAGGTTGGTACTTGGTGGTTGAATAATGATGAAGATCTATTATAGCTCTCAATGATTATAAATAATGGGATCAAATTTCACATGATCAATGCAATGAACGATGTGATGCTATGTCTTCTTGATAGGAGGACAAGCAAATCAATATGCACTTAAGTTATATCTTTCTACATTATAGAAAGACAGCACATCAAAAATCTTTAATACATCATCACCGCCATAACTCAAAATTGTGCTACAAGAAATTATTTGGCAATTATTTTTCATCACCTTCCACATAATTCCACTCAATCAGGGAAATTTTTTTTTTCATCACTTTCATTGGAATATATTTTTATCTTTGTAAGAAGAGTGGGAGGAAAAAAAAAAAAAAGAAAAAAGAAAAGGAATGTTCTTTTGACTTAAGCTCATAGTAAAGCTAATGTAGAAAGTAGTTATTGCAGCAGAAGAAAAGGTACTTTTCTTTCTTACATTCGTTATTTAGTAGTTTTTCTTTTACATGGAACAACAAAAATGGGGCCAAAAGATAATGAAAAACTCAAGTCAATACCATGAAAGTGTTGGAAAAAAGTGCTAGAATTATAGTACAATCATTGGTAGGTATTAGTATATATCTACATTTGAGGCATTAAATTAGTTTGGGCTGCATATGTCTACATGTCTTAAGAAATATTACTCCATAAAAGGACAAACATGATGTCAGTGGAAACAACCAGAGCAATGTCAATGTCCCTCGTGCAATGTATAATAAAGATACAATGTACATGATTACAGAATTGCTAAAAAAATGAAAGAACTAATTAAAGAAATGGAGTATGAGTTGTAGGGATATTATGGTGAGACATAGCACTAGCATATCTGTGATTTTGTCTTTGATCAATCTATAGATAAGTTAGCATTTAATTATATTTGTTAAGATGAATATCCTGTATCCTACCATATCCTATCATGTATATATATTGATCAATAGCCAAGGAATGAAAGCAAATTGGAAACTCAATTTGCACGTATTCAACCTTAAACCTCAACACCCTTTTCTTCTCTTGTTCAGAAAAAAATGGAAAACTCTCTATTGAACCACAAAACTCATAACCATGCTCGTTCTAATAGCTTGCCCTCCAAGCCACATCCTGTGATCCTACAATGCAATAAATACTTATCCATATTAGGGTGTGCTTCTGCTTCTGATGATGCCACCACTACCACCACCACTTCTTCATTGCTAAACCACAAACTAAGTGGCCTTCAAGATTTGCACAATTGTGTTGAGAAATTGGTTCAATTACCTCAAACACAAGAAGCACTTCTTCATGGAAGCCAAGAGAATTGGGTGGATGAGCTCTTGGAAGGTTCCCTAAGGATCCTAGACACATGTTCAGCAACAAAAGATGCGCTTCTGCACACAAAAGAGTTCACTCGCGACCTGCAATCGATAATAAGGCGAAGAAGAAGCGGCGAGTTGGAGCTCAAAGTAGAGGTCAAGAAGTTCTTGACCTCAAGAAAAGTTGTTAGAAAGGCCATTTTCAAGGCCTTGGAAAACTTGAAGGGTAATAATGCAAATAAATGCAGCCACTCTATGACCAACAAAGATTATGAAACAGTGGCTTCAGTTAACTTGTTAAAGGAGGCTGAAGCGATTACTTTTGCCATATTCGAGTCATTGTTGAATTTCATTTCTGGTTCGACGCAATCGAAACGTGGAAGCTGGTCTTTGGTTTCAAAGCTGATGAACAGCAAGAGGGTATCATACTCAGAAGGAGTGGATGGGAATGAGTTTGCAAAAGTGGATGCTGCATTGCAGTTCTTTGCACTCAACATGGCAAGCAAGAGTAGTGACATGGATGACTTGCAGAACAAGTTATCAATATTGGGGTCCTGCATACAAGACCTTGAAGAAGGACTAGAGTCACTGTTTAGGCGTTTAATCAAAATCAGAGTTGCCCTTCTCAACATCCTTAATCACTAGTGTATTGAATGATGAGTATCAAAATTTTGTAACATATTAGCAGCTCGTACACAATTGCAGAGAATGTAACAATTATGTTGATGATACATGTTTATGAAATGATATTGATATACTATTGTAGATACAATTCTCGTGACCATCTTGCAAGCTTAAATACTCTTATAAAGATAGGGAAAAAATAAAGTTATCTCCAAATATATCTATTTTCTTTAATGTATTAGATAAAAAGAGGGTGAGGCAAAGTGGTAAAGTTGTTGCCTTGTTACCTGGAGGTTACGATTACAAATCTTGGAAGCAGTCTCTCCGTTTGCGAGGGTAAGACTGTGTACATCTATCCTCCCCAAATTCCACTATGTGGCAACCTCATACATTTGACTGCCCATTTTTATTAGATGAACAGAATGGAAGTGTGACTTCCATTTTCAAATTTTCCAGCTCTTTATAATTTTACTGTTTTATCATCATACTTGAGGTTGAGGGTATATTTCTATTGTTTTTTCTTTTAGATGAGGTGACTTACATTCTCACCTCACTTCATGGTATTACAAGTACCTCATTTACACATTTCCTATTCTAGAAATTATGTGTACACAGACACACAAAAAAAAAATGAGGGACTCAAAAAGTTTTCATGCTTGTGAATAAAATAATGATTGAAAAGATTTTAACCACACATGCAAACAATTGTGTGGGATCTATAAGAAAAGCATTTTCATGTCTCTTTCCTTTTAAGATACACACCACACAATCTCACTGTCCTCTCCACCTGCTGAATCCCTTCATATCTGCAAAACCAGAGGGATTGAAAGCTAGTTGCAAATATTCTAATCATTTTCCTTACGCACTTGCACGCGCAAAATCAATAAATAAATAATTGATTCCACGTTCAGATGAGTCATACACTGCTATAAATAAGACAAGGAATTATAAAAAATGTCAACATGATGTTTAGTATTACAATTTTCTGTAGTTGATTAAGCCATCATCAGCTACATGCATTTACATAAACAGCACAAAATTAATTGGTATGAGTTGGGAACACTGCATAAACATCGCCATCCATCTAGATAACCAACCATATATGTGTGAAGACGAAGAGATACCCCTTTTTTCTAATGACTTAATAAACCATATGCTTCTTTTCCTCCAGACAAAAGATCTGATTCCAATGTTCACTCCAATGTCATGCTCTCTTGAAGTTCACAGTTTTGAGTTTTTTTTTTTTT
>QANU01102951.1:221681-304042 GCA_003254905.1 Nissolia schottii | reverse complement strand
TATATATATATATATATATATATATATATATATATATATTGAGCACATACCAAAATACTATTGTGTGTTCAGAACAACTTTTACTTTTCAATTTTGATCTCCAAGCTAGATACCTCTCTTTTGAGAAGAACAAACACAAAAATATCTCTTCATCTTCGCAGCAACAACTTGCAATCTGCTCCGCACCCTTTTGTATAGCAGATGGAAGGATTCTGAGGCCACATCTTCAATAGATAGAAAACTCAGTGGTTTGCAAGATTTGCATGAGTGCATTGACAAGCTTCTTCAATTGCCAAATACTCAACAAGCCTTGGCAGGAGAATGTAGTGATGAACTCTGAGGCTCTTGGATATTTGTAGCACGGCTCAAGATTGCCTAGGAAGGAGAACATTCGCGAATTCGTGTCAGTTATTCGCAGGAGAAGAGATGCCGAAACAGGATTCACAACCAAGGTTGGCAAATACATGGCATCTAGGATGCATATCGAGAAGCCAATTCAAAAGGCCTTAGAAAACTTGAAAGGATTCAAGAAGTAGCTCATAGCTGCTTCGATAATTACTATCTTGAAAGAAGCAGAAGTAGTTACCGTGAGGTCATTAGAATCTTTGTTGTTGTTTATGGGACAACCAAGCCAGTGGTAAATCCTCTCAAAGATGATGATGTAGCCTAATAGGTTGAATGTGACATGAGTGAATTTGAAATGGTGGATGCAGCTTTGAAGTCTCACATAAATCACAAGACTTCATCCATTGAGTTTCAGAACCATTTGAAAAGTTTGTAGATGTGCATTCAGGATCTAGAAGCAGGATTTGAATGCCTTACAAGGCAACTAATTAGAACAAGAGTTTCCCTTCTCAACATCTTCAACCACTAGGGAAAGGAAATATTTGTTTTCTGATTAAAAGAAAAAAGATATAAACATATATTAGATATTTTGATATGTCGCAATTCTAGTACTCTATATCATGGTTATTAAACTCTCGAGTTAACTCATAAACTCTTATGAGTTTACAATTTTACTACACAAAACGAGTTAACACTTATGTAAACTTTTTTTTAGTAAACCCGTATGAGTTTAAGTAACCTCTCGATTCTACTAGCAAGTTTACTAGTTAAAATCTACCTAAAAATTTACGAGTTTACCTCAAAATGTACAAATTTTATAACTTTGTTAGATACTTACCTAACTTTGTTTATATTAGATAATATATATTGAGTTTATTTAGCTAATTTCATATATTTATCATAATTGAGCCATGTTTTATTGAACTATAAAATAATACAGATACTGAATAAAACATGACATAACCATTAAGTGTCATGCATTAAGATGTATTTATGATATTTCTTTCATTAATTTAATTTAAAGTTAATATTATTCAATTTCAATTATAAATACAATATTTAATCAACTTTAGTTCTTAATTATATTGCTTATAACATATTTTTTTACGTACGTAAACTCATACGAGTTTACGATTCGAGTTTGCTGAGACTCCACGAGTTTACGTAAACTCTCAAGTTTGACAACCTTGCTCTATATCTCACTTCTTTCCCAATTTTACATTTTACTCTTTGGTGAGAAAACAGAAATTAACACATAATTCTACATAAGTTGAATATTAAGGATTCAAGTCAGAGGGTAGAAAAATACTTACCATGGACTAAGTGAGGTGAATATACGTGGGAGAACTAATAAATTCATTGTCTTGAAGTTTTTGATCAAGATGTAAGACAGAGTACAGAGTACAGAGTACGAATGAATGATGTAAATCAAAATTTATATTTAACGATTTATAATATAATTATTTCATTATATATTTTTCATTTTTTGTACTAAAATTTTGTCTTAAAATTTAAAAATTCAGGATTTGTTAAAATTCATATCCTATGCTTCGTAACACATGAGCTCTTGTTTGAGACAATTAAACACTATAATATAATGTATGAGTGTGTGTTAGGGTACTCTCTTGACCATACCGAAAAATAAAAGGTATATTATTAACCGGATCGATACAACTAATAGCAAAAACAAATTCAAAGAAGATTGGAAACATTATATTTTTATCCTTTCATGTCCTGTCACTCTCAAACCCCTTGATGCATTACTCTACTCATTAAATAATTCTTCCTCTTCGTCCAAACTTGAGCATGGGTTGGGCCTCCCTTATTTCCTCCCCATGCTACAATCTATCATCCACAGGGATGAGATTAAGATCCTGGTAAGGAGGTGATAGCCTCAATAACACCCATCTATGGGCAGGGTCAAGTAACTCTAACTAAGGACATTTGAAGCAAAATTAACAATTGGACAAACTATATATTTACAATACAACATTCAAGACAATTAGAACGTTTATAAACTCTTAAGTAATAATTTGATTTGTTGATGATGAATGATGGCCGGTTGGTAAGTTGACACCATGTAAACCTTGACACAATAGTTAGACTCAAATAACTGTTTTCAACGTCATTGCAAAAAGGAAAAGAGTACAGAGTACGAAGGAATGAGGTAAGAATTAGCGTATATAATTAATGATTTATTATTTTATTCTTTATTTTATATAAAATTTTTAATTTTTTTATACTATAACTTTTTACCTTCATGGGAATCTACCATGCATGATATGGAAATGCATGGGCCCACAATTATGACAATTAAAATCAACGGCGACGAGTTGTTTTCTTTTTCCCTAGTTTTGCATATCAGATTTAATAATTCATATGATTTTTTCACTTAATTTTTTAGTTTTAATTTTTTTTAGGTGAATTAGTAATGTGAATGGCGCATTGCCTTACTCGGGAAATGTAAAGCAAAATTACAAGCAGACTTGACAATGTTGTGCATAAATTGTTCCTCCTTTTCACCAATATAAGTGATTGATTTTTATAGTTAAAAAAAAAGTGAATAAAAAAAAATTGGTGTCATTGTGAAAAAGGGTGTGGTACTAGATACAAATGGACGAGTTAAGAATTAACGTTTATAATTAATTAATTATTTTTTATTTTTTATATTATATATATAAATATTTTTCATTTTTGCATACTATAATTTTTTGTGTTAAAATTTAAGATTAAGGAGATTAAACTCTTTGGCTGAGAATCTACAATGCATCACATGGTAACACGAGTCTATGTTTGTGACAATTAAACACTTTAGTGACTATACTTATTATCAAACTACTGCTGCATATGTTAATGTGGTGCAACAAACAACAAAGACAGGTCCATGAACAATTGGTATAAAACTTGGGGACAAGGACTTTAAATAGGTAAGTAATGACGCCTTGTTCATCCATAATTTTTTTTGGTGAAACCTAATACTTTAATCTATGAAATAACGTGAAGAAGAAGAGGAAATCACTATTTCTCATTTCTTTTTTGTTGCGTTGTGAGTGAGGAAATTACCATTTCTCACTTCTTAAACGTACTATAAGTTTAGGGTTTGAAATGACGCAAGCGTAAAAGAAGAAACTTAGTTCAGTGTCATATACCTTCTCCGTATTGTCTTCTTCTACCTTAAAAGTATATTTTGAAATCTGTTAGTATATATATCTTCTCTTTCATGTTTTGTCTAGTTTAATAACAACATTGCTTTTCCTTATGAAATTAACCTGAAATCACGTGAGTCCATTCTAGTGCTTTCTTCTAGATCTCCGACATTCTCCGTAGCTAAATTTAATTTAACGTCATTATTTTTTCACTTAATTTTCTTTTATGTTAATTTTTTTTTTAAGTTAATGAATAGCATGCATGACATATTGCCTTATTGAAGACATGTAAAGCAAAAATAAAGATTACAAAGATGTCATATTTACAAAAACCTTCAAGACAAGCAGATCACTGGATCTTGTGATCAACACATTGTTCTTCATCTTTGAATAAGAAGGTGTATAGCCAAAGAAATTGAGCAAGAAGATTTCAGCTAGAGTGTGAGATAGCTAATTACACTCAGGGCAACTTGTCCATTCAAGAGTGTTATATATTCTGATTTTCAGGATCATATAATTGTTTCTGCTTCGGTTCCCAAAGAATCTATTCCTGCTGTGTTGGAGGTACATGAGACCAGTAAGCAGTTGGAGACAGTTCGTTCCGTTCCAATTTCATGAGTCGTGATTCTCTTCCTACGTACCTTGGATACACGTTTTGCTAAGTTGCTTCGTGAAGAACAGCGTCTTCTCAGTCAAGACACGGTGACCGCTCCACAAGTGGCTTTTGCTGCGCAAGCAAAAGGTAGAGGTAGGGACCTGAGTACAATTAAATGTTTTACTTGTCAAAACTATGCACATATTGCTGCTTGCTTTTTTTACTAGGAAATTCTGTAATTACTGCAAAAAGCCAGGACATATCATCAAAGAGTGTTCCATTCGGCCCCAAAATCCACAATCTGTTGTTGTTCAAGCAAATATGGCAACTTCCTATAGTGGCCAGTCTGCAAATGTGCCTTACCTGTGCTTCTTACTCCTGAAATGGTACAACAAATGATTATCTCAGCCTTAAGGCTTCAAGGTAAATTAAGGTCTTTCAGAAACCACATCTTAATTGGCTAATTGATTCTGCAGCATCTAATCATATTACCACTTCAAATAATTTGCTTCAAAATGTTCATCCATATCATGGTTCTGAACATATCCAGGTTGTTGATGGCAATATTATTCCTATCTCTGATATTGGAGACATCACTCCTATTTTCAACAATGTTCTTGAATCTCCGGGACTCTCGCATAATCTTCTGTTGGGCAATTGGTAGAGAATAACTATGATGTGCATTTTTCTTGTGATGGTTGTTCTGTGCAGGATCAAGTGTTAGGGACAGTGTTCGCGAAGGGGCTTATAGTTGGACGACTCTTTCCTTTGCATATTTCCGCTCCAACTCCTGTTGCTTTGTCTTCTTCAGTTGCCAATAAAAGTGAAGGGCGGCATAAACGATTGGGACATCCTAATTCAGTTATTTTGTCACACTTGTTCAACTCTGGTTTATTAGGAGAATCTGATAAGATATCACACTCTCGTCTTTCTTTTGATTGTTCTACTTGTAAGTTAGGAAAGAGTAAAGTTCTTCCTTTCCCAATTACTGGTACTCGTGCTACAAAATGCTTTGATGTTATTCATAGTGATGTTTGGGGGATTTTTCCTGTTGTTTCTCATGCACAATATAAATACTTTGTCATATTTATTGATGACTACAACAGATTGACATGGATTTATTTCCTTCACTCAAAATCTAAAGTGCTTAGAGTGTTTAAAAAATTTCTGGCCTATGTTGAAACTCAGTTTGCTATTGTTATTATGGTTCTTCGATCAGATTCTGGTGGAGAATATATGTCTAATGAATTTCATGAGTTCTTAACTCAAAAAGGTATTCTTTCTCAGCGTTGTTGTTCATATACACCGCAACAAAATGGCTTGGCAGAATGGAAAAATCGTCATCTTTTGGATGTGGTTCGCACTTTGTTACTTGAATCTTCAGTTCCGCCTAAATTTTGGGTAATAGAATGCCTTCTCAGGCCTTGAATTTTGAATCTCCTTACTTTCGTCTGTATCATCAATATCCTGATTACAAGCATTTGTATACGTTTGGTTGTGTGTGTTATGTTCACTTGCCTACTCATGAACGCCACAAGTTGTCTGCTCAATCTGTTAAATGTGCATTTATGGGTTACAACGCTAGTCACAAAGGTTTTGCTTGTTATGATCCTGGCAATAAAAGAATTCGCATCTCTCGAAATTCCATTTTATTTGAGAATAAGAATTTCTTTCCAACTGATGATAGCTCACCACCTGAAGTTGCTATTCTTCCAAATTTGGATGATATTTCCATTGTAGTCCAAAGGTTAAAGCCTGACTTTGTATATCAAAGGCATTCTTCATCTCTACCCGTTGATACAGCCGCAAGTCCAATTGCTACTGCCCATCCCAAGACGGTCAACCCGAGTCTCTCGTCCTCTTGAACGGTATATCTCTTGTTCTACTAATCTGTCCACTATTTTGATTCCCTCTTGTTATTCGCATGCAGCCAAACAGGAGTGTTGGCAAAGAGTAATGCAGGAGGAGCTTAAAGCACTTCAGGAAAATCACACATGGGACATTGTTACATGTCCAACTAATGTCAAACCCATTGGGTGTTAATGGGTGTACTCGGTCAAGCTTCGATCCGATGGGTCTTTGGAGCGTTGCAAGGCTCGATTAGTTGCCTTGGGACATAAACAAGAGTATGGTATTGACAATGAGGAAACATTTGCTCCCGTAGCCAAAATGACAACGGTTCGCACAATTCTTGCTATTGCTGCCTCGCAAGGTTGGTCCCTTCGGTAATTTGATGTCAAAAATGCTTTTCTCCATGACGATATCAAACAGGAAATATACAGCTTCATTCACAATGTTTTGAATTAGAAAACTGAGAACAAAGCATATTTAATGAGCACGTTGCATACTCATCTCATAGAATTGCATATTTTACTTCCAAGAAATTTCCTTTTCGGCACATTTTGCATGGTGTTAAGTATAATATTGTTGTCTACATTTACACCCTTGCATGTTTCATACATGAAGCTGAAGATTCTTCTTGCCCATAATTGAGCAGACAAAAGCTCTAATTCCAATGCATGTATGAACAAAGTTTGAATTTTTTATATCAGAAAATTGGAAAGATACCATTTTTCAAGAACCATGTGATTTTCGAAGTTAAATACTTCGAAGGTGAGTTGGGAAGCCTGATAGGTAGGAAGCACATAAGTAAACCACGCCATTGCAGATCTTGAGATTCGGATCACGATGCTATAATTGCTTCCTCATTTTGGAACATCTAAGAAAAATGAATTTCCACTTGTCTCCCTCAATTCATTTACTATATATGCAGAAGAAGCAAACCACCAAAACTCACAATTCCAAAAACAAATTGTGCATTTCGTCTTTTGTCTTGTCTCACAAGAGAAAATGGAAACAATCACAAAGAGCTCTATGCACATTCGCTGCAACAGTTTCCCCTCTGCACCTCACCCCTTTGCATCACAATTCCAAGAGAATTTGCAGAGATTGAAAGATTCCGAAGCTGCCACAACCTCTTTTTCATCATCTTCAGTAAGCCAAAATCTTATTGGTTTGCAGGATTTGCATGAATGTGTTGACAAGTTGCTCCAATTGCCAACCACTCAAAAGGCCTTGGCACAAGAATGCAGTGGCAAATTGGTTGATGACTTGCTAGAAGGGTCAGTGAGGATTCTTGATATTTGCGCCGTAGCACAAGATTGCCTCTCACAATCGAAAGAATGCATGCGTGAGATTCAATCAGTTATTAGAAGGAGGGGTCCTGATACTGGATTCGCCATTGAGGGTGGAAAATACTTGGCAACGAGGAGGAAGATCAAGAAGGCTATTCAAAAGGCTTTATGCAACTTGAAAGGGATAAAAGCCATTGAGAACAGTACTTTTTCGATGCTTAGCATCGTGAAAGATGCAGATGCAGTTACTTTGAGATCATTAGAATCTTTGTTGCTGTTTATCTCTGACTCCAAGGGACAAACGAAGAAGAACAGATGGTCAATAGTCTCCAACTTGATGCAGCCTGCAAGAGTGGCATGCGACTCTCAAGAATGTGACACAAATGAATTTGTCAAGGTGGATGCAGCTCTGCAATCCCTCATCAGTCACAAGACTTTATCTACTGAGAATTTTCTCAGCCAAATGGAAAATATGGAGATCTGCATTCAGGATCTAGAAGTAGGAGTCGAACGCCTCTCTAGGCAACTCATTAGAACAAGAGTTTCCCTTCTTAACATCTTCAGCCACTAGTTAGAGAGAAACAAAATGTAGATAGACACCCAAATGAAAATTTTGTCCCACAATTGTACATTAATCAATATGAATCAATTTTGATCTGTTACAACATATAAAATACTATCTGAGGTTCAAAATATAGCTTCTCTATCTCTGTTTCTTTTCCCTCATTACTAAGTTCCCTTCACATCTCATCTGTCAGTTTTATTTTTCCTATTGGAAATGTTTGTCTCTATCAGAATTGTGCTTGCTTTGAAATCGTGATTTAGAGTGGAATGTGACTCTCAAGCATCAGATACAAATGAATTTGAAAAGGCGGATGCAGCCTTGTAATCTCTCCTCAATCACAAGCCTTCTTCTACTGAAAGTTTTTGAAGCAATACGGAAAATTTGGAGATGTGCATTCAGGATCTTGAAGAAGGAGTAGATCACCTCTCAAGACAACTAGTTAGAACTAGAGTCTCCCTTCTCAACATCTTCAATCACTAGTAAAAGAAAAACCAGTTGATGATTATGAACACCCAAATCCAATTTTCCCTGTGTGTGTCTCACAGTTGTACAAAAATGTGATTAGATCTTATTATGTACTTAATATATACTATCTGAGGATCAAATTATAGTCACCATGTCATCTTCCAATTTGCCTTGTTTTTGCACAACTCCAGCTTTTGTATTTGAACAAGACTAGACTCCATTTGAATTAGTTGATGATGATGACCCTTCAACAGACACCACAGATTCTTTAAAGAGAATCTCAAATTGTGAAACTGTGAACACCTATTTTCTCTTTATGTAGACAGAAGCTGCAGCTAGTAGACATTTATTTGATGTTGCTTGCTTTTGTCAATTCAACCATTTCTTCAAACAATTACCGTGAAAATGCAAGTCAAAAACTGCTCCATGATTCAAAGAGAAACAAGTACTAAACAAACCCTTAATTATATTCTACATGCTTTCTGATCTGCAACAGTGTGTGTGACTTGACCAAAAGAAAATGAATAAGGATCTAGGGAATAATTAATCTCTTCCACTTAGGAAATAATAAATTTTAATGTACATGTCATAGAATTGCATATTTTTCTTCCAAGCAGTTTACTTTTCAGCACATTTACACCCTTGCATGTTCCATGTATGAAGGTGAAGATTCTTCTTGCCCTTAATTGAGCAGACAAATTTGTAGACTGAGTGTTATTTAAAGAATATAAACAGCTCCACCACCTCCATACAAAAGCTCCTATTCCAATGCATGCATGAACAAAGTTTGAATATTTTTTTAATATCAGCAACCAGAAAAGATACCATTTTTCAAGAACCATGTGATTTCCAAAGCTAAAAAATTTGAAAGTGAGTTGGGAGGCATGGTGAGTAGTAAGCACTGAAGTAAACAATACAATTATAGATCTGAGATTCAAATCAAGATGCTATAATTGCTTCCTCATTTTGGAACATCTAAGGAAAAAAAATTACAACTTGTCTCCCTCAATTCATTTGCTATATATGCAGAAGAAGCAAACAACAAAAACTCACAATTCCAAAACATATTCGCTGCAACAGTTTTCCCTCGGCAGCTCACCCCCTTGCATCACAATTCCAAGAACATCTCAAGAGATTGAAGGACTCTGAAGCAGCCACAACCTCTTTCTCATCATCTTCAATTAGCCAAAATCTGATTGGCTTGCACGATTTGCATGAATGTGCTGACAAGTTGCTCCAATTGCCAACCACTCAAAAGGCCTTGGCACAAGAATGCAGTGGCAAAGTGGTTGATGACTTGCTAGAAGGGTCACTGAGGCTTCTTGATATTTGCGGCGTAGTACAAGATTGCCTATCGCAATCGAAAGAATGCATGCATGAGATTCAATCAGTTATTAGAAGGAGGGGTGCTGATGCTGGATTCGCCGTTGAGGGTGGACAATACTTGGCAACTAGGAGGAAGATCAAGAAGGCTATTCAAAAGGCCTTATGCAACTTGAAAGGGATAAAAGCCATTGACAGCGAGACTTTTTCGATGCTTAGCTTCGTGAAAGAAGCAGAAACAGTTACTTTGAGATCATTGGAATCTTTGTTGTTGTTTATCTCTGACGCCAAGGGACAATCAAAGAAGAACAGATGGTCAATAGTCTCCAAATTGATGCAGCCTGCAAGAGTGGCCTGCGACTCTCAAGAATGCGACCCAAATGAGTTTGTAAAGGTGGATGCAGCTCTGCAATCCCTCATCAGTCACAACAAGACTTTATCTGCTGAGAATTTTCTCGGCTACACAGAAAACATGGATATCTGCATTCAGGATCTAGAAGTAGGAGTCGAACACCTCTCGAGGCAACTCATTAGAACAAGAGTTTCCCTTCTTAACATCTTCAGCTACTAGTTAGAGAGATAGAAAATGTAAATGTTGAATGTAGATAGATACCCCAAATGCAAGTTTTGTCCCACAATTGTACATCAATCAATATAAATCAATTTTGATCTGTTACTACATATGATACCAAGTTCCCTTCACATCTCATATTTCAGTTTTCTTTTTCATTTTTGGAAATGTTTGTCTCTATAAGAATTCTGTCTGCTTGATTTAATAGATAGAAGAAAGTGAAAATGTGCATAGAGCAGTGGTTAAAAATGACTTTTGGATATCTGCAGCACAGCTAAAGTTTTCCTGCTACAATCAAAGGAAAGCATGCAAGCAGCTATTCGCAGGAGGAGAGGTGCCAAAGCCTGATTCACAGTTGAAGATGAAAATACTTGGCATATCTAGGAAGAAGATGAAGAAGGCAATTCGAAAGGCCTTGGTAAATTTGAAAGGAGTCAAGAATGAGGCCATTGTTACTTCCTCAAATAAAGACAATGAGGCTATGTCCATGCTTAGCAACTTAAAATAAGCAGAAAGTGTTACTGCGAGGTCATTAGAATCTTTGTTGTTGTTTATCACTGGCTCGAAGTGGCAAACAAAGCAGAGAAAGTGGTCAATGATCTATCTCCAAGTTGGTGCAACTTAATAGAGTGGAATGTGACTCGCAAGCATCAGATACAAATGAATTTGAAAAGGTGGATGCAGCGTTGCATTCTCTCATCAATCACAAGCCTTCATCTATTGAGAGTTTTCAAAGCCATGTGGAAAATTTGGAAATGTGCATTCAAGATCTTGAAGAAGGAGTAGATTGCCTCTCAAGACAACTAGTTAGAACTAGAGTTTCCCTCCTTCTCAACATATTCAATCACTAGTCAAATAAAAACCATATGATAATTGTGAACACCCAAATTTTCCCTATATGTGTCTCAAAGTAGTACAAAAATGTGATTAGATCTTATTCTGTACTTAATCTGAGAGTCAAATTATAGTCACTATGTCAATTTGCCTTCTTTTTGCACAACTCCGGCTTTAAAATATGAGAAAGGAAAAAGAGTACAATAAAAAAAAATTATGTTTGAACAAAACCCAACTCCATTAGTTTATGGGGATCCTTCAATGAACACCATAGATTCTCCAAAGAGGATGTTGAATTGTGAAACTGTGAACACATATTTTCTCTGTTTCTTACATCCCTTGTTTTCTATCCGAGAATGCTCTATAAATATGTAGATAGGAGCTGCAACTAGTGGAAATTTGTTTGGTGCTGATTGCTTTGTCAACTCAGCCATTTCTTCAAACCGCTACCGTGCACAAGCAAGTAAACCACTGGTCCATGACTCAAAGAGAAGCAAGTACTAAATTTTAATGCGCAAGTTGTATACTCGCCTCATAGAATGGCACATTTTTCTTCCCAGCAATTTCCTTTTCAGCACATTTTGCATGGTGTTAATTATAATAATCTTGTCTACATTTACACCCTTGCATGTTCCATCTATGAAGGTGAAGATTCTTCTTGCCCTTAATTGAGCAGACAAATTTGTAGACTGAATGTTATTTGAAGAATATAAACAGCTCCACCACCTCCATACAAAAGCTCCAATTCCAATGCATGAACAAAGTTTGAATTTTTTATATCAGAAAATTGGAAAGATGCCATTTTTCAAGAACCATGTGATTCCCAAGTTAAAAACTTTAAGTTGAGTTGGGAGGCCTAGTGAGTAGGAAGCACTTTGGAACATCTATAGAAAAAAAAATTCCACTTGTCTCCCTCGATTCATTTGCTGTATATGCAGAAGATGCAAACCACAAAAACTCACAATTCCAAAAACAAATTGTGCATTTCATCTTTTGTCTTGTCTCACAAGAGAAAATGGAAACAATCACAAAGAGCTCTATGCACATTCGCTGCAACAGTTTCCCCTCAGCACCTCACCCCTTTGCATCACAATTCCAAGAGAATTTGCAGAGATTGAAAGATTCCGAAGCCGCCACAACCTCTTTTTCATCATCTTTAGTAAGCCAAAATCTTATTGGCTTGCAGGATTTGCATGAATGTGCTGACAAGTTGCTCCAATTGCCAACCACTCAAAAGGCCCTGACACAAGAATGCAGTGGCAAATTGGTTGATGAATTGTTGGAAGGGTCACTGAGGCTTCTTGATATTTGCAGCATAGCACAAGATTGCCTCTTGCAATCAAAGGAAATCATGCATGAGATTCAATCAGTTATTAGAAGGAGGGGTGTTGACGCAGGATTCACAGTTGAGGGTGGAAAATACTTGGCAACTAGGAGGAAGATCAAGAAGGCTATTCAAAAGGCCTTATGTAACTTGAAAGGGATTAAAACCGTTGACAACGATACTTTTTCAATGCATAGAATCGTGAAAGAAGCAGAAGCAGTTACTTTGAGATCATTGGAATCTTTGTTTCT
This sequence comes from Nissolia schottii, assembly GCA_003254905.1. Classification (NCBI taxonomy): domain Eukaryota; kingdom Viridiplantae; phylum Streptophyta; class Magnoliopsida; order Fabales; family Fabaceae; genus Nissolia; species Nissolia schottii. The sequence continues at coordinate 291,489 of QANU01102951.1, read as the reverse complement.
GTTTATCTCTGACACCAAGGCACAATCAAAGAAGAACAGATGGTCAATAGTCTCCAAGTTGATGCAGCCTTCAAGAGTTACCTGTGACTCTCAAGAATGTGACACAAATGAATTTGTAAAGGTGGATGCAGCTTTGCAATCCCTCATCAGTCACAAGCCTTCATCTACTGAGAATTTTCTCAGCCAAATGGAAAATATGGAGATTTGCATTCAGGATCTAGAAGTAGGACTCGAACGCCTCTCTAGGCAACTCATCAGAACAAGAGTTTCTCTTCTTAACATCTTCAGCTTCTAGTTAGAGAGAAAGAAAATGTAAATGTTGAATGCAGATAGATGCACCAAATCCAAATTTTGTCTCACAATTGTACATCAAATATGAATCAATCTTGATCTGAAGTTCAAAATTACTTTATCTCTGTTTCTTTTCCCCTTTTACCAAGTTCCCTTCACATCTCACCTTTCAGTTTTCTATCTCTAATTGCAAATGTTTGTCTCTATCAGAATTGTGTCTGCTTGACTGAAATGATAGAAGAAAGTGAACATGTGAAAAATAGAGGAATGGCTAAAAATGACTTTCAATCAAATTTATAGTATTTTTCATCTTTCTCAGATTTTTGTTGTAATAACTAAGCAAGTATAAAGTTCTTTTCATTCTAAATTTGTCATGATTTCACCTGTAATGCACTCAAGCATGTTGTTCTTAATAGAAAGATAAAGATGAAAGTAAACCATTGTCAGTGTAATATGCTTGGACAACCTGATAAGCCAATCTGCCAACTAGAGTTGAATAAGAAGAATATTCTATCATCCTGTTCTTGCTCTTATCTTCATGAAGTTTTGCTCTCTTTTTTTTCTCTCATCTCTATCCAAAAGTAAAATAAAAAATGGTGGATAGAGGAGAAGAGGGAAGCAAAAGTAGCATATGATAATTAGAAAGCATATCAATTATTATGCACCCACATGGGGTTCAAAGTTAATTTGAATCCATAGTGCAGCTGTCAAGAGATTACATGTGTAGTTAGGTTGCAACTTGCACATGTTCTCTTATTTGATTTGATTTGATGAGCTAAAAATTCAATGATCAACGTGATTTTTGTCTCCATGTAATGAGGAGCAAGCCAATTAGAAATCAAGACCTTCAAATCAATATTGCTCATTATTGCTTTCCTTTGGTCAGGAAAAGACTGCAGGACAATTGCTAATATGTACAACTAATTAAATCTGTACAATATGCTTCATTTATAACCCATAAGTGATTCATATGTTCCACTTATGCAATTGATTCACATTTAAGGGGGTACTTTATTTGCCAAAAAAAACAAAAACCAGTTTATATATGCATTTATTGCAATGAAGGAAGACCTTGCAATACCACTCGTGTGTTGAAAGAAAAATACAAACTCTGAGTTGGAGTGTTCCTGTGTAAGAGACATTGCATTAAAACTACTGAGATCTTCTATGGATCTGAATCTAAATCAGTTAGCTCCTCATTGGTTTTTGATAACATTTGATTCCTTCTGTCTCCTAAGCTCTCAATATATATTGAACTAATCTAAGTGTTAAAGGTATATCCAAAAAGACTTCATTTGTGCATATTCAAACTCTTAAGGCCTTCTTTTCTCTTCTCTGAGAAAAAATGGCAGCCACTCCTTTTACCCCAACAACAACCTCTCATCACCAACCTCGCTCGAAAAGCTTGCCGACTAGACCACACCCTCTCATCCTACAATGCAATCAACACCTGGCCAATTTAGAGGCTTCAGATGCATCCTCCTCTTCTTCATCATCATCATCATCATCATCATCATTGTTCAGGCACAAGCTAACCGATCTGCAGACTTTGCATGATTGTGTCGAAAAGTTGGTTCAACTGCCTCTTACTCAAGAAGTCCTGGTCCATGAGCATCAAGAGAAATGGGTAGATGAGCTTCTGGATGGATCTCTAAAGCTCCTGGATTTATGCACTGTGGCGAAGGATTCCTTACTGCATACAAAGGAATGCGCCCGTGAAGTTCAATCGATCATTCGAAGGAAAAGAGGCGGCGAAATGGAAGTGGCAGCTGAGGTCAGGAAATTCTTGGCCTCTAGGAAGGTAGTGAAGAAGGCAATCCTCAAAGCCTTGGGGAATCTAAAGGCCACAGTTAAGAAAGGAAGATTCTCTCCTGGCAACAAGGACCAGCAAACTGTCTCCTTGGCTAGCCTCTTGAAAGATGTGGAAGTGATCACTCTTTCCATATTTGAGTCATTGCTGAACTTCATCTCTGGACCTGCACAATCGAAATCGAGTAATTGGTCTTTGGTTTCAAAGCTGATGCAAAACAACAAGAAGATTTCCTGCACACAAGCTGCAGCAGAACAGAGTGAGTTCTCCAAAGTGGATTCTGCATTGCAGTCTTTTGTGTTTCACATGACAAGCAAGCCAGACAACAATATCAATCACTTGCAGAACCAGCTGGAGAGTTTGGAGTCTGTCATTCAAGATTTTGTTGAAGGACTTGAAACGCTTTTCAAGCGATTTATCAAGATTAGAGTTTCTCTTCTCAACATCCTCAATCACTAGTTGTAAAAATGCGGCATAAATGTTTTGTAATTATGTCAGAACTTAGTTTCTAATGTGTAGTTTTTAGATGACAAAGCATTGCCTTTGGGTATAAACTCAATACTCAATCTCTGCCTTTTTCTATTTTGTATATTGTTGACTCCCTCTGTTTCTTTGCACTTATGGATTGGCATAAGTTTAGCACTTTGATGCATCAAATTTTTAAATTGAAAACATTTTCTGTTACTGCCCATATCAGAAACTGTTTATGGCTGTAAAACTAAGGTTAAATAATAAATACAATTTGTACCAAATGGGGTAATGCTCATTTTGGTCCCTAAAAATATAAGCAAGTGTAAGCTCGAGTCACTTTGGTCCTTTAAATTCAAAATTTGAATTTTTAATCCCTAAAATTGTAAGTTGTAGGTCAAATTAATCCCTCAGTTAATTATCATTATTATATTGTCACATTTTTGTTGATTTATCACATTAAAAGGGACAGTAATAACAATTGAAACTGCAAATGAGTTGTAACTCCACTTGAAACTGCAAATGAGATCGCCAAAGCAGTTATAGTTGTAAATGAAGCTCCAATAAGATTTGTAACTCCAAGTGCCATCACAGCCATATTTTTAGCCTTTGCCTCTGTTGTTATCACATTCTCATTTAATGCGAAAAATGAATGAAAACATGACAACACAATAATGATAATGAAATGATAGAGTAATTTGACTTGTAACTTACAATTTCAAGGATTAAAAAGCCAGATTTTGAATTTCAGTAACCAAAATGACTCATGCTTACACTTTCACGGACAAAATGAACATTACCCCGTACCAAATAATATAAACAGCAGCCAATTTCCAAAAGTAAAACAGTCTTTTCTTTCTCTTTTCCTTGCTTATATGCTGCTTTCAGTATTGTTTTATTCTGCATCTTTTAGTCCTGTTAGTCCCAAGGTTACATGGCATTATATTCATGTACCGAAAAAGGAAAGAAAAATTGATATTGAATTTGACCATAAATAACATCCCATAAATAAAGTGCTAATGGTTTTATGTGTATACAAGTATCTTCTCAAGTTTCATAATATTTAGACTGAAAAAGGAAATTCTTGGTTAGTTCTTGGTGCACGAGTATTGACAACCATATTTTGGGAGACCAAATAATAAGCTCTAAAAGCACCTTGACCTAAGGGAGGTGTCACTTAAACAACAGCTCATTGTCGAAAAATCATTGTTTTAACTCAAAATGAGAGCGGCCAAAGATGGTTAAAACTTGAAATCTAGACAACACAAATCATACCAACAGATTTGCTATAGCACCCTGACATAAGAGTGGCTTTGACTTTTGATTGACAGAACCCCACAGATCACACACGCGTATAACAACCAAAGACTATCTTTTGGCTGCACAAACCTTGTCCTAAGCTGCCAAATTAGTCTTCTGTTAAAAGAATAGCAAATATACCAAAGGAAGGTGGTTTGAGCTTTCTAATTGGAGACTGATAAAAATGACACGAAAACAATGCATGTGTTTTATGATCTGTCCTTGTTAGTTTTTTTGGATTAGAGTCAAAAGAGAAGGCTACAAGAAATTTTCAATCACATCCACATGGAAAACAGAAGATTCTGCATAAACCAATGTGCACAAATTAGTTTCACATGATAATGAGACAGCCACCACAATTAACAATATACAACATGGTTGAAGAAGATTATTAATTAAATAGGTATTGAGCTGGGGACACTGCATAAACATAGCAACCAGCAAGTGACCGGTATATTAATTGCAGAAAATGAAGATTCGCCCTGACCTAATCTGTCTTATTGTAGGAAGACAATTTCATAGACTGATGTTAATCATGCTTGAAAACACCTCCTCTCATCCTCAAGATAAGAGCTCTCACTACAATACATGCATTACGAAGTATGAAGCATTATATTAGCAACCAGTAAAGATGCTGTTTGTCTATGATTCGTGTTATTTGCGGGTAAAAAAATGCGAGATGAGTTGGAAGATGAGATTCAGATCAAGATAATAATTGCATACTCAGTAGGTGACATTTGATGGTAAAAAATATTCTTCTTGTCTCCCGTGATTCATTTGCTATATATGAAGCAAATGCCAACCACTAAAACTCAAGCTTTGAATCAAACTCCATATCTTATCACCTTCTGACCTTGTTTACTGAGAAGAGAAAATGGCAGCCATTGAAACAAACACCAAGAGCTTGCATACTCGCAGCAACAGCTGTCCCGCTGCACCGCATCCACTCGTATCACAATTTGAGGAGCATTTGCAAAGACTGAAGAGTTCTGAAGCCACCTAATCGCTGTCGTCTTCCTCAGTGAGCCGCAAACTAGATGGCTTGCAGGACTTGCAGGACTGCACTGATAAGCTGCTTCACTTACCAATAGAACAACAAGCCTTAGCACAAGAGTGCAATGACAAAAGGGTTAATGAACTACTTGAAGGTTCTCTGAGGCTCCTGGATATCTGTAGTTCAGCTAAGGATTGCCTCATGCAATCAAAGGAAAGCATGCAGGAACTTCAGTCAGCCATCCGAAGACGGAGAGGCGATGAAGCTGGATTCGAGGCTGCATCTGCAAAGTACTTGAATTTGAGAAAGATAACGAAGAAGGCGATTCGAAAGTCCTTGGAAAATTTGAAGGAAATTAAAAATGAGCACATAGATTCTTCCTCCAACAAAGACAACAATAGTTTGTCCATGCTTAGCTTCTTAAAAGAGGCTGAAGAATTCACCCTGAGCTCACTAGAACAATTGTTGTTGTTTATCTCTAAAGGACACTCAAAAGGTAGCAGATTGTCAGTGATATCCAAGGTCATGCAGCCTAAAAGAGTTACTTGTGTACTCTCAAGAATCCGACACGAACGAATTCGAAAACGTGGATTCAGCTTTACAGTGTCTCATCAAACCTAAGGCTTCATCTACAGAGAAATTTCAAAACTATATGGAGATGTGCCTTCAGGATCTAGAAATAGGGGTTGAGCGACTCTCAAGAAAACTGATTAGGAACAGAGTTTCCCTACTCAACATCTTCAACCACTAATCATAGTACCAATACGATCTTTGTGGACTCAATTTTCCCCATGAGTGCCACACAATTGTACATGAATGTAATTAAATCCTTTTTTTGGAAAGAGTACATATTATCTAAGGATCAAAATATAGTTACTTCAACATCCATATCTTTTTCTGGGTTCCTAAGCACCTCATCTCATCTTCCAATTTTCCCTTTTTCTTCCATATATTTGCCATTCAAATAAGTGTAAGGAAAGAGAACACAAATAATTAAACAAACTATTTCACTTTGGAAGTTCCATGATAAGAAAAGCACCTGCTTAATAACATTTTATTTTTGTAAATAAAATAAAATAAAAAATTGTCCACCTATAAATGTTATAATCTATTATGCATTTGCATGTTATACCAAATATGTTGCTAATCATATCTCTTAATGACGTTTTATTTCTTCTTTTTGTGAAAATGGAAATAGAAGGATAAAAGAGGAAGAAGAGGAGTAGTAGAATACAATAATTTGAAACCTCTGCATATCAAGTACCGAGCCCTCATGAAATTCAAAGTCAATTTCAATGCCTATCTTAGCTGTCAATCTCAAAAACTGCCATTAGGTTGATGGCCAAATCAAAACTTCATGCCTGCACATATTCTCAAATTTTATAAAGCTAAGTTTGAAGATAAAATAAGTTGTTTGTGCTCCTGTAATGAGGACAAGCAAATTAGTATATTGCAAATTGGTATGTTGTCTTAGTATATAGCTCATAAATAAAATCTGAAGCTAACATGAATTTATATTAATATTGATTAATTAATAGATGTTGCATTGGATGCACTTCAGAATACAGCCATCTACAGTTCTATTTGTGACCATACCTGCAAGAAGATTCCCCTTGTCCCTAATTGGTCTGCTGAAGGAAGACAAGTTCATAGACTGAATGTTATTTAAGAAGAAATAGGTTCTCATCCTCTAGATAACAGATTTGATTACCATGCATGTTCAGCACAGTTTCAATTTTTATATCAGCAACCTGCAAAGATGCCATCATTAACCGATCCACCTGTGTGATTCATAACTTTAAAAAATTGAAGGATGAGTAGGAAGCTTGATGCATTGGAAGCATCTCCAGATAATAGCAAGGAATCTGAGATCCAAAAAGATTATTTAGTTGCATAGTTAGGTAGCACACTAGCACTTGATGAGAAAAATGATCTTCTTGTTTAATTGCATACTCATTAGGAGGCAGCAAGGGAATATGGTCCAATAAGTGCTCCCATTTTGGTGCATGCATTAGAAATTATGAACTATTATATTAGCAATGATAAAGAAGATATAATTGCACACTCATTAGTGATTAGGTGACATTTGAGGGGAAAAAATATTCTTCTTGTCTCCCTCAAATCGTGAGCTACATATGAATCAAAAGCCAACCACTAAAACTCAGGCTCTAAATCAAACTCTACTTATTATCATCTTTTGACCCTCTTGTTTTCTGAGAAGAAAAAATGGCAGCCATTGAAACAAACACAAAGAGCTCTCTACACACACGCCATAGCAGCTGGCCCGCCGCACCTCATCCACTCGTATCACAATTCGAGGAGCATTTGCAAAGATTGAAGAATTCTGAAGCCACCTCATCATTGTCATCATCCTCAGTAAGCCACAAACTAGATGGCTTGCAGGATCTCCAGGATTGCACTGATAAGTTGCTTCACTTACAAAAAGAACAACAAACCTTAGCACAAGGGTGCAATGAAAAAAGGGTGGATGAGCTACTTCAAGGTTCTCTTAGGCTCTTGGAAATCTGTAGTAGTGCTAAGGATTGTCTCCTTCAATCAAAGGAAAGTATGCAGGAACTTCAGTCAGCCATCCGAAGATGGAGAGGCAATGAAGCTGGATTTGCAGCTGCATCTGCAAAGTACTTGAATTTGAGAAAGACGATGAAGAAGGCAATTCGAAAGACCTTGGAAAATTTGAAGGGAATGAAAAAGGAGTACATGCCTTCTTCCTCAAACGAAGACAACAGCACTTTCATGCTTAGCTTCTTAAAAGAGGCTGAAGAAGTCACCCTGAGCTCACTAGAACAATTGTTGTTTTTTATCTCTAAAGGAAACTCAAAAGGGAGTAGGTGGTCAGTAATATCCAAGTTGGTGCAGCCTAAAAGAGTTGCTTGTGACTCTCAAGAATCTGAGAATGAATTTGAAAAGGTGGATGCAGCTTTGCAGTGTCTCATCAATCACAAGCCGTCATCTCTAGAAAATTTTCAAAGCTATATGGAAAATTTGGAAATGTGCATTCAGGATCTAGAAATAGGAGTTGGGCACCTCTCAAGAAAATTAATTAGGAACAGAGTTTCCCTTCTCAACATCTTCAACCACTAATCATAGTACCAATACGATCTTTGTGGACTCAATTTTCCCCATGAGTGCCAGACTTGTACATGAATGTAATCAAATCTTTTTTGGAAAGAGTACATATTATCTAAGGATAAAAAATTAGTTACTTCAACATCTATATCTTTTTCTTGGTTCATAAGCACCCTCAAAACCTTATCTTTCAGTTTTCCCTTTTTCTTCAAGATATTTGGCATTCAAATTAGTTAAAGGAAGGAGGACACAAATCATTAAACAAACTTTTTCACTTTGAAAGTTCCAAGATAAGAAAAGAACCTGAATAACAATTTTTTTTTAGATGTCCACCTATGAATGTTATAATCTATTATGTAATTTCATGTTGTATCAAATATGTTAGTCATCATATTTCTTAATGAAATTTTATTTCTTCTTTTAGAGAAAACTTAAATTGAAGGATGAAAGAGGAAGAGGAGCAGAATACAATAATCTGAAACCTCTTCAAATCAAGTACCATGCCCAAATGAAATTCAAAGTCAATTTCAATACCTATCTTAGCTGTCAATCTCAAAACTGTCATTAGGTTGATGACTAAATCAAAACTTAATGCCTGCACATATTCTCAAATTTTATAATGCTAAGTTTGAAGATAAAATGAGTTTTTTGTGTTCCTGTAATGAGGACAAGCCAATTAGTATATTGCAAATTGGTATGTTGTCTTAGAGCTCATAAATAAAATCTGAAGCTAGAATGAATTTGTACTAATATTGATAATAATAATATAATAATAGATGTTATGATGGATGCACTTCAGACTACAGCCATCTACAGTTCTAGATGTGACCATTCTATTACTACCTAAACAAGAAGATTCCTCTTGTCCCTAATTGGTCCACTGAAGGAAGACAAGTTCCTAGACTGAATGCTATTTAAGAATAAATAGCTTCTCATCCTCTAGACAACAGATTTGATTACCATGCATGCTCAGCACAGTTTCAATTTTTATATTAGCAACCTGAAAAGATGCCATCATTAACCGATCCACCTGTGTGATTCATAACTTAATAAAATTGAAGGATGAGTTGGAAGCTTGATGGATTGGAAGCATCTCCAGATCACAGCACGGAATCTGAGATCCAAAAAGATTATTTAGTTGCATAGTTAGGTAGCACTTGATGAGAAAAATGATCTTCTTGTTTAATTGCATACTCATTATGAGGCAGCAAGGGAATATGATCCAATAAGTGCTACCATTTTGGTGCATGCATTAGAAATTATGAACTATTATATTTGCAACCAATAAAGAAGATATAATTGCACACTCATTAGTCATTAGGTGACATTTGAGGGAAAAAAATATTCTTGTCTCCCTCAGTTCATTTGCTATATATGAAGCAAAAGCCAAACACAAAAACTCAGGCTCTGAATCAAACTCTACATATTATCACCTTTTGACCCTCTTGTTTTCTGAGAAGAGAAAATGGCAGCCATTGAGACAAACACAAAGAGCTCTCTACATACACGCCATAATAGTTGGCCCGCTGCACCTCATCCACTTGTATCACAATTCGAGGAGCAATTGCAAAGATTGAAGAATTCCAAAGCCACCCCATCATTGTCATCATCCTCAGTAAGCCACAAACTCGATGGCTTGCAGGATTTACAGGATTGCACTGATAAGTTGCTTCACTTACCTATAGAACAACAATCCTTAGCGCAAGAGTGCAATGAAAAAAGGGTTGATGAGATACTTGAAGGTCCTCTTAGGATCTTGGAAATCTGTAGTACAGCTAAGGATTGTCTCATGCAATCAAAGGAAAGCATGCAGGAACTTCAGTCAGCCATCCGAAGAAGGAGAGGCGACGAAGCTGGATTCGCAGCTGCATCTGCAAAGTACTCGAATTTGAGAAAGACGAAGAAGAAGGCAATTCAAAAGTCCTTGGAAAATTTGAAAGCATTTAAAAGTGAGTACATAGCTTCTTCCTCCAACAAATACAACAACAGTTTGTCCATGCTTAGCCTCTTAAAAGAGGCAGAAGAAGTCACCCTGAGCTCACTAGAACAATTGTTGCTGTTTATCTCTAAAGGACACTCAAAAGGGATTAAGTGTTCAGTAATATCCAAGTTGGTGCAGCCTAAAAGAGTAGCTTGTGACTCTCAAGAATCTGACACAAACGAATTTCAAAAGGTAGATGCAGCTTTGGAGTCTTTCCTCAGTCACAAGCCTTCATCTATTGAGAATTTTCAAAGCCATATGGACAATTTGGAGATGTGCATTCAGGATCTAGAAATAGGAGTTGAGCACCTCTCAAGAAAATTAATTAGAAACAGAGCTTCCCTTCTCAACGTCTTCAACCATTAATCATAGTAACTATGTCTATACAATCTTTGTGGACTCAATTTTCCCCCATGAGTGCCACACAATTGTACATGAATGTGATTACATCTTTTAATTTCAACTGAACATATATTATCCAATCAAACTACAGTTACTTCAGCATCTACCACTTTTTCTTGCTTCCTATGTACCCTCAAAATCTCATATTTCAATTCCCTTTCTCTCGCTAATATTCACCATTAAAATAAGTGAAAGGAAAGAGAAGATAAATCATTAAACAAACTTTTTCATTTCTAGTGTTCCAAGAGAAGAGCACCTGCTTAATAACAAGTTTTTCAAAATTTAGTCCACCTATAAATGTTATAAAATTTTGCTTTTCTAAACATGTTACAGTACCGATATGTTGCTAATCTTATATCTCAATGAAGTTTTACTTCTCCTTTTAGTGAAAATTAAATTGAAGGATGAAACAGGAAGAAGAGGAGTAGAATACAGTAATTTGAAACCTCTGCTAATCAAGTAATATAAGATTCCAACTCAGTCAATTTATTCGACACTCAAAAATCAAAATCAATTTATTTGAATACCTATCCTAGCTGTCAATCTCAAAACTGTAATTAGATTGACAATAAATAAAAACTTAATTCCTATGCATATTCTGAAGTTTTATATGCTAAGGAAGATAAAAAAAAATATGAGATGGTTGTGTTCGTTTAATGAGGACAACCAAATTGAATTAGTATACAGTCATAGCATATTGCTCATTAATAAAATCTGAAGCTAACATGCATGTACATTAATATTGATTAATTAACAGATAACACTTCAAAATACAGCAATTCATACCTGTGACCATTGTATTAATACCTGAAAAACAAGAAGATTCCTCTTGTCCCTAATGGAGCACCTGAAGGCAGACAAGTTCATTGACTGAATGTTATTTAAGAATAGTTAGCTTCTCATCCAGCAGACAATGGATCCAATTACTGTGGTTTCAATTTTTATATCAGCAACCTGCTGCCATTTTTTCAATGATCAATCCATGTGATTCATATGTTAAAAAAATTGAAGGATGAGTTGGAAGCTTATTGCATTTGAAGCATCTCTAGATAACGGCAACGTATCTAAGATCCAAAAATATGAATTAGTTGCATACTCATGAGGTAACATTTGAGGAGAAAATTATTCCTATTGTCTCCCTTAATTCATTTGCTATAGATGCAGTTGATGCCAACCTCAAAAACTCAGTTTTGAAACAAACTATCTATATATCACATGCTAGGGTCTGTTTTTAGTGAAGAGAAAAAAAAAATGGCAGACATTAAAACAAACACAAAGAGTGCGCTTCATATTCGCTGCAACAGCTTGCCCTCTGTGCCGCACCCAATTGTATCACACAATGTGAGGATCATTTGCAAAGATTGAAGGCTTCTGAAGCCGCCTGATCATCGCCGTTGTCATCTTCAGTAAGCCACAAACTAGATGGCTTGCAGGATTTGCATGACTGCATTGATAAATTGCTTCAGTTGCCAACAGAAATACAAGCATTAACACAAGAATGCAACGCAACGGCAAACATGCCGATTCTCTACTCGAAGGTTCTCTCAGGATCTTGGATATCTGTGATATAGCTAAGGATTGCATCATGCAATCCAAGGAAAGCATGCAGGAACTGAATTCGGCAATCCGGGGAAGGCGAGGCAACAAAGCCGGATTCACAGCTGCGTGTGCAAAGTACTTGGTTTCACGAAAGGCGACAAAGAAGCCGAATCGAAGATTAAAAAAATGACATAAACAACAACACATCATCCATGCTTAGCTTCTTGAAAGAAGCAGATGCAGTAACCATGAGTTCGTTGGAACATTTGCTGCTGTTTATCTCAGATCCAAAAGGACACTCAAAAAAATAGGGATCATCATATTGTCAGTGATATCAAAATTCATGAACACTAAAAGAGTTACTTGTGACTCCCAAGAATCCGAATCAAACACAACAAGGGTTCATCATGTACCGAGAAATTTCAAAGCTACATGGAAAATTTGGAGATGTCCATTCAGGATCTAGAAATAGGAGTTGAGCAACTCTCAAGGAAACTAACTAGGAACAGGGTTTCCCAACTCAACATCTTCAACCACTAATCATTCAATATCTATCTGATTATTATTATTATTTGGACTCAATTTTTCCCCAATGTGGGCCACACAATTGTACATGAATGTGATTAAATCCTTTCTTTTACCCGAACATATACAATTTAAGGATCAAATTCTCTTTACTTCAATTCCCTTTTTCTTCCAAACTTTCTCAAAGCACCTTTCAAAATGTTATGACAGATATAAGAATTTGAAACCCATGCAAGTCAACTAATCAAGTATTAAGGTCACTTGATATTTAAATTCAGCTAGAATGCTATTATATCGATTGATTAATCAGCACCACCCTGCAGTTGAAAAAAGAGAGAGAGTAAAATGACGATTATCCATTTAAAAAGGGAAAAAAATCATGCCTTTGAACATCGCAAGGGCGTTTTTTTTTTTATTTTAAGAGAAAGGGCCTTGAGTAAGGGCTTGTCAAGGTTATTGGGCCAAATCCTCAGCCCATTTCAAAGCACAAAAACTAGCCTCCACCAGCAGCATCAGGCCCACCAATATCTCGCTAGTGGCCCAGATCAAATCACACGCACACACCTATAATTCGACATATAATTAAATAATTTTGTTGGAAAAAATTGTGATGATTGAAGTCATTTAAAAACAAGAAATATATCAATATAATTTTTAGATAAAACATAGAATAAATTAAACTTTTGTATGCATCTTGAGTACAAAATTGAAAAATAAAATTATTTAGACAACATGAAATTTATTTTTGAGTTTAATTGCTATGCATTAATAGTGTAAACAAATTTTACATTGTCATTCAATTACATTTTGTAACATAAATAAAAAAAATAGAAGATTTTTTCACTCACTATTTGAATAATCAATGCATATGAACAAGGTTGTCAAACTCGAGAGTTTAAGCAAACTCGTGGAGTCTCAGCAAACTCGAATCGTAAACTCGTATGAGTTTACATACGTAAAAAATTATGCTATAAGCAATATAATTAGGAATTAAACTTGATTAAATATTGTATTTATAATTAAAATTGAATAATGCTAACTTTAAATTAAATTAATGAAAGAAATATCATAAAATACACCTTAATGCATGACACTTAGTAGTTATGTCATATTTTATTCAATATCGGTATTATTTTATAGTTCAATAAAACATAGATCAATTATGATAAATATATGAAATTAGCTAAATAAACTCAATATATATTATCTAATATAAACAAATTTAGGTAAGTATCTAACAAAGTTACAAAGTTTATACATTTTGAAATAAACTCGTAAACTCGTAGATAGATTTTAACACGTAAACTCGCTAGTAGAATCGAGAGTTTACTTAAACTCGTACGAGTTTACCAAAAAAGAGTTTACATAAGTGTTAACTCGTTTCGTGTAGTAAAATCATAAACTCGTAAGAGTTTACGAGTTAACTCGAGAGTTTAATAACCATGCATATGAAATGATTTGATTGAATGAAGGTATAAATCAATAGGTAAAAATTAATCACTTTATCACTCTATTGAACTGAGAAATAAAAAAAAATGCGTTGGAAAAACTATTATAGTATAAAATTGCACGAAAAATCAAACAGTAATAAAATTGTTAGCTTTCGAAATTTCTAACGTAATTATTGCTTATGTGCTGAAAAACTTAACCATGAATTTAGCTTTGTTTTTATATATGTCTTGTTTATGGCTATGGATACTAATGTCAAACGTAAGTTTTGTTTGTAGTAAATCAATTGCAATGAAGCTACATATTGGCATCATCATCAATGCACCACTCGTGTGATTGAATATAAATTAAATGTTTATTTTGTTAATAAGTATCTTAAAAATATTTGTTGGAGGGCATCCTTGAGAAAAACATTGCTCTAACATTTTCTGTCATTACTTGTAGATTCAAATTTAAATTAATTACAACATACTGTGATACGCTATTATCTCCTCTCTCTTTCTTTATATATATATATTGCAAATCAATCGTAATGATGAAGCAATTAATGGCATTATGCTACTGCAGTCGTGGGATGGATATTATTTAATACAAACAATAATGTGATTAATATTATGCAAGAAGTGAGGGAGAAAAAGAAATATGTATGAGTTGGAGAGCTTCCTTTGTTGAAGACATTACTCTAACATCTCAGTCATTGTTTCTAGATCCAGATTTACATTATAAATTATACCTCACACATTTATGAAACATGAGATTCCTTGTGTCCCCTATACCCTATCATATGAAGTATACTAGTATTTGATCAAAGGCCAATAATTAACATACACATGCACACGAGGGGTGGCAGTGTGGCACAATTGAAATATACAAATATATATACATATACAAATATATATATATATATATATATATATATATATATGTTTAAATTAATTGCTTTTGTTGCCAATCGTGTGTAACATATCAATTAATTACAACACAAACAGTAGTAGTATGGTATAAGATTCCATGTGGGAGACATTGCACTAACATTTATGTGTTCATGTTTGCATCCAAATCTCGATTAGTTAGCACATATCACTCATAACTGTATTTATTTTCTAAGATGAGATTATTTAAGATATGATTCCTTATGTCTCCACCACCCTCATAAGACCATAGTATATATTGATCATATGCCAATGGAAGGAAACGCAAATCCAAAAACTCAAATTCCACATTTAGATACCAAAAGCTTCTTTTCTTCTCTTCTCTTAATAAAAAAAAATGGAAGCCTCTCCTATGAAATCAAATTTCCACGCTCGTTCAAATAGTTTGCCTTCTAGGCAACACCCTCTCATTCAACAATGCAATGAGCACTTAGAAAGATTAAGTGCTTCCCAAGAAACCTCTTCTTCTTCTTCTTCTTCTTCAATCCTTAGCCACAAGTTACAAGGCTTGCAAGATCTTCATGAACGTGTTGAAAAATTGGTCCAACTTCCCTTAACCAAAGATACCCTTTTGCAAGAATGTCAAGAAAATTGTGTTGACGAGCTTTTAGACGGATCCTTAAGGCTCCTAGATGCTTGCACAACGGCCAAAGATTCAATAATTCACACAAAGGAATGCATGCGTGAGCTTCAATCAATCATGAGAAGAAAAAGAGGAGAAGAAGGTGTCACAAATGAGGCCAAGAAGTTCTTGAATTCAAGGAAAATTGTTCGAAAGGCCATAATCAAGGCCTTGGTGAATTGGAAGGCTAATGCCAAAAAGTGCAATAACTTCTCTTCTAACATGGCATTGGTTTTCTTGTTGAAAGATGTTGAAGTTGTAACATTCTCAATATTTGAGTCATTGTTGCGATTTATCAATGGGTCAACACATGGGAAACAAGGAACTTGGTCCTTGGTTTCCAAGTTGATCCAAACCAAGAGAACAAGTTGTGCACAAGTAATTGATGAGAGTGAATTCTCACAAGTTGATGCATCATTGCAATCCTTTGTCGCAAGCAAATGTGACAACATTGGTGATTTGCAAAACCAATTGGAGAAATTGGAGTCATGCATTCAAGACCTTGAAGAAGGGCTTGAGTTTATGTTTAGGCGTTTGATTAAAACCAGAGTTGCCCTTCTAAACATTCTCAATGTTCACTAGTATAGCTTATGTGGGGCATTCAAAAAAAAATTTGTAGTGGTTTAGATATGCTATGTTCATGGAAATCAAATTGTAATTATAGATGGTTATAGTAAATTGAAACCTTTTTTACTCAAATTCTAGTTGCAATTTCATCGTCGAGCATTATTGATCATTTTCCTGACTTAAATTACTTCACGGCAATAATCTGAGCACATATCCATTAGAAAATGTCAATGACTATATTTCAACTTTTTAAGTATCTCACATCAACTAGTTATTTCTTTTATTAAAAGAAAATAGAAAGAAAAAACAAAGGATTCCTTTTTGCCTGGCTAAATTAATTAATTAATTCAAATTGTAGCATCAAATTGTTTTGTGCATCCAATAAGTTTTTGTATTTAGAATGGGAACACATGATGAGTTGCCATGAAGATTCATAAAGGTGGAGCACATGTGGGATTAATCAAAGGAACAGAACTTTCACATTTTCAATCATATGATAAAATATTCGTTGGATGACTGATGACTCACATGCTTCTACCATTGAGAGAGATCTGTTGTTCCTCGTGCAGAAGCAGCCCAACTCACATCAATTATCAATTATAACATGAAAACGCATTTAAAAAGTTAAGAAACTTTAAACATTTGATCAAGACCTTGTATTTACTATGTGATGTCAAACCAAGGTGATGATTTCATTCAACTTAAGTTACACGTTAAAATTTGTCATTATTCCTTCTATTTCTCTAGTTCAAATATTCAATTTAGATGGCTGGCTAGAACTCATGTTCATTAACCATTAGTCATTCATAATATCATTAAGTCATGAAATTAGATGCAACAAAGACAAAGATGATTAACACATTTGATAAGAAAACTACTCATATTCTAAAAAAGCATGGCTTTGATTCTTATTGCCACTGTAAAAGTCATTTTAGCGAAAATTATTTTAGTGAATAATTTATAAATATTTCTATAAGTGCTTAAAGAGTCTGGAGACATATCATAATTTTAATAGGATGATTAATATCAAACCCACCTAAACTTTTCTTAAAAATATCGAATTAGACGCAACAAAGACACGAAAAGGTTGGAGGTCATGTGGATTTGATGGGGGTGGAGACATTATAGGCTATTTTCACTCACACGTTATTGGTTTTAAAAATAATTTATTGGAGCAAGTAGTGTGGCTCTTGTTTCTTCAAGAGAGGCATGTTCACACGTGTAGATGACTTACATAATTGAGTGCAAATTTTTTTAGTGAACCACTTGCATTGAAAATGCCATAAACTCAAATCATAGAAGTAAGAGAGCAAAATGAAACAAAGCAATTAGTTGTAGAGTTTCCTTTGTGGGAGACACATCTCTAACATCTTTGTGATAATGTTTAGATCCAAATCTCAAGTAGTTGGCACAACTGATATTTCTTCAAGATTGAGATTCCTTGTGTCTCCACCACCCCTAATATATATTGAACCTGTGGAATTGCAATGATGGCATATCCATAGACTCAATTTCACAAATCAATACAGAAAGTTCAAAACTTTGTAAGGAGAAAAAAAAATGGAAGCCTCTCATTTGAACACAAAATCCAATTTCCATGCTCGCTCAAATAGCTTGCCCTCAAGGCCACACCCTCTCATTCAACAATGCAATGAGCACTTAGAAAGGTTAAGTGCTTCCCAAGAAACCTCATCTTCCTCTTCATCACTACTTGTCCACAAGCTAAAAGGGTTGCAAGATCTTCATGAATGTGTTGAAAATTTGGTCCAACTTCCCCTCACCAAAGAAGCACTTCTCCATGAGCCCCGAGAAGAGCTTTTGGATGGATCCTTAAGGCTCTTAGATGTGTGCACAACAACCAAAGATTCTCTACTTCACACAAAAGAGTGCATCCGTGAGCTTCAATCAATCATGAGGAGAAGAAAAGGCGGAGAAGTTGAATTAAGGGCAGAGGCTAAAAAATTCTTGGCATCAAGGAAGGTTGTAAGAAAGGCCATATCAAAAGCCTTATCAAATTTGAAGGTTACCACAAAAAATTGCAACAAAACATTGGCTTTGGTTAGCTTATTAGAAAATGTGGAAATGGTAACTCTATCAACATTTCAAGCATTGTTGCAATTCATCTCAGGAACAACACAATCAAAATCTAGCAAGTGGATTTTGATTTCCAAGGTGATGCAGAACAAAAAAGTGGCTTGCACAAAATTGGAAGATGAAAGTGAATTTGCACTAGTGGATGAAGCATTGCAATCTTACATATTATCACAAAAAAGCAAAATTGAAGACATGAGTATGATGCAAAACCACTTGGAGAAATTGGAGCCACTCATTCAAGATCTTGAAGAAGGGATTGAGTTTATGTTTAGGCATTTGATTAAGATTAGAGTTTCCCTCCTCAATATCCTCAATCACTAGTGGAGAATATAATTTTGGATAGTGCTTTAGCATGGAAAATGTAAATGTGAATATCTAGTTTAAGATAAATTGAAATTTTGTCTTTACTTACTTTAGCCGTAACTAGTATATTTACTCTTATTGTACATAAGTAATTATCGATATGTCAAATATATAAATGTAACAAATATCATCTTTGAGCCATTTAGCATTGAGTCATTGAAAACATGTCCATTTAGAAATCATCATTAAACATATTTCATGTATCTTATGCCTCAGCTAATTAGCTCTTTCATTAGGGTAATGCAATCATTAAACAGTTAGAATACATAATTGGTTGCCATGAAATTGAAAACACGTAGAGCTCAATTAGTGGGATTAATCAAGGAACAAGACTTTCAAATTTTCCACGATTAGAAGAGGCTTATAAAATAAAATATATTTGTTGGACTCATTTCACATGTTTTTAGCAATGAAAGAGATCTACTGTTCCTCTCATAGAAGCAGCCCAAGTCAGAAGATTGTAATATGCCAATAAAAAAAATGGGAAACAAGTGTGCAAATATCAATCTAGAAGGGCAAATTAAGGTGGTAAGCCAGCTTAAATCTCACATAAGAAAATCCTGAAAATTATAATAATCTTTAAAAAAATTGCTCCCCCTGTTTGTTTTAACATTGGATGCTTTTTTTTATTTTTCGGTAAATTGAAGTTAGTATTTGACTCCATGCAGTTGGATATTTTTATGAAGTTTAGATTTGGGCCATGAAGCCTACTTTTCGGCCATATGATCCGAGCCAAATTATTTTTAAGCTCAAGAACACTTCTCAAAAGCCCAAAAGCCTAATAATTAACGGTTCCATTACCAAAAAAAAAAAAAAACTAATACTGTGCATCACGCAAAGAAACAAATATTATAAATAAACAAACATTATCAAACACATAAATAAATAATATTAAACACACACATGTTAGCACACTCACAAAAATAAATAAATAAATAAATATTATCAAACACATAAACAAATAATACTAACTCTACACTCCATCGTTTGCCTCAAACTCCTGTTTTTTAATTTTGTGAATAATTTTCTGTTTGGATCTTCTTCCCATGTTCATCTGAAAAATGAAGACTTTGGTTGAAATCGGTTTTGGGTTTCTGCTGGGCTAGAAAAGGAAACAGCTTTTTCTATTTAGGAATGTTAGATGGTAGAACAAGTTTATTCTTTTTCCGTTCTTAGTGTTTATAATATATGCAGGGCTGGCTTTTCTGGATGCTGTTCGAGCTGCTTCTGTTGTACCACAACATGGAAAACTACGAAACTAAAGCACTTGTAGAAAACACGAGGTTCCGTACTTGAGAGGGTAAGGTGTATTTTGTGTCACTTTCTTCTCTGATTCTCCATCAAAGTTGGTTGTCGTTGAAGAGGTATGAATAGATAGCTATAAGTCATCCTAATCTGTTGTTTTTGGGTCTGTTATGGGTAAAATTTGACTGCAAATTACATGGGATGCTGGTTGAATGTTAAGGTGGATGAACCTCTTGACCCCTCTGTGAGTTGGTTTGGTTTCTTCTGCACTCAATATATGTTATGCTTTGGCTCATAATGTTGCAAATTTAGTGCAATGGTTTTTCTTAAAGGATATGTGTCCTGTTTCTTGGCATAATCTTGTTGCAGGGATTGCGGAGCATGTTACTCTTGAAGGCGACTTTCTGCCTCGAAATTGATATTTTCTTTTGGTTAATATTGAGAATAAATTTTTTGTCATGTTGTAATTTTTTTTAATCATAAATTAAGATTAGAATTAAAAATTATAATTAAAAATGCCAAAAAATAATAATGCCAGTTAGTCCGTGGATGCAGGATTATGTAATTGTTAATCCATTAATTTCACATACCAATCCCATCTGATCTATTTAATTTTGATCCATTGCTAACTGAATTATACAAACTGTGAGATATCAAAACTGGTTGTGTTTGTCTGGTGGATTTAGCGGGACCCACGAAGTTGGGGTAGAGACAAATAGATTGCTTCAAAAGTGGACCACATAGACATAGTTCTCCTCCAAATTTTGGACATTAGAGTCCAATCCAGCAGCCACCCTGCATGCACGTTTCTAAATTTTTCTTTTTTGATAATTGTTCTCAATTTTTCTAATAAGTCATAAGGAAAAATGTTTGTGTTTATTGTAACATATTATCAGTGAATTCAAACTTTTTTCTTTATCAACATTTAAAGAATTTTGTTGACGACCATATTTACAGCACAAATTAAGTAAGTAAAAATTAAATTTTTTTATTAAAACTATAAGACTTTTAAGTTTTAAATAATATTAAACGTATTAAAATCTTTGAATTTTTTGTCACTTTTACTTGCTTAAACCCTTTAAGAATTTTAAGCGAAATGATATTTCATTATTAATTAATGTTATATATAATATAAATAATAATGTATTATATATCACTTTAATCAGCAAGAAATTGAACTGACATACACAGGCCACGCCAAACCTTTGTCCCCATCAGTGGTACCCACCATCGCTTTCTGTGTTTGTGGTTGTGGATCTCGTGCCTTCCCATGCCTACTACCATGTGGCATGTGCCATGTGCCATGTGCCATGTAGGCAAGTCCACGTGTTAAACTACGCTAAAGAAAAAAATTTATATGTTTTTAGAGCAAGTGTGTGTGTTTTGAAAATATTTCCTCTAGTTTATTTTATCTCTCATTTTTAATTTTTTTTATACATTTAAAAATTAATATGTATGTTATACAATTTATTTTATTTGTCATTTTCACTTTTTTGTACATTTAAAAACTAATGTATTTAGACATAATTATGTTTAAATACATTAATTTTTTAATGTATCAAAAAAGTAAAAGTGACAAATGAAATACTAGATCAAAAGGAGTATCGATCTTTGATTTTTTATATATATTTTTAAATATTATATATTGGAATCAAGGGTTAATTATGTTCTTGAAACACACACGCAAGAGTTTCACACCAGGAACAAAGTTGGGAGACCATGCAAAAGTTTATATTATGTGTACATCACATAAAGAAACAAATACTATAACCAAAAGTTGACACCCCAAAATATGATCATGTTTGTACACCCCAAAAGTTGACTTCACGTGTACACCACAAAAAAAAAATAAACATTATAAAATAAAGAAACAAGCATTATAAAACAAAAAAACAAACATTATCATAAAAAATTTATGTTTACACGGACATGCGTGTGTTTAATATTACTCGTTTATGTATTTGACAATATTTGTTTATTTGTTTTGTGAGTGCACGGACATGCGTGTATTTAGTATTGTTCATTATGTCTTTGATAAGAAAAATGATTGGTATACACCATACAATCTACCATCGCAATGTCAACCAATAATTTTATACGATTGACCAATGTGCACTCACTCTCATATTGTAACGAACTTTCACGAGCACACTCAACTCAAAACCCTTGGTTCTAACGCAGCCTTCATTATTATTCTTCTTCCTTCGTCTTCGTTCTCCTCATCATCATTCGTCGACCTCACCATTGTTGTTCTTCTTCTTTGTTCGCATTGTAGTTCTCCAACCTCATCATCGTCTTCTCCATCTTCTTCTTTCGTTTCGTTTTCTATTTTTGAATAAGCTCATCCATGGAGTATTCAAATCAAACCGATGGATGTAATGAGTTACAGTTTTGTAAAACTTTGGAAGGAGTCTATGTGTTTATTTTGATAGGAATCCATCGTACGTAGCTCTTCATCAATTACTGAGTTGTTTGTGCACAATAACAAACAATGTTTGTGCATTGTAGTTGAAAATGTTTGTGCACAAACATTTTGAACTGTTGTGCACAACAATTAAAAAAGTTTATGCAAAACAATTAAAAATATTTGTACACAACAGTTTAAAATGTTTGTGCATGATAGTTGAAAGTGTTATCATGTTTTAAATCATGCACAAAATATTTTTAACTATCATGCACAAACACTTAGAACTATCGTGCACAAACATGGTTCTCAAAACATGAAAAAACATGGTTTAACTACCACGCACAAACATTGTTAACCACAGTGCACAAACATTTTTTAACTTCATGCACAATAGCGAACAATGTTTGTGAGTTGAAAATGTTTGTCACACCAATTTAAAATGTTTGCGCACAAACATTGTTCGTTATTATGCACAAATATTTATAGCGCACGTGCACAAACATTTTTAATTGTTATGCATAAACATTTTTAACTATTGTACACAAACTTTTTCAACTGTTGTGCACAAACATGTTAAGCATTTTTCACAAGCATTTTTAAATATTGTGCTCAAATGCACAATTTTGTGTTAATGCACACAAATACTTGTGTTTACTTAAACTCTAAACTCTAAACCAAATAATCGAAACGAAAACCTAAAGCAAAACGTACCTCTTGTTTTTGTTTTGTAAGAGAGGTGTTTATGCAATCTTCCATCATTCTTAAGCGACCTCAAAACAAGAATGAGTAGAGTAGTTGTTAAACGATTAGGAGAGCTTTCGATTTCAAAAATGTAGGTTTCGTTTTTGCAAGAGATGAAGGAAGCTGAGGGGAGAATGGAAGGTGGAGAGCGTAGAACGTAGGTGCCGTATGTTTTATTAGTGGACCCTACGTATAAAATCGCTTAAATGACAATACGGTGACAATATTTGGAATGTACATATAGCAACACCCTAAATACTTGGAGTTAGCTCTAGTTGGTATTGTAACACTTGCTTTTCTTATAGAAGATCATGCACGGAATTATATAGACTGACTTTAATTTTTTTTTAAAGAGAAAGAAATTACAAAACATCTCATAGACCTCTATCATGTAACATTTATAGCTATTTGAAATAAATTTTCATTTTGGAGGTCAAAACAACTGAATGAATTGGCAAGAAGAGTACAATGTAGGGATCAAATTAACATGATATGAACTCAGTGGGATCACACATTACCCACATGCATGACATTGAGTCTTCTAATGAGAATGATTGATGATGCAATACAGATTCTGTTTATTCGAGTTCAGCCAATCATAAATCAGTGAGAGATTGTGGTTTAGTAAGAAACAAACAAACACTTGATGCTAATGGCTTCTTTGATTAATATATATTTTAATAATGTGTGCAATGTGCATGATGTTCATCATGCCATCCCATTGCTTCGTTCTAGTTGGTTACAAAACCTCTACCGTACACGTGTCTAGAAAAGTTTTGATTCTTGAAGTTGCATGCGCACTTTACAATTCATAAAATTAAGAAATTAACAATTTAGTTTTTAAATTTACAAAAAGGTTATTCAAGTTTTTTTTTGGGCTGATTCAAGTTAATTTCTATGAGCATCACTTTATGGATTGGCTTGAATCACTTATTGCAACTTCAGAACTCATTCCCTTGCCATCTTGACTTGATTTAGCTTGGTTAAGACTCAACTATCCTAAGCGTGACTCGAGTCATTGTAATTAAGTCATGTGTAATTCTAACTATGATATGAGTAACATTGACCAAAATTTAAGCATATTTGATCGTATGTGACTAGTCGAGTCTAAATAGTTAATTATTTCATTTGTTTTAAAATATTTGTTCCAATTTTAGATTTTTAAGGTTTTAAAATATTTAACAATTATGAATATCAAGATAATATCAACCTTTTTCTTCCTCGTAATACTCTTAAAGTAAGTTGTGTTTATTAATGACTCTATTTAATAATGAAGAGAGTAGTATTTTTTATAGAAATTAATTTGTATCCGTATAAAAGAGTTTTACACTATTATTCAATTGTGTGCTACTACAAGCTAATTTTGTTGAGTCTTTCCTCCATTACTTCAAAAGTATTCTAAATAATAACATATGATTAATTGATAATGTAAAAAAGTTAATATTAATTAATCTCCTCATTATATTATTTTTTAGAAAAAAATAATTTCATCTACTTAACTTATTTTATACTGTTATCAATATTATTTATTTATTTTCACAAATATTATGAGATGGATGGAGTACTTGACTTCAATTTCAAGTAGCTCCAAAAATCAACATGTACTCAAAAAAAAATCTGATTAGGCTCCATTTGTCCCATTTGATTGTTTGTGGCTTTTGGTTTGTGTGATAGGAGGACCTTGACAATGTGTTTTCTCCACCGTTGAGTGGAATAATTGAAACAAAAACAGCCCCAAAATAATATCAACCTTATGGAAGCCACAGCTGGGATATGACCATAGGTGGGAGCCTCTAAATAATGACTATAATAATTTGGAGGATATGTTGCAAGGTTGACATGTAAAAAAGAAAAGGTTGTATTGAATTGACATGATTGTGAAAGTGTAAACACTAATGACCGCTTAATAATTGTACTTATTGTTTAATTGTTTAATATATACATTCATTAGTTTTTTTTTTCTTTTATCAAAGTCTAGTCTAACTCCATTTAGGAATTAGAAGTCACTTCCAACAAATCTTTGATCAACCTCAAAATTATTTAGAGGGTTTTTTAATCATGTTCTAATTCTTCCATCAATTTTTCTTCAAATTGTTGTAGAACCATCTCTTTCATAAGTTCTCTTCGACTTTAAAAAAAAGATAACTTGTTCAATGAGGCATAAATGATGTCTAGTAATTACTTTTTATATAGTCATGATTTTAAAGCATATAGAACAACTAACACATGCCACAAACTCCATTTACACCAGAATTTGAATTTAATTTCGTGTGTTTAATTTGTTCTAACCCATTAGTGTTTTAAAATTAGATGATTTAGAACACATTGATTTGTTATTCTCATATTTTATGGTTTTGCTTTCACATTATTTTTCTTCAAACTGCACTCAGTTAGTCATTTCAAAATCTACTAATTTTTTATATTGTAGAACGAAATATTTCCAATTTACAATTAATGGATGAAAAGTGAGAATATATATTTTTTTAAAAATCTGGACGGAATATTCACGCAATGAAGCTACAATGGTCGCAAAGGGACCAGTGGAAAGTATCGTTAGGTTCTAGTTGGCAAAATTTTGCTAAAGAAAAAAAAAATTAAAGTGTGGTAGTGTAATTAATTTTCAGTATTCAATAATTCACAAAATGTATTATGCTGATATTTTTTAGATTTTAGTTAACTTTCAAAGTTTTTATGGAAGTTTATGTAATGAATAATATATTCTTTTTTATGAGACGTAATGAATAATATATTCTTTTTTATGAGACGTAATGATTAATATTAAGTTTAATTTAACAGCTTTTATAAATTTCTTATTTCACCACATAATGAACGAATGAGTGCTATTGTTCTTAAAATGGCAATTCAAAATTGATAATTCATAAATGAGAATCGCATAAAAATTAAATTGGTAATACTATGTCTGATGAATGAGATTCGTATTTTTATAACGTTGATTGAGATTTATTTTTTTAATTTGTACGATTTTTTTATATATACGTGTTTAATTTCTTTGCCACATTTTTATATGTTAAATCGCAATAAATCATAATCTCATAAAAATTAATTTGGGCATTCTAAATTTCCTGAATGAGATGAGATTCGTATTTTTATATTACTATTCTTTTTCTGAATTATGTGTACGTTAATTACATTCATAAATATAGTTGAATTATGTTATCTAATCGTTGGATAATATTTAAATGTTTTTGAATATATTTAAATACGGTTAACTTAACGAAAAATATAATATAATCAAGATTCATAGTAAAACTGTATAAGGGGGAAAAAATGGTAGTAAAGGCAATATAATTACCATAAACAAGATACTAAGATGCTTGAATGTGGCATCAAGCAGAATTACTTCATTATTATTGTCAAATGGAAGAATGACTCATTTAAGGTTTAAAATTTCTCTCAATATTAATGAGGACTCGACGTGTAGCATCAATCAAAGGACTCCTTATGCAAGACTATTGACCAAAGCTAAATCGATAAATTGGGATGAAACGCCACTTCTAAGTGAGTATTGTTACGAGGCATTAGAGAGTTGCTTAAAGGATATTCTTAGATTCGAAAGCTCTTATAATCCTCACTTGCCTTTTGGTGGGAAAGTAGTTGTGCTGGGAGGCGACTTTAGACAAATATTGCCTATTATACCAAGAGGTTCAAGAGAAGATATTGTACAAACATCTATCAATTCATTATTTTTGTGGTTATTTTGCAAGGTACTTTAACTCTCTAAAAACATGAGGTTGTCATTGGGTGGTCTTGGCACCGTAGTTATCAAAATCGCGAGTTAACTCGTAAACTCGTACGAGTTTAGGTAGTAAAATCGAGCTAACTTGCATGTAAACTCGTTTCTGGGTAAACTCGGGTAACCTCGCATAAAATCGCGAGTTTACTGCCGAGTTCACGAGTTTACCATAGGCAGGGGTTTTTTTTTTAAGGGACAAAACAAGTTTGATGTTGTTTTGCATATCTATGAGTTTTTAGATTTAGGTCATTTAAGTGTTTTAGAGTTATCATTTACAGTTGCGCCTACAATTGTGCTCCATCGTGCTCCGTTGTGCTCCTCCATCGTGCTCCGTCGTTGCTTGTGCTCCGTCGCTAATCCATCGTATGTATTTCATCCTTTATTCAGGGATCAACACACCGCCTCTCTCTTGTGTTGATAGATTTTTCTTGTCATTAAGTTTATGTGGAGGAGGATATGTTCTGATTCAAACATATGTATTATGTATTATGTATGAATTGAACTTAGAACTCATATATTTCATCTTTATTTGTGCTTTGGTATGGAGGTAAATGTATTTATGAATTTCAAGTTTTATTAAATATTTTTTCTAGCATAATAATTTTTTATAATATTTTTTTAATAATAGGTAAACTCGTACGAGTTTACGATTCGAGTTTACGGAGGCTCCACGAGTTTACTTAAACTCGCGAGTTTGATAACCATGCTTGGCACTAATAATAGAGACATCAAAGAATTCAACTAACTGTTGTTGCAAATAAGAGATGGTATTGTTGGTGATTCAAATGAAGGAGAGTCAGAAGTACAAATTTCAAGTAATATTCTCATAAACAAATCTGATTCTTCTTTTAACAGTTTGATTGATTTTGTGTACCTTGATTTGATGCAAATTTGTCATCGAATAACTACTTAAAGGAAAGAACAATCCTAAGGCCTACATTAGAAGTTGTTTCCCATGTTAACAACTATATAATGTCTAAGCTCCATGGAGAAGAGAAATAATATTTAAGTTCTGATTCACTTTTCATAGAAGAAGAAAATATGGGATTTGAACTCGATGGTTTTAGTCTTGAGATCCTAAATGGTATAAATTGTGCAGGTCTTCTACCCCATAAACTGATAATGAAAGTTGGTGTTCCTGTCATGCTATTGAGGAACATAGATCAATCAAATGGTTTGTGTAATGGAACTAGATTGCATATCAGAAGATCGGGAAACCATGTGTTAGAGTGTACGACTCTTATAGGGAGTAAGGTTGGTGACATAAGTATTCATACCAAGAATGAATCTTATTCCAAACAACGAGACACTACCGGTAAAGTTTCAAAGAAGGTAGTTTTCGATAATTGTGTCTTTTGTAATGAGAATAAACAAGTCACAAGGACAAATTCTGTCCATAGTTGCTCTATACCTTCCAAAACTGATATTTACTCACGAGCAGTTGTATGTGGCTCTTTCTAGGGTCAAAAAAAGGAAATTTTTAAAAATGATCTTGGAAAATCACAATGGATTTACATAAGAATGCACCATGAATGTTGTGTACAAAGAAGTGTTTGAGAATGTTACTTTAGTTATTTACATTGAAAATTAACCCATTTTTAACTATTTAAATTTATACAATTCTACAATATTACATTAATTTTTACATTTAATAGGTTGAACAGAAATGACGTCCCATAAATAAAAATTAGTCACTCTTCTTATTAAATTAGATTTTTTTTGTTGAATTTGATCAATAAAACAATTATTATACATAATGTATATTTTTGATTTTATATATATATTCTTATCGACCTCATCGACATCCTCACCATGAATGGTGTTGCCATCTCCCTCTCTGGGGTTGACATCCTAGACGTTTTTTTTCACCAAAATTCTTATGATGAAGATTTTTCATTTAGTAAATTTTATTTTTATTAATGATTAATAATGTTAGATTTAAGAATATTAATGAAATCAACAATTTTATAATTTAGCTAATACTGTCAATAATCTAATTTTCCTTTATTTTTTTTTAAATGATTTGCTTAACTTTAAGAAGACAAAATTACCATTATTAGAAAAAGACAAAATAAATCATCTCTACTTGGGTCAAACTACACATATCTTTATATTATTGGACCATTATAAATTTTTACCGTGAGAAACAATGACAATTCTTACTAGAGAATGATCCATTAAAGTCATATCAGCAATTGCTGAGTAGTAATAATTGTGAGTCTAATAAATATTACTATGAGTTTAGAAATGTGACTTGAAAGTTAATTAGCATAACACCTACTAATCCTCCTTTTGCAAGTATTCTTAGACCCTTAAGAAAGCTAGCTAAGACTATATGGATATTTTTATTTTCCTTTTTTGCTTCTATCAACATTTTAAATGAGTTGGAATAATCTTTGACAGAAAAAAAGTTAAGAATAATTTCTTTCCTTGAATGATTTACTTTATGGGCCACATAATTTGTTTACCAATTTTGCTGCTATGAAGTTCTTTTTCTAATGAAAATGAAATTGCTAGGAAAATGTATGCCTGCAAGTTTGCAACCATATCATTAGTTGTGCCATTTAAGGTGTTTTAACCTGTTAATACATGAGTGGACATTTTAATGCCAATTTGCAAATAAGCATGAAAACCATATCATTATCAAACTCAAAATCAAGTTGAATTGCAAACAATCTTGCTTGTGAATATCAGCCGAATTCCTTGTCAAACCAATGTTGCAACATGTCAAGTGGCCTAAACACACTCATGCCCCCCATTGTCAAATAACAGCCGTAGAAATTCCCAAATAATTTGTTATTTGATTTAGAGTTTAATTCTTAGATACTAACAATGTAAAACATTTTACATTATCATTCAATCAAAACCTAAAAAATGTATGGTTTTTTACGTAGTAAAAAAAAATCAAACATTTTTGTTGATATGACAATATTTAATTTAATGATAACATAAAAACGTTTAGTGCATCATAATTAAACTCTAATTACATTTTATAACCGTAAACTTTATTTTAATATATTTTCTTTTATCTTTGATTGCTTGAAATTGACAGGTGTTTGTTCCTTAATGTCATTCCCATATATATATATATATATAAAAGAGAAGCCTAGAAACTTGGACCATAAGGTTCATGAACTATAGTATATAACAAATAAACATTATTTATTTTCTTGATAGTATTTTAATATATGCTTTTGGTATAGTCTTTGGAAATT
This sequence comes from Nissolia schottii, assembly GCA_003254905.1. Taxonomy (NCBI): domain Eukaryota; kingdom Viridiplantae; phylum Streptophyta; class Magnoliopsida; order Fabales; family Fabaceae; genus Nissolia; species Nissolia schottii. Next base: position 261,704 of record QANU01102951.1, on the reverse strand, counting down.
GATATACCGAAAATTCATAAGATCTTTCCCATCTTTCTCGTGAGGGCTCACAAGCCAATAAAAGGCCAAATCCACTAGACACAACTTTCACAGTTCACTTGCCATTTTCCAATAATCAAAGCTTCACTCTGATCATTTTTTTTTCCTCTCTGGATTCTCATTTGCATCATACTCACAATTCAACAAGTTTAATTCCACTTTCTGGTAATTAACTTGGTAGGTCATCCTCTAGTTTGTTCCACCTTCAAATTCATGCTCCTGTAAGAAATTTGGTTGGCATAACTTTTATTTTTATTTTTTATTAATTATTCTATTGAGCTTCATAAACTATTTGCTTTTGATATTCCTAGTTCACTATTTGGTTGCTTAAAGTGTTGTTAAGTATTACTAAAGTGTCACTTTGAGTTTCTTTCTGACATACATAACTGTTTGTGACAATTTCATTATTATTACATGCAATAATGTTATACTTGGTTTGATTACACAGTTTGGAACTTCATAGTTCAAACTTGCCAAGTTCTTCAAAAGAATTGATCCATTATCAATGGCATCTGCATGTGTGACAATGAGAGCCAATGCCCAATTTGCAAACACATTGAAAGACAACACTTTCCTTCGAGATAATGGATTTCTTGGTGAAAAACTCAAAGGGCCATCGATGATCAACAATAACCAGTTGGCAACAAGATTGAGGGCACAAGAGAGGGCTGCTGTATCTGCTGTTCTTACATCCAACAATCCCAAAGAGTCTGTGGTAAGTACTTGAATCCATTCTGTTGTCTGAGATCCACCGTTCGTATGTTTTTAAAGTTGAAACTCTGAACCATCATGCCTGTTTTCTGAGATCCACTGTTGATGTCTTTTGCCTGGTCGTAAACTGAGGACGGAGGATTTTGTAGTTAAAACACTAAATCATCATGTCACTCAGAAAACTGGCTGTTTTCTGCAATCAGTGTTATGCTTCAACTCTTTTTTCTAGTACTTATAACATGGTCTTGATAAAGTTCAATGTGATTGTAAAAAACTAGGTCCTTTTTTTTTAATGTCATTATTTGGTGAATATGATTGTGTTCTTCTCATTGTGTTTCAAATTTTCAGACAATTCAAATGCCATCTTTTCTGAGAAGAAAGGCTGACCCGAAGAATGTTGTTTCCATCATATTGGGAGGAGGTCCCGGGACTCATCTGTTTCCTCTTACAAAAAGATCTGCCACACCTGCTGTGAGTAAAAATCATCCATCTTGTTGAGCGAACAAGCCTCTAGGACCCATTTGGTTTTTGTAACAATATGTTTCTTATTTTTTAGTATTTGGTGATGGAAACAATAAAAACAAGAAAATCAAAGTTTATTTGGTTTTTGTTTCTGTTTTCATTTTCTGTTTTTCAATCTGTTTCTATTCTTTAAAATTTATGAAGAAAACAAATATCAAATAGGCCAAAGTTCCGCATCGTGTTGTGATGAACCGGCATGCATTCTTTCAGGTCCCGGTTGGAGGATGCTACAGGCTCATAGACATTCCAATGAGCAACTGCATCAACAGTGGAATCAACAAGATATTTGTGCTGACACAGTTCAACTCTGCGTCGCTCAACCGTCACATAGCCCACACCTATTTTGGAAATGGCACCAACTTTGGGGATGGATATGTTGAGGTATGTTATCAAGGAAATGAATATGGTAACAGCTTGAGTCCATGCATCACAATCTAGTTGGTTTCTTATGTGTAACACACCAGTAGTAATAGTGGAGTTTTTTCATTTTTCTGTTTTCAATTTGTTTCTTGTTTTTTCAGGATTTCGTGAAGGACATGACGATAACAGGAAACAAGATCCTCTTCGTTTCACTGTTACCTTCACAAAATCCTGAGAAACAGAAATCCTAAAAGGCTCAAGGTCTTGACTTCACATGAAATGATAAAGTATTCACAACTTGTAACATATATCTTTTATAATATAAACTTTATTCTGTTTGGCTTCTGTGATTGATAGAGAAGTTTAAGCCACTAGAAAAATAAAATTCTTCAATATTTTAGGAGGGAGGGCCAGGGGACAAGGATTTTGTTCATGATAAATGATAACTAATTAAATCAAAACCTTCAATCCTCAACAGGTTCTGGCTGCTACTCAGACGCCGGGTGAAGCAGGAAAGAAGTGGTTCCAAGGAACTGCGGATGCTGTGAGGCAATTCACATGGGTATTTGAGGTGTGAAAAACCAAAATATAATAATCTTTTTGCATATAGAAGATTTCACTTTACATGTAGAATACCCTTCCTTTTATTTTTTCCCCCTCAAGTTGCACTTGTCAGTAATAGTTTTTGGACTGTTGTAGGATGCAAAGCACACAAATGTTGAGAATGTTTTGATCTTGGCTGGAGATCATTTGTACAGAATGGATTACATGGACCTTGTGCAGGTATATACAAGTGTTTATAACTGTAATAACTGTTTAGTAGGTTGGTTTTGGATTATTTCATTTCGTTTTCGCAGTTTTGTTTTTCCTTTTTCTGATTGTCTTGTAAACAAATGATCAGAGTCATGTAGACAGGAATGCAGATATTACAGTATCATGTGCTGCTGTAGGTGACAGGTGTGTGCCTAGTATATTTTGTTTACACACTAAATTCCAAGAAACCGATCGTTTCAAATTTAATTTTGTCTGTGTTTCATGTCCGATTGCCTGCTTTTCAGCCGTGCGTCAGATTATGGATTGGTCAAGGTAGATGGCAGAGGTCAGATCATCCATTTTTCAGAAAAACCAAGGGGTGCTGATCTCAGATCAATGGTAAGCCCCAAGCTAACTTAGTGTTTTCGCCTTTTTGATTACTAGTTTCCTGGTTAATTATGCTTAGGTTGGTCATTATTAGAAATCAAAGACAGAATCAACGGACAAACTGATGTTCTTGACATGTTAAGAAGATGCAGATATGTATTTAAAACAGCCAGATCATATAGGCTTGATTGGACCAACACATGGTCAGTAACCACTGGTCTCGGACACGGAGTAATCTGTGTTGGGAGAGTCATGCCTCCTATGGAATCTTAGATGTCTGAGCAGGATGGTTTTGACAGAAAACGAAAAATATAGGCTTGATTTGCAAGCTTTTGTACTATTGAACCTCCAAGTTGCATTTTATTCTTCTTTCCCTAATCCATAACTATGTGACTTCATTTTACACACTTGTAGTCCCCATTTTTTGAAGTTTTGACTTATGTTGTGGCATAATAATGTGATACATTTATCTTGCCTCAACTATAGTCATGTCATGTATTCCTGTTGCTTCTCTGCAGCAAGTAGATACTTCTATTCTGGGGTTGTCACCCCAAGATGCAATAAAGTCACCATATATTGCATCCATGGGGGTTTATGTATTCAAGACTGAAGTTCTGCTCAAGCTTCTGAAGTGGAGATATCCCACGTCCAATGACTTCGGATCCGAAATCATTCCTGCAGCTGTGAGGGAACATAATGTTCAAGTAAGAGAAATTTGCACCAAATATATCATTATATCTCCTTTCAAATGTTTTGATCTGTACTAGAATGAGTCTTACATTCCATTTACAAGGAACTAATTACTCCTATGACAAGATAGCAGTACAAGTTGAATGTTTGTTTCTTTTTTTGCAGTCATATTTCTTTGGAGACTATTGGGAAGACATTGGAACAATAAAATCCTTTTATGATGCTAACTTGGCTCTTACTGAAGAGGTGGGTTCAATATATTTACTGTTTCCAATTTTCCTAATATTAAAGACGTATTAGTTTCCATTCATTTGCTTTCTGTGTAATATAACAACTAAGTATTGTACATGAATCAGACGGCGCCATAGTTTCATGTCATAAATCATGCTTGCATTCAAACGCTTACAACTCTAAGTCTCTTATAATAGTGTCATCTATGGTTTCTCTTAATCTCTATTCTTTCAGTGTAATAATATAGATGTAGCAAAGTTGTCAATGTCTTGAAACTAATATATCTTTCATGCTACTCTCCTGCAGAATCCAATGTTCAAGTTTTATGATCCCAAGACGCCGATTTACACATCTCCAAGATTCCTACCACCAACAAAGATTGATAAATGCCGGGTATGACTATGATCATTATCCATCTATAATGAAGTCCTGCCCCTAACTTCATGAGATGCCTTGCTTATCACGTTTGAGTTCTTGCTGCTCTTGCAGATTGTGGATGCAATCATCTCTCATGGATGTTTCCTTCAAGAATGTTCTGTCCAACACTCCATCGTGGGTGAGCGTTCGCGTTTGGATTATGGCGTCGAGCTCCAGGTAAAACTGTCAATTGTTTCTAGAGTGTAGACAACTCCATTTAAGATTCCTAACATCTAAAGTCACCTTTTACTTTTATAGGACACTGTAATGATGGGAGCAGACTCTTACCAAACCGAATCTGAGATTGCTTCTCTGTTGGCAGAGGGTAAGGTTCCCATTGGGATTGGAAGGAACACCAAAATTAGGTAATCTTCTTAGTTAGTACTTAGTAAATCCTAGATGAGAACTAAACTACATATACAAATCGTTGTGGTGGTTTTAAAAGTTAATGTTTGTCACTTTTCGTGAAACTAATATTCGTGAAATTGTCCCTTGTTCTCTTTGTTGAAGGAACTGCATAATTGACAAGAATGCAAAGATAGGGAAAGATGTCATCATCATGAACAAAGATGTGAGCATTGTTCTTATCTTCCTTTTTTACATATCGCCCCATTTTATCAGGAGCTTTTATTTACTCTTGGAGCAATAGAAATCTCTCGTTCTGATCCATTTACTGTTTGTCACATCAGTAAATGTGGGTAGTTTTGTGGACAGGACAAATCCATATTCACTGATGTGTCAAACAATGAAAATATTAGAGTTAGAGATTCTTCTTGTTATAAGAGCAACTAAGATTTTCTCTTTTATCGAGTAAACCTTCAAATTCGTTCCCAATATTGGCAGCATCGTCAAGTTCATCCTTAAGATTGGCACCTCTTCCATGAAATTCGTACCTAGATCCTTGACGCTAGGGATGAATTTGATGTACGGATGTCAACCTTGAAGACGAACATGACTAATGTTGTCAACATGGAGCGAATCTCAAGGTTTACTCCTGAACAATTGGTTAGTAGTTCTCTTGACCAATCCAAATGCTTTGTCTTTAGGGAGTTGAAGAAGCAGACAGATCAGAAGAAGGATTCTACATTAGGTCAGGAATCACCATCATAATGGAGAAGGCAACAATAGAGGATGGCACTGTCATATAAATGGTCCCTCTAGTACTTTACTTTCAAGGGCTGGTTGCCAAAAGCAGCAAGAAGAATCATTCTGAGGGACACTCCCATCTATATGGGAAACAGAAGGGTAGCAAGCAGTTGCAACACTAATACATATCCAATTGAGAATGCAGCTAGCACCCTTTTTTGCTACATATATGTGTAAAATAGAAGCTCCCCACCACTACATGTAAAATTTGAATGCATAAATAAAGCTCGAAAAATCAAGAAGCACAAAAGTGAATAAAAGGAAAAGGTTGAGTGTGAACTGTTAAGCTGCTTTCTAAACCTTAGTGTGATTGGAGTGTTACTATTACTATTTACTAGTGATAATGAAGCTGACCACTCCTTGCTCAGTGTCTATCACAGCAGCAACAATTGAGCGAGAAATTATTAGGTTTACATAAGAGTATTAGAGCTTTTTACTCTTTGCCCCTCTCAGTGAAACTAATTACCAAAATACTCCCGTTTCAAAACATTTTACCAAACTACCACTGTTTGTGGTGAGGTGCACTCTGCGGATCGCGTGGCGAATTCAGTACAAACCGTAAACCCTATTTTTAACTAACTTCACCAACTCTGTAGGCGAATTCAACATGGAGTCGGCAACCGTGTTGGCGAATCCAAGAGCCACGTGACAGAAGTCCCAAACCTGGCGGCCGACGTCTTTACTGTTTTGCCCCTGGCACAGGAACAAATTATGAATATAACACAAATTCGCCAGACGGTTAGGCGAATTCCAGACAAGGTGGGAAAATGTAATTTAAAGTGCATTAGATATTATAATAAGCAATCACAACTACATCTCTAAATTTTGTTAACTTGGTTAGGCACGCGCGAAAAATATGGTTTCTTAGGTAAGCCGCAAAAATTCTAAAAATAATTTGCAAAAAGATCGGAACGCTCTTTATCGTGCGCGGGGGGGGAATCCATCGATTTGCACCTCGAATAGTGCAAACGGCTTGGATTCATGCGCGCGAGCCCAACTCCTTTCTCAACTCTTTTTACCAATACAACAACTACTGAAGATATATAAACACTTAAAAGGTTTGTGATCTAACCAACCGTGTTGGCGAATCTGACGTGGACCTCCACGCGGTCGGCGGAGTCCACGTCACCACAAAAGGTGATAGTTTGGTAAAATGTTTTGAAACGGAGATATTTTGGTAATTAGTTTCACTGAGAGGGGCAGAAGAATAAAAAACTTAGAGTATTAGGTTGGACAATGTTTGCACTATTTATACTGTGACATTTAAGTTTCAGTCAATAAATCTTTTTAGGTATTTATCTCAATGTCACTTATGAAATGTCTAAATATAGTCTAATTTAGTACTCCATAAACACCTAATAATTTCTCTAATCGCATAATTGTTTGGCTCAATGAAATTCAAGGGCTAAATGCATTAAATTGACAAAGACTCAATTGACAATCATTTTAGTTAGTATTTTTTCATTTTTAATACATCGGCGACATTTAGATTTAAACTTAACGATGATATATACTAACTATTCAAATAAATTCTTCATTACTAATTTAGCAAAAAAATCCTCCATTACTTTTTGCGAAGCTATCTTTTTGTCCTATGACAGCCTTACATTTGGGTGGCAACACAAAATGCCACGTGGCAAAATCATGCTAATTGGCTGCCAAGGTGTTGACACGTGTAGACGAATTTAAGGCTTTATAGTTTGGGGGGTGGGGCCACGTCAAGAGTTGGAGGCAAAATGAAAAGAACAAGCAAAATACGAAGTTAATTAGCGAACTGAGAACCAGAGATTAAGATCATGCAATCTAGGCAAATAAAAGGGTGATATTAACGACTACGAAAATGTGTTGTCACTTCATATGATAAGGTAGATAGATGTAGACTGTCTCTAGCTCTCTGGCCTCCAAAACATTCTTGATCACACACACATTAGTTCAATAATGGGGATAAAATAATTCACTTTCCACTTTCATAGTTCTTTAGAAACTTTGTTTTGTTTTTAATACATGATACCTACGTAAAGATGCTTATGATTCATCATTTCATGGGCTGCATTTTTGGTCCCTTTAAGGATTCAACTCGTGTTGTCCGAAAAGGACAGCGATGCACACGGAATTCTCATTAAGCGTGTTAGATTCTCTTCAGAATATGAAAATATTCGAGAATAATTCCATGCCAAATAAAGTCCGAAGAATATGGAGCGCAATGGCTTTCTTTTTTTCCTATGCTGAAGCAAATTATGCAAACCAAGTTTCCCCATCTTTTCTTTTCGTTACCTTTATTTATTCCTATTTCATTGCTTCTTCCTTTGGGGATACGTGGACTTGATCCTTGAGACTTCCCACTTTGTTCTTCCTTGCAAACCCTCCTCTTTTCCCCCATCATTTAAACAGATTGAGCTTTCACAATCTAATGAAGTATTTGATAGGGCTTTTAAGAAATTAAACCTTTGATCGTGAGTGTTTATTTTAGTGAGAACTTTCATGGTAAGAACTCGCTATACTTACTAAGACCTTGAGAATCATACATGATTTAAGTATTGAGAATAAAAGCTGAAGTTTGTCGATACCAAAATCTTTACAAAATCTCAAATGTCTTTCACTTGAGGATGAAGAGAAAAGATAGTCTTAGATCACTTTTTATGGCATCACAACGTTGAGGAAGCCATTGTTCACTTCTTCAATAGTGAAAAACACACACCAGAAGGTCCACACTCGTATATGAAACTCCTTCAGCATGATATTGTTCTATCATACCTTACGACTAACATTATTAATATACGCAAAGGATTCAGGCCCTCTTGAGACATTTGTATGAAAACAATTTATTGTACATAATAACATATATATACCATACAGAAAATGCAAGCTCTTACACACAATATCTTTAGATGCTGCACTGCTTATGTTGTGTTCCGAACAATCCAAAGCAGCCATATCCCACGTTTTCCTTTCAAACTAATCCCGCAGATATATCCAACCATAAAGCTTTTATAATAAATTCATATCACCGATGGCTAACAATTTCTGAATCCCTTCGCATCCCAAACCATTACGGGTCCCTTTTTCATAAGCCCAGAGGAATTCAAACTGTTCATTGCCTTGCCCATCATTGCCATAGCAGCAATGCTTGGGAACTGCTTCTTTTGAAACTCTTCTAGCACAGCGCCTGAAGACTTTGGATCATGAAGATCCACTAATTTGCGACTCTTTTGGAAGGATGCACAACATTTATGGCTCCATCTCTGAATCCATGGATGTGAAAGTGTAATTTCTACAGCTCTCTTCGCCTCGGTAAAAGAGGAATCGCCATTTGTTAATACTGTTGCAGGTAGGTCTTGTACCATCTGCTCTTCAGCTTTGGGTTTCAAACTAGGTTCGATACCTTCCATGTTTTCTGTGAAGATGTTATTTACTTTTTCATGTGAAGAAGATTCTCCTATTTTTGCATTCTTGGTACCATGAGCGGAACCCAGTTTGCACATCTTGAGTCGTTTAACCCATCTGCTACTAGGATCAGGACCCAAAGAAAAATTGCCAGATTTTGACCCCGCATGGTCATCTGCATGAGAAAGGAGTTGTTCCACACCGAGGCTATGGGTTCTTGATGTGCTAGTCTCCTTTTCAACCACTGGACTTGACAGAAGTAGATGTTCAGGAGGCTCTTGGTTTATATCCGGTAGTGTAGTATTCATTGATCTTTCTTTGGCTTTCTCTCTTGCTGAAGTTAGAGCAACTTGAGACATGGGCGAATTTTGACTATCCTTGGAGCACTACAAAATTCAAAAGTTGATAATATCCACCTGATTAGCATCTCAAAAGTTTAAAACAGCATCACACTTAGTAAACTGCAATATGATTGCTACAAGAAACTCTCAAGATATAATATAGTTATTAAATTTAGGAACTAATAATACAAGTACATACAGACATCATATGTGTGTGTGTGTGGGTAGGTTCGTGTGTGTGTATTCAAGTCTAGTTATGATGGAACAATGCCATTCAAATTAACAGCATTGCCATATGATATCATACAAGATTCATCAGAATCAACAGCAATGCAGGTAATGAAATTCTTAACTTTTCCCAAAGCTAGACTATGATGTATGAAGAGTGAAAAACCAGGTTATAGCATAAATCATTTAAATGCTTAAGCATGAAAGTGATGATCTAATATTAAATGGCATGGTATCGAGAAGATCAAGAATTAGGATTAGTACCTCCTTCATTTGCAGTTGAATATAACCTGCAACAAACAAGAAAAAGCTTCAGCAATGCAGCCAGAAAACAGCATTAAAGCTATTAAACTTCCAGACCAAATCATCCTCCAAAAACTAGAATTAAGACTGAACTTAAGGCAAAATATGGAAAATTGAACATTTTGTGGGTTAATTAATCAAAATCAGAATGTCTAAACGGTTTTTTTTTCTTTTTTGTAGAATGAGGCCTTAAGTATAACAAGATATGTGGTATGCCCTTTAAAAGTGTGCATATATACCAGGAAGATGATTCTCATGTAAAGCATGAATGTCCATGGTATCAGTTTCAGCAGATGATTCATTCTTCGGGACATTTTCCTTTCCTTCACAGTTTATGGAGCTCCCCAGAGCTTCCAGATTCACACCTTCCAGAGCATGGTCACTCATTGGTGGAGTTAAATCAAGGATCCCATTGAAAGAATATCCCTTGAATTTGGTAGGTGTCGTTGACTCTCTAAAGAATTGACCCCCATCAGATAAATTAACATCAGTTTTCTTAGACATCTGAAAATGGTGAGTTGTCTGGGAAATTTTGGGATGATATCTTGACGACTGTTCTACTGAACCTACACTGGTGTATATTTTCATAGTCTCAACATTGTCAACAGAACATGGCAATTGTGGGACCAAAGATCTTCCTCCACAAAATTTTTGAGATTTAGTTGACTCCAAAGATGCAGTCTGATTTGTAATGTTTGCATTAGCAATATTACTTTGAATCTTGTGGCGCTGACCACGAACAGAATACAATTCATCATCATCGCTGCCATCTATGGGGTCACGTGGTAAATGAACAATACCACCTTGAATCAATCTCGAAAAGGAAGATCTTTGAGGGTCTAACAAGCTACTCATTTTCTTCTCATGGATTAGAAGGGAAGAATAGCTATGATATTTAGTAGTTGTAAAATGCTCTTCAGATGCTAAATTGTAGCCTGATTGGTATTCTTCATGCTGTCCAGGTGTGAATGGAGACATCAAACCTTTTCCTTTGTCACGCACATTCGGCACTAAAGCAGAATCTGATTTTTTTAAAAATTCATTACACAGTGTTGTTGAAACAGCTAGGTTGTTCTGTTCAACTGCATTCGGAGATTTCATCAGCAGATCTGTCTGTAAAATTCCTTGAGACAATGATTGACAATCGCTAACTGATGCTTCGGTTTTAGGAGGAGCACGTGCAGATGTTGATGGTAAGTGACTCCCAATTCTGCTGAGAGAAACACGGTCATCTCCAGATCTGGCTTTAGTTTCAGATTTCTTGCCATCCCCGTGGTAAAGACTATTATGTTCCCTCTTCAGGGACAGCATTCCATCAGTCTTTTGAGAAAGACTGAGTATAGGATACGATTTCGATCCAAAGCTAGGTTTCTTTGATATTCCGCTGTCTGCCTCATTGATGAAGGTAACATTTGTATCCCTACCTGCTTCTCCAAGTGCTTCAGCATGCGTAGAAGAACTATCTACTGCAACATCTGACCCACCAAGTGAACTGCGCTGCTCAGCATCACTGTCTTCTTTCACTTCTTTAGCCTTACAACGAACCGATAAATGATCACGATTAGAGGATGATGACCTACAACTTGTGTGCATCCAATGAGCCATCCACCCCGACCGGTGGTTAGCATGCATCGCCGCCCGAGCATCCACCCCCTCACCGTCACGACACACTTGTGCAATATCATCAGGCATCATGATTAATTAACCTTCTCCAGCACCACCACCACCACAACACTATATTGAACTCACATACATAACCAAGCCGAAGAAAGGTTCAAAACCTGGATTCATCATTCATGATACCTACAAATTATAGTTCATCCAAAAATCACCCCATGCAGACACATGAAAACACTAACCAAAAAAAAAAAAAACAGATCATCAACTTCATAAAAAATCATCACCATCAAAGCATCACGTGAAGAAAGTTGAATCCACCTACCTGACACAGAATCCACCACTAAATCCACGAATACACATCAGCAAACGCGAATTCCGGTGCCAATTTCAAATTGAGGTGATTTCATTGCGACTGAATTCCGCTAAAAACAAACCTAAAAACAAGCAGCAAAACAAGTCAAACTTCCACGGAATTCACCAAACAAAAAAAAACTCAACGAGAAAGAAATTCATTAGCAAAAAAGTAAAATATATATATATATATATTCGAAGGTACCTTCGAATTTCTGAGACGCGGAAGAGCGAAGAATCACTGAGTAGCACGAAAATGAGAGGAGAAGAAGAAGAAGAAGAAGAAGAAGAAACTAAAGAGGAAATGTAAAAACAGTGCTAAGTGTACTGACGTGAAATCAACGGTTCAGATTCTCATCGTACGAGGGTCCCGCCAGGGGATGAATACGATCTGGACCGTTGATACATTTTTTGTAACGTAGTTGGCAGAGAAGGGTTCTTCTTCTCTCTCACTTCCTCAGCCACATGAAACAGTGGGACCCACCCCTCTGCACTTTTCTTTTCTTCCCATTGGCTTGTCTCTTGGCAATTTTCTTTAAAGAAAAATTATTATTTTTATTATTTGGCCCTTTGCTTTTTCTATTTCTCCTCGTATGTTTCGAGTGACGCGTAATAATTGTGGCCACTTTATATACCCCATCCGAATCAATCAATTAATATTCTGCTTCTTTTTTGGTTTTTTAAATAAGGTAACGTTTAATACTTGTTGTTGAGATTAAAGAAAGATAGATATAGGATACATTTATTTCCGTTTTTAAAAGAATGTAATTAAAAATAAGAATTCTTAATATAGAGGTTAAAAAGTTGAAATAGTTTTTTTTTTAAGTTTTTCTATTTAACTTCTTAAAAAATTGAAAACATGATTTTTTTTAAGATTTATATTATTTTTAAAAATTTATGTAAATTTATGAAATTGATTATTTTAAAATAAAAAATATTATTTTGATAAATATGTTGAAAAAACACACGCATAATAGATATAAAAATATGTTTACAAAAAAAATGAACATAATACTTAAGATTGTTTATGGGTCATGACAATTTTTAGATTCATTTCTATTCCTCTAAAATAGATAAAAACATGACACATTCATAAGAAAAAAAATTTTAAATTAATGTTATACCTCTAAAGAGACTAAAAAAAATGTGAGATATGTGATTCTATTATCCCATTTCAATTTTTTTATCCCAAGTAAAAAACCAACCGCTAATAAAGATTGAAATCCCAATTTTATTCTGCCATGTAGTGATAAATAATAATAATAAAATAATAATAATCATAATAATAAAAAAGAGAAGGATATTGTTTTCCCATTTTAGTTTGCTCTTATCTTATTCTTAGAAAAATATCTTTGCAAGAAGTTGAGCTAGCGTCTAGGCAACCAAAGAATGTTTCAACTTTGCTGCATGTTGTATACAGATATTTCGTGCCTGAAACAAGTTGCATTAATCTAGACTTGAATGCTATAAAGTTATCATTTAATGTTAAATTAATTGTTAAATGATTTTAATCTAGACTTAATCTACAGTTTAAAGTTTTAACTAACAATAAACATTAATTGTTGAAGCAATGAATATCTTCATAATACAAGAAATTAGCGATGGACATTAATGAAAATATATACTTTCTCCTCCCACTTATTTAAGTAACATTTATTGTCAAGTTTTTAAGTATGTCTCTAATTTTCTTTAAAAAGGCTAAAAATTGTTATACTAAAATTAAATAAGAGTAATTTAATAAAATTATTCATTAATCTACTATTAATTATAGATTTATTAATATTTGTCCATTTAGCCAAAATGACTCGTAAGTTGGCACACAGAGAGTATATCAATATAAATCACATTTAATTAACAAATTTATATTTTGCTGCTTAAGAACATTTTCAATAGAGGTTTTTTTGAGTATGGGCTCTTTCTTTTTTTTGTTTCACTTCTAAATTTATCATTAGAATGAAAAAAATAATAGGACGAAGAGAGAGTGTTTAGTCCCTCTAAATCGAAACAGATATCTCTTCTTAAACTTTTAATATCTAATTAACATGTGAAATAATATATGGAATATGATCTTAAGTACATTTATTATAATAAAAAATTAAAACTAAAGTTAAGACATTTCATTAAAAAGACGAGTCTTATTTTTAGAACATTTTACTTTTATGATATATTAATTCATAAATATTAATGTGATATGTATAAAAGTTTAAAATGTAACTAAAGAGGAGACTTTTCATTAGAGATGTTCAAAGTGTTTATATTTTGTTAAAAGTTTGACTTTCAACCAGTAATTTTATAATAAGGATAATTAGTCACTTCAGTGTCCTCTGTGTTACTTTAGAGGCATACTCATTAAGGTTTAAGAAAATTATGAAACTTCACGACTTAAATTCAAACTTTGAGTCCATTAATTATGACATTTATGTGTGTGTGTGTGTGTGTGAGAGTGAGAGAGAGAGAACATTTTTACAATATATTTTTTACATGTCTTTAGTTTGATCCAAAATTTTCTACGAGGAGTGTTGATATAACTTTATATTATCTTTTAAATCAAAAATAAAAATAAAAATAGTTAGTCTCTTTCAATTCCTGTGCACCATCTTATGAATTACAATTATATATATCATCTCATGATTTGAATCATTCCCGACAATCATTTTTTGGAGCACATAATTTGTGGCTATGAATTTTGTCGGTGAAATAGTATATATACACTATACAGAGGTCTATGAGACTATGACTTGAATTATATATTTCTTTTTTACTTTGCCATGCGTCCAAATACTTTCCTACTGCACGGATATATTTTACCCTGTACCACATGATAACCAAGAAACGTGGTAATTGCTAAAAACCACGATACTTAATACTTTGGCAATATGGTGTGATCAGTGAACATAATACCTGACATTGTTAAAGTGCCAGCCAACCCAACCTAATGATTAAATATTGTTATCTATGTTGATGATATAGATTAAGCTTTTTATTAACATGTGTGGGAATTAATTAATCTTTTACCATGTGTTATGAATTAGAGATAAAGGACTCAAAAAGCTTAGTCCACCAAAGGGGAGAAGGAGCTAACCTCACTTAACTATACTCGCCAATTCAAGAGGAGAATTCACAACACCTACAAGAGAAGAAGGTCGCAATACAAGCCCAAGATAGAGCAGCCCAGGAGGGGCTCTCTAGGCCGCGAGCCCAAGACCTTGTACTAGACTTGGCCCAACTTAACAAAGGAGAGAGTGACGCTCCCTCCCCACATGCTTAGTGGATAACATAACTAACTTCTAGATAAGTACAGTAAGATAAACATTTGAGATAAGGGGAAGTCGCTATTCGAATTCCTCACGCTCCATCTCCAACTAACCGATTTAACTCACCTATAAAAACATATAGACCTAAGGTCACCAAGAATCACTCATTCACGCTCTACAGTACACACAAAACATTTGTGCTTACTTGAGCGTCGGGATGCCTTTGCAGGTACACCCTGCCGCCGATTTCGCACGCACGAGGATCCCGCTTTAGAGCTTCAATCCAAACGTTGGAACTTCTGTCAAAGGGTCTTTCTCAACCCTCTACTTGTCTTCATGTAACGTCATTTTTTATACGAATTACTTAAGAATACCATGAACCAAGTTATTATCAGTCACGTTAAAGTAGTTATGTCATTTAAATATAATACTTTAAGTATAAGAGTTCTCCTACAATGGACTAATCTTTTTGAGTTATTCTTTAAACTTAAATCAATATCATCAGCCAATTATCTCAAAAGAATATCAACCGGAACCATGGTGCATGGTTTAGGTGAGATTTCCGTAAAAAAAAGTAATTTAAGGAACTATTTTTTATTTTCATATCATAGTTGTTAGAATCGTGTCATTCACAATTAGAACCATATGATTTGCTTTGATTCAAGAGTTGGGTGAGTCACGATTCAAGTATAAATCATAAAATGGCATAAATCACAGTTGAAACACCATATCAAACAAATTTGGTATCCATTATTTCAACTCACAATTCAAGCAACCCCTCTACTCCAACCTGCCTTCTTCCACGTTGCGTGTCACGACCAAAAAATTTATGATTGGCGCACAAGGGATAATATCTCGTATGCAAGCCTCTGATCATAATTTTTGTGAAAATGTGGTTATTTAGCAAAACAATGAAATAACTTAATCAAAATCTTTTACAAATATTCAATAACTCTCAAATACAATAATAAAAATATGTATATCAATACATAACATAACGTCTTTTTGCTTGTGTGGCTCTGGAGCACTCTAGACCTTAATAAGACAGAAAAGAGCCCTACTACAAAATGGAGCTCATCAACCGGATTTATGGAGCCTTACTTTGAATCAACCGAACTATTTGAAAAACACAGGAGATGAGGGATGAATCATCAAACTTAGTGAATGACAGATCCTCACAGCTCACGTGCGACATAAACAAACATGAAACACACAATGCAATAAATGTTGATAATAATAATAATAATAATTTTCAAACTTTTAAATATATGGGTAGATATTTTTCTTAGAGTTATGTATGAGCTTCACGGTATGCTTAAAATTTAACTGCCTGAATCTCACAGTGTGCTATCTGCCCGAACCTCATGGTATGCTATATGTTCGGGAGTCACGGTATGCCCACAAGGTACCAAGGTCGACATAGGTTATTGTTGACGTACAGTTCTAATTTAAATACTCTCAACCAAAGCTTATACATTCATTTTATTACCATGATAATGATCTCTAAAAATTAGAATACTTATCATGCAACACATGCAATGTGTTACTTACTATCAAATGATCCTACACGCACATAAAAATGTTTCATGAGTTTATAAATATTTTTCATAAATTACTTATAAAACTGATTTTCCTCTGTCATTCAAAAATATTTTTTGATATATTCTCACAAAGATATATTATAAAATTCCTTGCAATAAAATATCATTAATGAAAATAGTTATTAATGTCCGTTAAAATAGGCCATGAGAAACCACCACCTCACTTGGAGTTGCCGAAAATTTAATGTCACTGCCAACAAGCTTCTTAGGAATCTAATTGGTATCACTAACAGAGATCGTGAACATGAAGGAAACAAAGAAAACAACGTCTGTTGCTCTAACAATTGAATACCAAAGTTTTGTAAACTCAAAGGATAATAAAAGAGCAAAGTTTCCCTCTCTCTTTCTAAGAAAACAATCAGTAATAACACGATACTTTTTGTTTTACATCTCAGTTTGTGTATGATAAGGTCTTTATATAAGCTAAAGTCATGCATATGTAGATACAAATTAGTGGTCTAATTTACTAATGTCTTAATTGGTTGGATACAAAGTCGTTTCATGATGCAAGACACATTTATTTACACAAAAAATCATCCTTGCATGACTAACTTCATAAAATTTTCTTTTGCTAAGAGTATATTTCACGTGTATAAAATGACATATAGGCGGTACCTTTGAACCATTTAATGAACCATAAATATTGATCTCCATTATAATATTTGGTTAAAAATTAGAAATTCAATGGTGAAGTGATTTCACCCTGTCATTCACGTTTTACTTTGTATGACTCATATCTGAATATTTAATTTGCTTCGCCTATGTTGCCACATACTTATGGGATAACATTTAAAACAACACATTAATAAAATAAAAAAATACAAGTCAAGTAAGGGGAGATAACTATTAAGAGTCATTCATGAGACAATTTTGGTTATAAAATCAAATATGAGATGAGGCTACAAGGCATAACTATATGTAAAAAAAATAGGAAACAATGGACTTGTTAGTTCATGAAACGTTCTCTTCTTAATATATTCCATGCCGCCTTTATTATTACAAGTCAACAATAATATTTAAAGACATGCTCCTTTAGTGCATTAAATAACTAGTGAAAAAACTTTTTCTTCCTTCATGACTAAATTATCAGAAGGTAGAGTCGTTAGTATGTCATAAATGCATATATGATAATGAAGTCTTATAATATAATATAAATCTATTTAAAAGAAAAATTTCAAAAAACATAATGTACCATAACATGTACATAGGTACATATTAATAATAAGAATGTGTATAAATCATAAGGTACTACATCAAGTCTATAGCTAGACCATGTAAAAAAATAGAAAAATTTATTGCTTTGTGAAACAAATTTATTTTAGACATGATGTATGAGGTAGTGTAAACAAATATAGACTCACAAGATATAGACATAATTTAATATAAAGTGAGGAAAAATAAAATAAATTATAATAATAAAATAATTTGTTTTATAAATAATAAAAATTCACTTTTAACTACACAAAGTTTTAGGATATTACACTCTGTTACTACAGACCTCGCCCTGCCATCGACCTTGCATCGCTGCCCACACATGGACCTGAAAGTTGTTGTCGGCCTTTGTTTTTTGTTCTACACACACATCCATAGTTATTAAAACTGCCCCAGTGATCGACCCAATCATCCTATTGGGTCACTTACTAAATCAGATTTTAATTAATAAATATAAAAAATATAATTTAATTTCATTAAATAGATTATATATATATATCATTTAATGCAACAAAATACACAACAATGTGAGTAGCTTAGTGGTAGATAGTATATTATGCAAGCAAATGAACTGAGTTTGATTATATTGAACATTTTTAAATAATATTATAGATTTTCCTGGACTGGTTCAACTATCATCGGACCGGTTTACACTGAGTTGCCTGAGTTTGATTAATTTACTTTGAGTTACACTTTACACTAAGTCAATTATAGGTTTGATCTAACTTAAGAACAAGCCCATTAAGTGGCCAGGTTCGAATCGGGTTTTAAAACTACACACACATTCCCTGTTTTGCTCCCTACACCTCGACTATGTTAGCGGTATGATATCATCTTCTTAATTTTTTATTTTTTTTTTACCGAAACAACAACCTTTTCTTCTTCTCTCTTGGATAAGTTTCTCTTGTTGCTGATTTTTCCATCTCTATGTTTTTGTTGGTATGTTGTATATAAGATCGTTATCTCAATTTAAATATAAAAATTTTACAATTTTAAAGAGGTCAGTCGATCCCGTTATTATCAATTAAATCGAACAATCCTACTATTTAAATCATGTTACAATTTCACATTTTATATTTTTATTTTGTTCTTTCGATGTTATGTAAAATCTCAATTTTAACAACATTGGTTATATGCTTTCTCCCTAGGACCATCTTGATGTTAAGACCAATGTTTATGATGATATTTTGGTATTAGAGAATGAATTTGGTTTATAATGCTTTCTATTTTTTTTTAATTATACTACTTATTAAGTTATTTGTTACTTTTTAAACATTTTTTTTATGCTTTATGTATGTATTTCTGTTATTTAGATATTTTATGAATATGTTTTTGTTACTTATAATTCAAAATGATTCAAGAAAATGATTCATGAGATGAGAATTATGTTTTAGATATTAATTTGGAGAAGAAAATTACTTGTTAGAAGGAAGTAGGATTTGTATGAAGTCTATTAATTTACTCGCTCCCAAGTTAAATGACTTAGACAAATAAAAAAACAAGTATGAGAATTAGATATATTTTTTTGATTCAACGAGAATTAGATATTAGATTAAAAGTAAATGTGGCTTAAGTTCAAGAATGTGAATAAAGGCAATAAATTAATTAAATGAAAAATACAATTGAAAGGACAAAATTAAAACAAAAAAATATTATTACATTTATAAGTATCATCTCTTTAGATGATCCTTAGATTTAGGACATGATACCATTTTCAAAGCATTGTCAAAGGTTTGCAAATTAAAACATAAAACTAAATAATTAAAATATTCATAAGTTAATCTCAATCAATTGTGTTTCAATTTTGACATAAAGAAAACTTCTGTTATAATTCAGCATTCTCTTTATGTTATTTCTTTTTTTTTTCCCCATCAATTTCCAATTAAAACAAACTAATATATACAATTTAGCCTGTAAAAAAAAATATCATTACATGATTTTTTTTTATTTTTCCTTGTTTTTATTTGACTAAGGCATTGGAGCAAGAGATGAAAGTGACTCTTTAAAAGTTGTTATAGTAACTTGGCGTTGTTGATTTAACTTACATCTCCGTCTAATTTGGCAACTTGAAAATAATAACATNGGGGGGGGGGGGGAAGGAATAAAACGCAAATTCGCATCTCCTTGTAGATCTGCTATCTCTTCGGTTCCTCCATCCTTTCAATTTTCAATCCTCTTCGTTCCCCCGAAGAAGCTCCGAAAACCCGTCCTCGCAGGTCAGCTCCTATTCTTCTCTCCAATCTCAATTCGCGTTTTCGACAATCTTTCTTCGATTCCGTTCTCCACAATGTTAGGGTTTTCCGATTCCGCAAAATACCACACCGTCAATGCTAGATCTCGATTCGGAGCTTATCTATACACCTGATTCGTTGATTTCTATTGTTTTTATAATCCGGATTTGAAATTTGTGTGAAATTTCCGATTATTTTATATTATTTCGTTTATGAGCTCTGATACGCGAATGCGTGAGTGGAGTTGATAGGGTTAGGGGTTTGATTTGGTTTGGTGATTTCTGTGTAGGTTGTGAATTGAATGGAAGGAACTGGAGGCAGCAGTGCCTCTGCTGCTGCACCCGTGAACCAATGGTGGCAGGAATTTTCCAAGATGTTTCAGTATTACCTTGATAAATCTACCCCGCATGCCACATACCGGTGGATTGGGACTGTTGTAATTGCGTCGATCTACGTTTTGCGGGTATTTTATGTCCAGGGATTTTACATTGTGTCTTATGGATTGGGAATCTACCTCCTGAACCTGCTGATCGGGTTCCTGTCGCCTTTGGTTGATCCTGAGCTGGAGCCTAATTCGGATGGGCCATTGCTGCCAACTAAAGGTTCCGATGAGTTCAAACCGTTCATTAGACGGCTTCCCGAGTTTAAGTTCTGGTAATTATTCTGATTATTTGTTTTTGTTTTATGGGTACTTAGTTTGCATATAGCAACATTGTGGTAAATGATAATTAATGTGCTATCTTCTTTTGATTGCTTTTGAAGCTTGTTTGTTTTCGAGGAAACCTTGATTGAATTTAGGGTTTGATGTTTGTTGTTTCTGTAACTTGTAACTTGTTTATGGTAACTTGTCTGTTTTGAACCTTTGGGTATGACTATGTAGCATTTCTGAGTCCAATTTGGTGTATTATCTTGTGCATTCTAGAGATGGTAAAGGTCTAGAAAATATTGGAAATATTTTACGGAACATTAGAAAGAAACTCTAGCCATTAGAAAGGGTAAAAAGATTGATAAATAAGCTTTTACATACTGCCAGCTGCCACTGTCTGTAATTATTCAATAATCAGTTACTGACCATTAGCATTCGGCTACAGGATATTATTCAGATAACTGCTGATAATTACAACAAAAATTATCTTTCCGTTTTGCTTTTAATGTTTCCTAAATTATAAACTTTCCCGAATACATTATTTCCCATGTAACAAACTGTCATGTAAGCATCCTTTTGTGTTATTATCAAAATTTTTCCTTTTCAAAAACAGAGAAGAAATTTGTCTTACTGAAATATGGTCTTCAAATATTTTGGAGCTTGATAGATCCTATTGAAAACATTGGGACATATCTGTTTTGTATTCTTATGTGGTTTGATTTTGTTGATTTATCAAGCTTAATTCAGATGTTTGTGTTAGTTTATTGTTCCAAATTTCAAAATTTTGCTTTGGGAATTTCATTTCTATAATTAAGCATGGTTATCGATCACAGCGTTGCTGCGCGGATCAGAGGTAGGGACTGTTGGAGATGCTCACCGCGGAGCGTTTTACGATCACAATGTTTGCGGCTGCAATTGCGACTAAAATGTGGTGCAAATCGCGGTCGCCACTGTGTTTGCAGGGTGAAACCCTAATTTTTTTAATTTTCTTTTCTCGTAGAATTCCTTCTTTGCCCTCACTTGAATTGGGGAAATTCTGTTTTGTCCTCACTTTATCTAATGACACTTCTATTTTGACCTCACTTAAACTAGGGAAATCTCTATTTTACCTGCTTACACCTCACCTTCTTCAACTTCTTCTTCAACCTCTGCCTCTACCCGCTGCACTTCTTATTCATCTTCAACTTCAAGTCTCTGCTTTGCTGGCGATCCAGTTCTCAGCGACCTCTCTTCTTTCTTTATTGGTTTTTCTTCCTGAACTTCTCTCCTCTCTCTCTCTCTCTGTAGTTTTCCTCGGCTCATCCCTCCACTGTCTCTGCCTTTCTTCTCTCTTCGCCTTTCTTTTTCATTGCTGCTGGCTTGCTGCCCCTTGGATCCTCCCTTCTCTAATTTCTTATTGTTGAACATTTATCTCTCTCTCTACACACACACACACACACACACTCTCTCTCTCTCTCTGAAATAGTGTTCATCGCGCTCCCGCTACAGCATTTTTTGGGGCCGGCTGCTCCTTGCTGCTATATGTGATTGACTACTATAATTAAGCTCAATTATCACTTCTCGAGTTATTGTTGTCTCAAATTCTTGATCATTTATTTGTTTTTATCTTTTGCATCATTGAATGATTTGTGCTAATTGTCTGGGCATTTCCTTGTCAAATTGCACACCACAAGGTTTTTAGAAGAATCCAAACCACAGATATTTATTAGGGGCTGTTCTTACATAATGTAATATGTGGATATCTGGTCTCATAATCATTATTGCTAACTTATTTTATGGAATGGAAACCTGTTTTTGAATGGAGAGTAGATGACACTGTATGACTGGAGCTTCATTTACATGAATCACTGTATTCAGTGACTTTGGTGATACAAATTGATTTTCGAATTTTGGTTGCTTGATTTTATTGATGTGCATTCCTTTATATTTGTTCAATGAATGATGTAATTTGCACTCTTGGCTTGCTAAAGTCTACCTGTTTCTGTTGGGGGGAATAGTTTGTGTGAATCTCCTTTGATGGATGAGATTAATGATTTGATTTGTCATTTATGGCTGCAGGTATTCTTTCACGAAGGCCTTTTGCATAGCATTTATGATGACTTTCTTTTCCGTATTTGATGTTCCTGTCTTCTGGCCTATACTACTCTGTTACTGGGTTGTTCTCTTTGTCCTTACAATGAGGCGCCAAATTGCACACATGATCAAATACAAATATATTCCGTTCAACATTGGAAAGCAGGTAACGCTTAAATTGCCTTTCATCGTTGATATTGTGTAATTATATATGAAGTCCAGGTGAAGCAAGAATTGCTTTATTTTATATCACTTGCCTGAAAGATATTAATACTCTATTTTTTTTGATATTTTACAGAAGTACGGTGGGAAGAAATCTTCTGCAAGTAGCAGTGGCAGTCGCGCAGACTGAAGCTTTGTTGTGTCAAGATTTAAAAAATACAGAGCTGAAAGCTAGGTTTTGTGAGCATTCAGGGTAGTTGATTTTTCCTCTTTATCTGAAGGAATTTGTAGTCAGAATATTATGGGATGCCAATATGCAGTAACAGAAAAATCTTGGTTGTGTCCTACCCGTTTAATGATATACCAGAAGACATGCTAATGCTGGCAGTGAACAACATTGTTGATATACATCAATATTTGGTTCAGTTTTAGATTTTACTGCAAATCTAGTATTGTATTGTGATGCTGTAATCTTTCCCTGCCTGGTAGCTAGCTTCTACCATAATTTGAAGCCAAACTTCATTCAGAACTGTCATTTTTTGTTCTGGGAAAAAGGATTGCATACTTGAGTTTCTTCCTTGTTGCGTCACTTGTATTTTCTTTCTCCAAAGAAACTTCTACTTTTGGGTCCATGTGCCATGACATATTGTCATATTCTGCTGCAACTGAATCATTCAAAAGCCGACTTGCTTTGAAGCTTTTTAGACACTGCCCATATTAGCAGCAAATTAATATTTCCTTAAATTGTTAAGATCCTCGTTTTACGAGGATTCAAATTCAAATGGTTGAAATGTCATGCAACAAAAATGTCGTGTATATACGATGTAAAGATATGATAATGTACCATGAATGAATAATTATGTTCTCATAAAAGAAAAATAAAGAATGAATAATTCTCTTTTTAAAAATAAGAAATCTCTTCTATGAACAAACTGGATTTGTGTCAATTTAAAATTAGTACCGGATAAGGCATTCACAATTATAACTATTGAATTACTTAAAAGTTAAATCTATTTGCAATGTTGGGAGAGATATAGTGATGGAGACGGATTAGTCGCTGCGGCAGACACCTCTCTCTTACTAATATGTTTATTCATGTCATTTTTTTCATATAACAAAGTTATGTTTAATCCCTCATCATTTATGGAGAATATAAGAACTCATGCATAACATAAACAATTGAAAGATTGATAGTGAGAGATTTAACATGACGTTGTTATGTAAGAAAATGACATAAGAATTCATTTCCCACGAATAATTAAAAAAGAAAATTCGTCATCATCGACCATTCTTAAACACGGTTGGAATCAGACACATATGTAAAAGAAAAATAAGATTTTTTTCTCCTAAAAAATGATATTGCTATTTATATATATATGTGTGTGTGTATATATATTAGGTCTTAATATTTGTAGTCATGATTTCTTTTTCGTTTTGTAAGTTGTTATGCAAACTAAAGACAGCTTTAGAACCCATGAAACTCTGGGCCATAATAAAGTCCAATTACAAAAAAACCCGACCCAAAAACTTGACTGAATAGCTTTCAGTTCAACTTCCCTCGTTCTTCTTTCCGCAAAACCCTAAACTAAAACCCGCAGCGTTTCAGAGCTCAAAGCAGCAGCACCAATGGGGAAAGCGAAAGCAAAGGGAAAGCACCGTTTGGACAAGTACTACCACTTAGCCAAAGAGCACGGTTACAGGTCTCGTGCCTCATGGAAGCTCGTCCAGCTCAACTCCAAGTTTCGCTTCCTCGAGTCCGCCACCGCCGTCCTCGACCTCTGCGCCGCCCCCGGTGGTTGGATGCAGGTCGCCGTCCAGCGCGTCCCCGTCGGACACCTCGTCGTCGGCGTCGACCTCGCCCCCATCCCCCCGATCCGCGGCGCACTCGCCATCCAGGAGGACATCACGCGCCCCGAGTGCAAGTCGCGAATCAAGAAGATCATGAGCGACCACCGATGCGCCGCCTTCGACGTCATCCTCCACGACGGTTCCCCGAACATCGGCGGCGCGTGGGCGCAGGAGGCCATGAGCCAGAACTCGCTAGTCATCGACGCCGTCAAGCTGGCCACACAGTTGTTGTCCCCCAAGGGCATCTTCGTCACCAAGGTGAAAATCAATAAATTGAAATTCATTGCTGTTTATGAATTTTATTCTGATTCTGACTTGTGTTTTGGTTTTTGATGTGATAGGTTTTTAGGTCGCAGGATTACAGCTCTGTGGTGTATTGTATGAAGCAGGTGATGGTTTTATTTTGGTTTTTTGTAGTTCTTTTTTTTTGTTGGTTAATTGTGTTTTGTGATTGTGTGTGTGAATTAATGAGAAATGAGATTTGGTGTTTTGTAATCGTGCTTGGATTTTTGTGATAGCAGTTGTTTGACAAGGTTGAGGTGGATAAACCAGCTGCTAGTCGTTCCGAGTCTGCTGAAATATACGTCGTGGGCCTTAAGTACAAGGCGCCTGCGAAGATCGATCCGCGGCTTCTCGACGTGAAGCATCTCTTTTCAGGGTCTGTAGAACCACAGGCAAAGGTAATTTGTTGTTTTGGGATGTTTGGTTGGCAATACTTGTCTTATTATTCCTTACCCTTTTGTGCATTTCTGCTATTTGTTTGATTTTCACATTTGGGGAATCATTAATGCAGGTGGTGGATGTACTTAGAGATAATAAGCAAAAGAGGCATCGTGATGGGTAACTACTGCTTATTTGTGGTATTTTTGGTTTGTGTTGGAATTTGTATATTGTGCCATGCTTTCTCGAATGGTTCTGCTCATCATCATCATAAAATGGCTTGTCACTCTGTCTTGATTTAATGCCTGTAGAGTGAAGTGGTTAAACTTGCATAGCTAACTAATTTCAAAGATAGTCATGGTATATGGAGAAGCTGAGAACATTATGTGTGGTCTTGCTAACTTGTTTGTGTTTACAGTTATGAAGATGGAGACACAACTTTAAGGAAGTTGTCGTCAGCTGCAAATTTCATCTGGTCGGATGCTCCTCTGGATATCCTTGGTTCAGTCACTTCCATAACCTTTACGGAGCCAGCTGATTTACCAATCAAGGAGCACAAATTAACGACTGGAGAGGTATTTTGGTGCATATTATGTGATCATGTATTTTATAGTATACAGTGGAAGTTTGTACAGCGATGTGGTTAATTTTCAAGCATTGGATGTGGTTCCATGGCAGGTAAAATCTCTGTGCGATGATTTGAGGGTTTTGGGGAAGCAAGACTTCAAGCATCTTCTAAAGTAAGTGCTTGGCTTTAATTTCACTCGCTGTGATTTAGACATATTTCAGCAAAACTCAATACTCGAATACGTTTATTTTCTTATTCGTGGGGGGATTGGTGTTGTATCTGTTGGTTACATGTAGGTGGCGGATTCACATTAGAAAAGCTCTCTCGCCCACTGAAAAGCCTGACCCCACAACTAAAGAGGAAAAGAAGAATGAACCTGAGGTGGATGAGGATGATAGAATACTCACTGAAATGGAAGAGCTGAGTCATACAATGGATCGCAAAAAGAAACGCGCAAAGAAGCTTCTTGCAAAAAGAAGAGCCAAGGTTTCTTGCATCCTTGCTACTACTGAATAAGTTTGGACTGGAATGTACTTGAATAAATTTTGAAATCTATGCAACATCATTGCCAGCATATTTTTCCTGACTATAATAATATACTATGCTTTAAAAATTATGCATGATGTGTTGTCAAACAGATGTTTTCGGGGTATGCATAGGAGAAAAACCGTACTGTGTTATTCCTCTATATATCACTAGTTCATGACATTCTAACTGCATTTCCGATTTTATATCTTTTGTTAAGTGAATGAAATTAAGTTTGATTTAGTACTTTAATTATTTCAATGTTGCAGGACAAGGCACGGAAAGCAACAGGGATGCAAATGGATGCAGTAGAAGATGGTTGGGTTGATCAGGAGTTGTTTTCTCTTTCCTCTATCAAGGTTTGCTTTCATCATTTTGACTGCTTGTTCTTGTTCTTTTTTTTTTTTTAAAAAAATGATATTAAACCTGTTGTATAGCATTATCTTGTTCTCCTTATAATTTACTCTTTGAACGACTGCTTGAAGTAGTAGGGTTTGTTGGTTTGATATCTTCGTGATGATTGGTTTCCTTTATAACTGAGGTTTACATTAGCACTCACTTTGCGAGTATCTTATTAATCCATTAACTCCAAATGGAACAATTTTCAGCAAATCAGATTTTCAGAATACGTTACATATTACTTCTCTTAGCGCATGTACTGTGCCATCGTGGATTAAATAAACAGAAAATCTCACCTATGGGATTGGGTATTTTCTATGTGTTCACTTAATTGTGTATATTATGAGTTACTACAGCTTCATGGTGTGCCCTTTAATATCAAATCATCTTTAGATGGAGGAACTTTTCCATGTAAGCATTACTTTAGTTTTTTTTTTTTGTTTTAACTTCTTTTTGTGTGGTGTTTTAGGGTAAGAAGGATCTAGTAGCTGTTGACACCACTGAATATGAAGGTGATGAGGGTGAGGTGGAAGATAGTGATAATGAAGAAACTCGTGAAGACCCAGAGGATTCATTGAGTGACTTGGATGATTCTGATGAAGAACGTAAAAGGTGATTTGCAGGTTCTTTAAGTATAGCTGCTGACATTCTGCTATGTAATCACTTAAGTTCTTGCTGATAACTTGTAATGATTTCTAACCAACATGCATTGATCTCAGATATGATGAACAAATGGAAGATTTACTTGAACAAGCTTATGAGCGATTTGTGGTAAAAAAGGAAGGAAGTACAAAGCAGCGGAAGCGTATTAAGAAATCATTTGATAAGGAAGCCCAACTTTTGGAGGTATGTAGCTTTCTCTTTTCATAATTGTTTACCCTTGACCTTTTGTTGTGACATACATATCTCCTGTGCTCCTGTTTTAGATTTTGCTCTCACGTTCCATGTCTTATCCCTCTGTTATATGTTTACAATTCTTTTATCCCTTTGAATTATGTCTGGATGGAGAAGGGAGACCAGGGAAGTTTTAGGCAAACTACCTATATATAAGTAGATTAAGGAAATTAGGGATTGTGATATGATTCCTTGATTAGGCAAACTACCTATATATAAGGAGATTAAGGAAATGAGGGATTATGATATGATTCCTTGAAAGTTAAAACCCTACCATCACATTTCTAAACAATTCAGATTTCCCCCAATTTTGAGGTTGTTTTGAAACATCTAAAGGGAATAAAAATAGCTATCTAATTCCATTATATTCCCTTTTATTACTACTAGTCTTGGTTTATTCATCATTTCATCCCTTTCTCTAACCCCTCCCCCCTCCCCTCCTAATATATAAACAAACCCTCAGCGCCCTATACTTTATATGAAATATAAACTTGATGTTTTGTTGTTGATACTTGATATGAGCTTTGCTTGCTTTCCCTCAAATTTCTTGTTAGTTACTCTTTAGGAATCAGGATTGGTATTTTTGTGACGTCAGTTTGGAATCATGGAAGGATGCATATTTTTCTTTTGGGTGCAAAAAGAAATTTGATACATGTAGGTTATGATGGCCTTTTGGCTGTGCAGGATGGCGATGAGGATATTGTTGACTCCAAATATGAATCAGATGAAGATCAGGGTGATCAAGAAGCAAATCCTTTGGTGGTGCCACTTAATGATGGGGCCGAGCCCACCCTGGAGGAAATCACAAATAAGTGGTTTAGTCAGGATGTCTTTGCTGAAGCTGTAGAGGAGGGAGACTTCAATAAATATGATAGTGAAGATGGAATGGATATAGATGGGCCTAAGGAGAAGGCTTCTGTAATGAAAAAGGCCAAAGAAAATAAAACGACAGGTTCTGCAGCCATAGATCGTCTTCAATCTCAAGCATCTAAGGTAGAGGAGGATTTTGAGATAGTTCCTGCACCTGCCACTGATTCAAGCGATGACTCATCCGATGAATCAGAGGAGGATGTTGAAACCAAAGCTGAGATATTGGCTTATGCTAAGAAGATGCTGAGGAAGAAGCAACGGGAGCAGATACTTGATGATGCATATAACAAGTACATGTTTGATGATGAGGGATTGCCCAAGTGGTTTCTAGATGAGGAAAAGAGGCACCGCCAACCAATAAAGCCCATCACCAAAGAGGAAGTTGCTGCTATGAGAGCACAGTTCAAAGAAATCAATGCTCGGCCTGCGAAGAAGGTTGCAGAGGCCAAAGCTCGAAAGAAACGTGTTGCCATGAGGAAGCTTGAGAAGGTGCGTAAGAAGGCCAATGCTATATCAGAACAGGCAGACATAAACGATCGTTCAAAGATGAAGCAGATTGACCGACTATATAAAAAGGCTGTTCCCAAGAGGCCTCAAAAGGAATACGTAGTTGCAAAGAAAGGTGTCCAAGTTAGGACTGGCAAGGGAAAAGTCCTTGTTGATCGCAGAATGAAGAAGGATGCCAGGAAAGGGGGTTCCAAGATGAAGGGCAAGGGTCCAAAGGGCAAGGCTCCAAAGGGAAAAGGATCCTCAAAGGCCTCTGCGAAGAAGGGAAGAAAGTGAAAATAGGTTGAAGTGCTATTTCTTCGCCAAATGTTGTTTTATTTTCTTGTCTCAATTTTGTTTGTTCATTGTTTTCTTGTCTTCTGGTTGCTCTTGCGAATTGTGCTATAGGTATTTATTTCAGAGTTGTCGAATAGAGCTTTTTTCTCCTTCATAAAGCCAATTTTGATTTAATTATAGCCTATCCTAAATATTGAAAATTTATTATTACGGGCACTTTGGTGTTGAAAAGGGGTGGCAAGTATTATCCAGTTATTCAGTTTGTGCTTCTTGTAGTGCTTAATTGTTTGTTGGACTACCGATTCATTTCCCTGTAAGATCTCAAATAAATTGTCTGGTCATATTTCGACTGATCCAACTGATGGATAAGATCTTGCTTGTATCATCGAGTACAGACAGGCCAAGTTAAAATGCTCATCTGTAATTAGTGCGAACTGGGAGGATAAGACTCAGAATTCACAGATAAGCATAGAAATGATGTTGAAATTGGTGAATTTAATAGACATGTAACATAACTCTCATAACTTCATCAATACCCATTTTTCTTGGTAGCACCAACTTGGGGTAGGCATCAATTTTCAACAGTATAAGGCGCCACAACTGTGACTTGTTTATTTTGGAGAAACAAAGTATTACAGGAGGACATATATAAATAACAAGTTGGTATGCAATGATGCATCTTAGGCAAACTGGTTGAGGATCTCATCAACAGTGGTGTATTTGACATCAGGATAGAGCGCTGTAGCTTCCACCCCAAATGATGGGTCGATTTCATAGTTAGTATGATCACCCTTCACATATGCTGTGTGACTAATTGCCAGGACTATATTGACAGGTATAGGGGACTCTGCAACAAAACAACTTGCAACTGTCAAAACATGCATACATTACAACATCAAAAATTCTCATCCGGTCACTGAGCGCTGTGTCATTTTGAATGTGGACATGAGTATGGCCATCATAATGTTACGTGACCACAAAAAAATTTATTAAACTAATCGGTAAGAGAAAGCAGCCACCTCAACTTTTGACTTAATTTTTCATGTCATAAAAAATTTGACTAAATTCAAAGTTCACTTTCTACTTACTAACAAGTGATAAAACTAAGTGCTAACCTTGAATTTGCTTCAAGACTTGTTCCTCTGGAACATAGACTCTTTCAAGAGTCTTATCGATCTTCTTCTCCCAGAGAGACACTAGTTCGTTAAACGACACGGTGTTGCCAGGTGGCCTGATGTAGAGGATCTTGTTCAAGGTTCTCGGATCGCTAACAGCTTTGATGGTGTAAGCAGCAATGTCCTCTTCCTTGTTGAAAACACCTAGTTAATCAAGCAAAAACTCAGTGAAGTGTGCTCTGTGAAATTTTCCTTGTGCTTGAGATCTTTGTAATGGTGATCTTCGGACGCCTCCTTTTTGGCGTCTCTTTTGTTGAGCAATAAAACATACAACGAACTTAAAAGAAAAATAATTGCAAAACTATGATCTTACATTTGGCATTTCCATCTCCTAAGATAACAACTTTATCTCTTGGGGGAGTTGTCGCTCCAGGCTGTGACAGAGTGGGTAGGAAGTAGCCTGCAAAGAAGTTGGCCACCACAAAGGTGTGGGGAATCCCTGCAGCCTCGACGGCTCTGCGGATTTGGGTCTTCAAGCCAAATATACTCTTTGCCGGCTCCACGGCGTGAGTCCGGTCCACATCGTTTCCAAACTCTGAAGGGAAGAACCTCTGCAAAACAAAATTATTATAAGAACAAAGATCAAGATATGTTTTCTTGTCAATCAAGAATCAGAACTGAAGCATCGACCATGCAATATTAGAGCTTTTGAGAGATGATACATGATGATATGGTACACGAGTACTAACTAGTTTAGAGTTCAATCTTTGCAGCTGTTATTATTCTAAATGAAATAAGTCAAATTTTAGCAAAAGGTAGATAAAATTATGCATTGTAGGTTAAGATATACTCTTACCTAAGGAGGAATGCGTTAAGATATAAAATTATTTATGTATGTTATCAACCAGTGGTCCTAAACATTGTACAGATGAAGTAAGTAATCAACCGTTGAGATTCTCATAACTATGAATATACCTTAACATTCCCTGCTTCCTTAATGGCAACAATGATCTTATCTTGATCAGCTAGCTGCATGGCACCCGCGGTGGAGATCACCACATCCACCTGCTTTATGGCCTTCACCAAACTCTCATGATCATATAGATCTCCCTGCACATATCACCAACCCCATGAAATAACATAGTTCCAAATCTCTAGAAGATTAAACAATACTACACAGTTTTTTAATTAAATAAACACTCAATTATCCGTACAAAATAAGAAGATATATTCTTGTATGCTCCTAGAGCATTATCTATCATTAATTTTGATTTATAACCATTAAAATATATATATAAAAATTTTAAAAAAATCAATGAAAGATAAAGTTTCTAGAGTACACATTATATATGCTCGAGGAGCATACAATAATTTTTTCAATAAAAATACTTTGCTTCAATTTATTTATTTGATGGTTTATTTGACCAAAAAAAATCATATTTTTGGATTTAAAAAACTAAATTTTCATATATTAGAATAAATTTTTGAAAATAATCAAAATTTCAAAAAAAAAAATCTATTTTAGCTTTTTAGCTAATACCAAAAAGAATATTTTTGTTTTTCAAACAAATCAGTTTATTTTTTAAAAATCATTTTAGCACATATTAAAAATCAAAATTTTAATATCTCAAATAAACTCGCCTTAAGTTTACCTACAACAAATCACTTACTTAATACCTGTTAACGCCATTTTCCACTTTAAGAACTTTACCAAACATAGAAATAAAAAAGAGAAATAGGAAAGCAAAGAATTAAAGAAAAGAAAAAGAAGAAGATGGTATTAGTAATCATTAATGAAGTAAAGAAAAAAAGGGTTTATGAGTGAAGAATCAACATACAAAAACAAGTTGAACACCCAAGCTCTTGAATTTGTCAAGGAGGGGTGCTTTTTCAGGATTGGAAGCACTCGACTCTCGGATGAGGAGGAAGGTAGGGTGGCCAGCCTTGGCGCTGGCTTCCACCATGAACTTTCCGATGTATCCGGTGCCTCCGATCAAGAGTATCTTGGTATCTGCGGCGGCCGCCATCGTTGAATTTCCTCCGGCGAGATAGATATATTATATATTGTGTTTGGAAAGAGAGAAAGAAAGAAGACACACAGCACTAGTGGTTGTTTAAGGTGTTCCAATTGGGTGCCTTATAGTAGTAATGTGATGTGCAGTAGCCGAGCACTGCACGTGGCTTTCAAAAGTCTTGATGACGTGGGAGATATCATGTTTGGTCCATAGATTTATACTCGGTTACACTATTTAATTTTCTTTTATATAAATAAAGTGTTAAGATAATTTTTAATAACTTTTATCATTGTTTTTGTTAGTCTCGATGGAGGGTGAGTTAGCCCAATGAAGAATTTGCAACAAGACTCTTAGCATTTTCAGTGAGATACTAATACTAATACTATAATGTGACTGAGGGGGGCATGATGTGTTTGACATGTATGTACCTGGGCTCATCGAACGCCTAGGTTCATATTGTTAGGTGAGAAGTTGCTACTTGCTAGACAAGGGTGGGTGGGTGGGTGGGGACAGAGACGGCTGCGGCCAGACCTATGCTGCTGTCGGTCCTGTTTAAAATTTGACGCCATGCCATGGACCGGTCCCTCCCATCTACCACCAAGTCAACTTAAAATATTATATTAATACATTATTATAAGATATATGAGTTTAGTCTCTTTATTGTTTATTTGAACATGCTTAGGCTTTTTTTATGTTTATCAAAATGCTTACAACATATTTGTTCAGATAGACTGGTTTATCACGTTTTAGACCAAACTAAATAAAAAGGAAGTCTTTGATAGGTAATAGATTATACTTAAAGCCAAAAATTTATAACAGAGAAATTTTTTTTTATGACATATGCCTTACTTAATGTGTGACTTGATCTCACATGTTGGTATCTTTACTTTTGGAGTTAATGGATTTAAAGATATAATTTATTCTTTGTTCATTTTTTGTTATTATTTTTGACAAAAATATACAATTTAAAAAATCATTTAATTGGCGTAGAGATGGAGAAAATATAGAGTGTACAGACAAAATTAACCTTGAGTGGTAAGTGATATAATTATTAAGCATTAGAGAAAGTATAAGAGATAACAAGGGTATAAGTATAAAAAATGCATTTAATATTTTATTAATTTAATTAAATGACAATTAATTTTGGACAAATTTTTTTTTTGAAAAACAACAAAAAAATTAGTCAGAGGGAGTAGTTATAAGTAGTTACATGATTAGTTACTAATCAATTAATTAGTTATGTGTGAGCTTGCTTCCTCTCTTAGATTCAAGTCTTTCATATTGATAAAAAATAATTCATACTTTTTTCGTCCACAAATAAGAGGCTTTTAAGATTGTTGCACACTTATTAATTTTTTTTTTAATATTATACAAATATTCAAAAGATTCTTATTGATTTAATAAATTTACCCTTTTCAAATTTTTTACTTTCTCCTTATAAAATTTTCTCTCTCTGTCGAATAAGGATAAAAACATAAAAATAAATAATTAATACTACATTAAAATTTTAAAACAATAAATATTTGTGGACAAATTTTTTTTACTAAAAGAACTCTTATTTATGAATTGAAGGAGTAATTATTATAATTATTAAATGAAGCACAGATTGGTTACTTTTTTTCAAGATCCAAGATATTAATTATATCTATTTCATACTCCAACCTTTTTAAGCATGCACACTGATATAATTTTTATCTAAGGAAAAAAAAAATTAAATGGGCGCATAGGCTTTAATGATAACAAGGAACAAAATATGATAACTTTATTCACACGTGGTGTGAGAACATTCACCAACCACATCTACTCCATATTGCATTTTATTTTGACATTGAAATAAAAAAAAAGGGACAAGTGAAATATACGAATCGGGGGTATATTTAATTTAACAAAAATGCTACATATACCCAATTCCATACACTCATACACACACTATTAATAATGCATAAACTTTATTCTCACGAGTGCACAAACATTACAAACTTGTAAATAATACTTTCAACTATACTTAATTAAGTGCAAAAACATTACATGAGTTAAAACACAAACTTTATGTATATAAGTAAGAGGTGTATGTATGGTGTATAGTTTTTGGTGTACGTGTAACACAACTCTTAATTTAATTTGTATATCTCATACAAACTGATTAAGGTACTCATCCACAGTGGTGTATTTGACATCAGGATATAGCTCTGAAGCTAATACTCCTAATGATGGATCAATTTCATAATTAGTGTGGTCTCCCTTCACATAGGTTGTGTGCAAAATTGCCAGGCCCATATTGATTGGAAATGATGACTCTGCAACAATTAACTTTAGTTAATTAATTTGTGAAATGAATTAAGCATTCATCTTATATAAATAATATAACTAGGTAGAGAAAATTTTCAACTTGATTTTATATATTTACAAAAAATTGATTACAAGTCACTAACCTTGAATTTGCTTCAAGACTTGCTCCTCAGGAACATAGATTCTTTCAAGGGTCTTACCAATCTTCTTCTCCCAAAGGGATACTAATTCATTAAATGAAAAGGTGTTGGCTGAATGATTGATGTAGAGAATTTTGTTCAAGGTTCTTGGATCATCAATGGCTTTGATGGTGTAAGTAGCAATATCCTCTTCAGTGTTAAAAATAGCTGTTAATTAAATAAGCAACATTTCATTAATAGAATTCTAATGACAGAGCCCTGAGTTCAAACTTAGAATTCATGTATATGAAGAGAAAAAACACTATTGGAAAAGGCTTTTTGCATAGAGCATTTTCAATGATACGGATATCTAGGATCTGAGTTTTGACTTTACTATCTGCAACATCAATGTTACACAAATAATGTATTATAAAAAATAAAAGTGAAGAATGAAATTATTATTTTCGATATAAATGACTAACTTTTTTGATAAGCAGAAGGAAAGGGACTAACATAATTTTAAATTAATATTACATGATAGTAAAATTAATTAATTATTGCAACCACAAAAAGTTGTCTACATTTTATTTGGTTTCTGTGAATTACACCTACGAAGGACCAAATCCAAATGCCCAACTTTGCATAGAGAAATTCTTGTATAAACATACTTCTAAGATTTTATATTTAGACATATTTTAAAAAAATTGTGAATTTAATAAATTTCATTTAAGATGTATTTAAATGTTTATAATATTCACTAAATTTTTTGTAAGTGCACCTAAATTTGGAAGGTTAAAACTGTGTTTGTATAAAAAAAATTTCTTTAGTTCCCAACTCCAATAATGGCATGGTGGGACAAGGACAGTCCCATCTTGCGGGACCCACAGAAGAAATTAAGACAAAAAAAGATTCAACCGATCATGCTTAAAAAATTAGTCAATGTAACAAAAATAATTAAAAGAATCAACAATCCAACCATCCCACCAAAAAAAGTGTGGGTGTCCATCATGTTTATCCCCCTTCTTTATTATGAATCGAAATATTATGTAAAATAGAAAACATGATATTATAATACAAATTAAATTATAAATTCGTTTGATTCATGAAATAGTGTTGAGATCGACTAATTTTTTTAAACTCATTAAATTATCCGATTTCAAAATTTAAATTGAAATCTCACTTA
Source organism: Nissolia schottii (assembly GCA_003254905.1). Lineage (NCBI taxonomy): Eukaryota > Viridiplantae > Streptophyta > Magnoliopsida > Fabales > Fabaceae > Nissolia > Nissolia schottii. The sequence goes on along the minus strand of QANU01102951.1, from coordinate 225,774 downwards.
CTGTTACCTTTGGGGTTTCCATCCCCTAATACAGTAATTTTATCTCTAGGGGCAGCTTTGGCTCCAAGTTGTGACAAAGTGGGTAAAAAGTGACCAGCAAAGAAGTTGGCCACAACATAGGTATGGGGAATCCTTTCAGACTCAACCAATCTCCTAATTTGGACCTTAGTTTCCAATATGTTATGTTCTCCATCCACAATATGAGCCCTGTCCACATCATTTCCAAACTCCGAAGGAAAGAATCTCTAAAAAAAATTAATTAATTAATTAATTAAACAAATGAATAATTATTATATGCTTTAAGAATTTGAAAAACAAAGTTTAACAATTAATTCTTTTTAAGAGTTTAATTACTATATACTGACTCTAACGTTCCCCGCTTCTTTGATAGCAACGATAATCTTAAATTGATCCGATAAGTACAAGTAACTCACGGCTGAAATCACCACATCTACCTGCTTTATTGCCTTAACCAAACTCTCATGCTCATGTACATCTCCCTGTACATAAGATGGAAAAATTAATAAAACATAACAATAAATTAAAAAATTCTTCATTAAGTTCTAGAAGATTCATATACACTTTACTTCCTAAATAACCATTTTTTATTTCAATATTTGGGCATACAGAGATCACAGTATAATCCATAAGATTAATTAAGGTTCATATGATAAATTCAATTTTCCCTCGACACATGAATTATAATTTGTATCTAAATATCAATTTTATGTTTGCAACAAATTAACAAAGTAATGAAAAAGAATATATGTATATGAGTCCTGCTACACGTACACCAAAAAATATACATCATACATACACCTTATATTTATGAGTTCTGCTACATATACACCAAAAATCATACACCATACATCCACCTCGTACTTATATACATAAAGCTTGTGTTTTAACTCATGTAATATTTGTGCACTTAATTAAGTATAGTTGAGAGTATTATATACAAGTTTGTAATGTTTGTGCACTCGTGAGAATAAAGTTTGTGCATTATTAATGGTGTATGTATGGGTGTATGAAATTGGGTGTACATGTAGCATTTTTGTATATTTTATATACATAAAGTTTATGTTTTAATGTCGGTAATGTTTGTGCACTTAATTAAGTATAATTGAGAATATCATCTATAAGTTTGTAATGTTTGTGCACTCATGAGAATAAAGTTTGTGCATTATTAATGGTGTATATATGAGTGTATAAAATTGGGTGTATATGTAGCATTTTTGTTCTATATATCTTAAACTTGATCCTAGGTGAATATTTACTTACCAAAACTAGAGTGACACCCAAGCTCTTGAATTTTTGGATGATGTGCCATTTTTCTGGGTTGGAAAGAGTTGAGGCTCTAACCAGGGCAAAGGTAGGGTAGCCAGCTTTAGCACTGGCTTCCACCAAGAACTTTCCGATGGTGCCGGTTCCTCCAATGACAAGAATCTTGGTGGCCGCCGTTTCGGCCATCGGAAATTGCTTCTCGGGAGAAGAAGGCAGGGCAGTAGAGCAAAATTGAAGGGACTGCAATAGTCACTCTTTGTCCAATTGCTTGCGAATGGAGTGAATATTTATAACTAGAAAGCAATTGCTGGCCGATGTATAATTTTTCATTGACTGTTGGGCTTATACATCACATCTTAACAAAAAATATCAAGACAATGATAGATGAAATTTAATTCAATATAGTATATGAAAAATAGTACAAATAACCATTGATATTGATCATATCTATTTAATTAGTTAAAATTTGTTAATTAAGGTTTACAGAGGTCAGCTATCATTATCGATATTAATTGCTGTTGAGTGTTGATCAACAACGTATGATCATTCCATTCGATTTTATTAATCGCTCAAGTCCAGAGTAATTATGATTTTTAAATATTGGAAGTATGAAAAAGGCCATTTTGCAAATAAAGTTTATCGGAGGGATTAAACCAAGCATGCACCATGTCATCTGAAGGCCACGCATGTGGTCTGCATGCAGAACTTTATGCATAGTCAATATTTAATTGCAAATTTCTTGCCCTAGGTGCTCACTATGCGTGAGACACTTCAACTCATGTTCCATTTATTATTTAACAATATTTTTAATAGGACTGTCAAAATGAGTCCGGCTCAAGGACCCGACCCGTTTACCCGGTTAAATGGACGGGCTTTACATATAAAAAATAGGCCCGTGAAAATTTGAAAAAAAATTGGTCCGACCAGTTTAAGTCCGGCCCATTTAGGCCGCAGGCTAGCCCGTGAGCCTGTGAAATATTTTTTTTATTTATAAAAAAAATTAGTTTTTTAAAAGTTTCACTTTGGACTCTAAATTTTATTTTGGAGTTTAAAAGTTTATTTATAATTGAGCATGTTTAACTATTTGTTATGCTTAACTACTTAATTATATTGCTATACAGCTGAAATGCTATGGCATAAATATTGATAAATTTTGCATTTTATTCCTTGAATGAGTGCCTACGCCCTACAAGTTGATATATACTTTCAAATCTTGTTTATTATTGATTAATCTACGAGAAAGAATTTCAATTATGTTTTTGATCAATAACAGTACTCACATCAATATTATATGCCGTCATTTAATTAATAAAAGTTGTATTAATTCATGAATCGATTTCAAATAGCATTTGAATGCATTTGATATCTTTCAAGCAAGATAGTTGAAGGAACAAAAAAGATAATATAATATCGCAATCAACCATTTAAACTATTTCTTTCTAATTAATTAATAAATAGATGATAAAAAATAGTTAAAAATGATCGCGCATACTTATTCACAACTTTGTATTTAAATCATAAAAGATAGACCAATAATTTTTAAAAAAAAAAAAAACAGGCTAGCGGGCTGGCCCGTTTAGGCCCGCAGACTAACCATAAACGAGTCGGATCCTAAAAATATGCATAATTTAGGCCCGGTCCGTTTAGGCCCGCGAACCTAAACGGGTCATGCCTTAGCAGGCCGAGCCTAAACAGGTCGGGCCAGCCCGTTTGACACCCATAATTTTTAACATGACTTATACCCATTCAAATATCATTTAATGTCAATGGTAGATAAAATGTGAGTGAAGACAATGATTTTAATTAAATGAATATAATTAACATTTCTCTTCCTACACTATAATAAAGAATAAACGTGGCACTGAAGGAGCATCTTTTAGAAAGATGGTCACTTGCACAGTGACCAACAAAGTTGTCAAAATCGAGATCTTGCGTAAAATTGAGAGAGCAAAATAAATACATAAAATGTAAAATTGAAACACGATTCAAATCATAGGAGTGTTCAATCTCTTCAAACTCACAAGATTGTAAGATTCTAAGATTTAAATTGAGATCTTAGACAAAGTTTATTTAGTGAGACAAGACAGAAATACAGTGATACGAAGACAAAAATCATGCTTGTTTACCGAGATGAACAAAAGTTTGTGTCACAGGACAGAAAATTTGTGTATTTTTTATACATCCAATTTACCCGGGACACACACAGAGACAGAAATAGAAATTTAATGAAATTTTGATTTTCTATTTTACCGATTACATACTTTTTTATTGGTTATTTTGCCCAACAAGTCCAATTACTCACCACCACAATCACCATCACCTCTGCCACCAACGTGGCCACCACCACCTCTACCACCAACTTGGCCACCACCACCAGACTCACCACCTTTGCCACCAACGTGGCCACCACCACCAGACCTACCACCACCAACCACTCACCACCAACAACAATACATGAAACAAGCCATGGAAACAAGGAGGAAGGAAAGAACAAATGATTTTTTTGTCATTATTCATGTTTTTTTTTATAATGTTTTGTACCACAAAATTAAATAAAATATAGATACCAAAAATTGTATCTTGTATGTTATCACCAAATAAATTAAGAGTAGCTTTTAATCGTATATTTTGTTTCAGCGACCAAACGCAGTTTCATGGACCTAAGGGACAAGTGATTCTTTAGGAGGTATGTGGACTCAGGTCTATCATCTCTATTAGGCCATACATCGAAATATTGGGCCTATCGCTAAGCTCGCGCCCAGTTAGTATCATACGGCCCACATTTCGACCAAAAGGAAAAAAAAAAAAA
>QANU01102951.1:196591-210705 GCA_003254905.1 Nissolia schottii | reverse complement strand
ATATATATATATATATATATATATATATATATATATATTATGTACCAAAAATATTAAGGTCTTGTCGCCAACCCCCTTCTAAATTATAATAACGCCGTTTCCTCCCTCATAATGATCTTCTCATTTAACTTCTAATTAATTAAATGCTTTGATAATTGTACTTTCCTTTGATAGATTCTTTTCTAATCTCATTTTTCTTCTTCAAACAAGAGCATGTGTCGTTTTTATTTTCAAATATTATATTGATTGTCCAGTGTCCGCCAATCAATTTTTCTGCGTGGCTTCCATTTTGATATGAAGTTATTAGATATGAAAACACATAAATTATTTCACATATATAAAAATAAAAAATAAAAACAGTCCAATAGATGAGAAAGTTAGCAATATTTCTCACTGTTGAGTTATGGATAAAGGTCTATTTCAAAGAGTTATGTGTATTTGATTAATCAAGAAGAAAGTTCATATAAATTTGAGGATACATTTTAAGGAAAGGGATTGATGGGTTAAAACACTTTACTAATAATATCCGATTAGACCGTTACATAATCCTAGGTTAAGAATTGACCTCCAATTTAATTAGTTGCTAAACCACGTTTCTTTTCAGTTGTTAGTTACTTGCCATGGATTATTCATTAGTTATTGTAATGGGACAAATTCTAATTAGTACCTCATAACACATAAATCAGTTGTTGTAACCTTAATTATGCTACTCTTGGTGGCTAATTAAAATCTATGGTGTTAGGATATGATATTGATATTGATATAGATATATACTTTGGAAGAGGGTGGTACTCTGTCACTTCCATGCAGCCAACTTGATATTAAAAATTAACATCAATTGTCTAAATCATGCATTGCTTGCAAATTGGTGCTGCCATTTGAAGCTTAAAGCAATATAATCGGAAGGTATAATAATTAATAAAGCTGACCAAATATATATATAATTTCAGATTGGTAGAGAGAAACTTGTAAGTCCAGAGAGGATGAAGGCAACTTCCATTATATATCACCAAATGGGGCCTCCCACATCACACACACATATATACATATATAATTTTTCTTATAACTTTGGTTTTTTAATTCAAAGTCTCTATCTACTATAGGGTCCCCTCATTTCTCTGAACTGGTTGCATACACTTAAAAAATGACCCTATACCACAGCTAAGGGCAAATGGGTCCTGCTTTCTCAATCCCCTTTTCCTCCCATCACTTTCTTTGTGGTATACATCAACAAAAAAAACTACTATCATGTCCCACTCTCTTTTTCTTAGTATATAAATTATTGGGTAAATTATATAAATTATCCTTTAAGCTTGTCAAAATTAGAACACCACTTTTAAATTATATGCAAAATTATACTTTATTGTAATGTTTTTTTTGTAACTGATCACCAATAATCAATTAAGTTTTTGTTTTTATTTATTTTTCCTATATTTTTTGCTAAGTTAATGAAAACAACAAAAACAATAAAATATTATATGTTGTTTTTATTTTGTGTGTTTGCTATTTTTTTTGCAAAATCTCAAAACAATAAAATATTTTATTATTTTTATTATTTTTACTATTTCTTTCACAAACTTTTGAAAATAGAATAAAAAAACATGGAATAGAAACATATATCTAGTAGATCATCCGTGATCCATCTTAATGAAAACAGAGGTAAAGTGCAATTTTGCATATAGTTTAGAGTGAAGTGCAATTTTAATAAATCTTAAGAATAATTTGTGTAATTCACCCAAAATTATTTGTATCACTGTATTGGACATCTTTAAAAGAACACACCAATATGTTTCTTCAATATTAATTGAAAAGAAAAATAAGATTATCTCATCATATTCTTTTAAAAATTTCATGTAAAAATTATATAAATGTACTTTTAGCACGTGTCTTCTTTTTAGTTTTTCACAAGTGCTTTCCATCGTATATATTCTCTTTTTGACCAACTCTACAATATACACTCATTTATCCTCCAGGCAGCACCTTACACCCTGTATGAACAAATTTTAGTCTTGTCATGTTTATCTTTGTGGGTAATTAAGCAAATACCATATTCTCCATGTGTATTTTTCTCAAAATGGCATACATGATTCTGATTCTTTTCCGAAAGTTTTGCATAAATTTATGACTGAATGTTTATGATGTACCTAGCTATTGCTGTAACATTTTTATCGAGTTAATTAATACAATTTACTAGCATCTTAGTGTCAATGTACCATTCTTATACAAATGATGAATATTGTGTCTAACACAAATTTATCCATTACTAAATTTATTATTAGACAAAAATTTAATAAAATACAAATAATACAACTCTTTAAAAAATACTTACTATCAAATTTCACTAACAAATTAGAATAGGTCAATAGTCTACTGATGTCAAATTACTAAAACACGAGCGGCTCATTCAAACTAAATAGCTTTTACTTAAGACTTTTTAGCACAATAATCAATGGTGATATTACTTGAACCAAGGATCATTGGCAGCTTTTGCTTTATTTCTATGTATCAAGTATGTATGTATTGACTAAATTATCCAATATAAAAGGAAAAACATGCTGATTAAAAAAAAATTACAATAGGTAAAGCTACCCTGACTACAAATAAACTAACCTACCATTAGTCTAAAAGCAAGTAATTTAGTACACTATATCTGTTAGTGTTTTTCTCTCCCTTCAACACACATTCAGAATTAATTATTTAATTTCGAGTGTCCCGCCTTCTAATATATAGGGAATCCTAGTTCGTGCAATGCGGGCGCCTCCTCTCATCACTATTAAACTATTAAATTATTGAGAATTTTTTTTTTATGATTACAAAACGTAATATTAAATATATTTTTGACTGTACACAGAATAAAATTTTAATTTTGATAAATTATGTAGAAACTTAAAATATTATTCTAAATGAGATTAAGATTATATTTAAACAATTCATGAGAATGCAAAAAATTTCTTTACCTAATTTCACTTGCAAGTTGCAAACGTGATCATCATCACACATATGGATACACTATGGGCTTCCTTTCTCTTGTTTAATATATGCACATACTTGATCAACCCCTTTCACCAAACAATTCCTTCCCTATGCCCCATTAAAATTGACATGCTTTATTCTTTTATATGCACAAATTATATAAATAAGAGTGAGAAGAAACTGACTCTAATTTCATGTTCCAGCCTTCCTCAAATTGAGTGTTATTATACCCTTTTAACAATTAACTTATGTCCTGATTTAAAATCTCACTCATAATGACACGATTTGTGATAAGCTGTAAGTCAATCTCTTCATTAAAATTTAGCTTTTACTATCATGTTATTAGCAAATTACAATATACAAATATTCCCATGGCGAGATGTTGAAATTTCCCCTTCCTTAATATTTGTCACATTTATGTATGTGCTAATAATGTATACTTAATTAAATGCTGTTCTTTCAGTCTTTTATTTCATTGTAACCTTTTTATGTATTGTAAAAATAAAAGGGGAACTTAGATGTATGTTTCCCATTTAATTTCTAGTCAAGATAATTAAAGACGTACTGTAGTTTGGTAAATTGGGTCTCAATCCTTAATTTATTTGTGATGCATCAAGATGAACTAGGCACAAAAAAAAAGTGTCCCCAACTAGTACAACCAAATGAAAAAGATAGGGAGGGGTATCTTTCTTTTGTGATAGTAAAGCATATTAGTAAGTGAAAGCAATGTATCATGAGAGACCCGGTTCAATATTTCTCTATTTTCTTTTTTACTTTGGACCCATTTAACTCGTGTTTGGAATAATGTGTATACCTTGGATAAAGAACATCCACCCAATTGAAAAACCATAATTTTATCAAAAAGGAAGTTGTAGCCACATGACACCATTGGATCATATATTTTGATCTATAATCAATTCTTTGTTCGAACCTTGTAAGTTTTCAGTTGTGAGATTATATGCCCCTTTTATCATTTCCATAACAGATGATTATCCCATAAGGAAGCCTTCAAAAGAGTAAAGTGATATTTCGGAAGTTTATATGAAGACTAGAATAGGATTTAATTGTATCCATTAAATAAACTCCTTTTCTTAATTAAGTATTATTGAGATTAAACTTGTGTAAAATAAATAGATAATGTTTCTCGCTAATATTATTTTTTTAAAAAAAGAACTTAAGAAAAATAAAGCATGATATTTAGATGAACAGAATAAGGATAAGAATAGACATGTAATAAGCTTTTCTTAAAGGGAATTTGCATGGGATACATTCATTTCTATGGTGAAAAACTCAGAGAAGTGGTCAATGACAATATATGTAAGTACCAGCTCGCATCAATTAATTCAAAGACCCTCTCTATAATAGTAAAAGACAAAATTCCCTGTGTCTCTACCATCTCTACCAAAATGACCAAGCAAGCTATGTAGCCTCCTCTGCAATGCATATATGCCATTTCTTCAATCTCAACATATTCCTTTTGCTAATTAATTTCCCTTTTCTTCTCCCTTCAAAATATATCACAAAACTAAATAAATACAAATCCATTATATCATGATCGGATAGATGATATAAAAAATAAATATAGCTTTTCACTTTCGAAGGATTGTCTGATCATCTCATCAAGTTGAGCTTCAATTGGACCAGTTTGGTTTGTCCCTAAATCTAATTTTGTCCTAAAGATAGTTCAGTTCCATTGAGGACAATAAATCCTAGAATGACACCCACATGTATTATTCCTACTAGTTAATTGCATAGATATAATTCTCTAAGAATTTCTTATGCAATATTTTATCTCTACATTTAGCAATTATGTTTCAACTTTCACCTAGTTCAACAAGTTTTTGGACAAGTGATAAGCAGTTTGATTCCAGCTCGTAAAGATGAATACACAACTTTGAGTTTTTGAAAAACATACTTGTTAGGAGGAGTGTAATCTTTAATGCTATATCTTTTAAAATTGTGAAAGTTATATCTCTAAAAAAAATTTAATTAATTAATTAAACATAGTTTAAACTATACACTTTATGCTGAATGCTGATCCTGGCAAATTAATTAACTACCAAGCCAATTTCCAACAAGATAATTCTTTTGTTGTCCTATTTGCTAGCATTTTAACTCTAGTTAATGATTAGATATATTATTATTCCTAATTAAGTCCAAACTAATTAAGAAGAGTAATTCAATTCAATTCCCCTGTGAAACAGTAAATAGAGACACATCACAAAACTTTTCAATTGCTAGCAGTAATATATATATAATATTGGGGCAGCCTGCAACGTGATATATATACCTGGCATAATGTCTGGTATCTGAAAGGAAGAGGAGGTTGAACCAGGACTGAAAAGGGTCACTGGCAGAGTCACTAGTACAGTAGTCTTTTGTTCATTATAACAATGAATTGAATTGAATGCTACTTTCATTTAAAAGGGATTGAGAGATGATGAATGATGCTAACTATGGAAGGCGTGGTGGTGACAAGATTTGACCTTGTCTCAGATATTTATTTATTTCCACCCCACATTTTTAATTTTTATCATTTATTATATGACTCTAAAAGTCTTAAGTCCCAAAATGCTCTAACTAAATTAATTAAACAAATTAGAATAGGAATATGGTGCATTAAGGCCTTTTTTTTATTATTCATCTTCTAAATTCTTACGAATAATGTTACATTTACGACATATTTCCATCTACCATATACCCACTTCATATTAAATACGTTTTGGACCACTACAAATACCGGCTCACATACGGATCCTCATTCCGCACTTAAATGTGAGTGCACACACGATTCGCATTTCGAGTGTTCATTTGCGTGCACAAACTTTATAAGCATCTTTGCACAAACATTACTCGCTTATGAGCATAAACCTTTACATAGACCATACATTTCATAATTCATTAGACTCTTGGATGCTCAAACTTTATAAGTATTTGTGCACAAACTTAATGTAGTGGAATGCACAAACATTACTAGTTTATGTTCACAAACCTTTACATGGACCATATATTTCATAATTCATTAAACTCCTTGATGCACAAACTTTATAAGCATTTGTGCTCAAACTTTATGTAGTAGAAAACACAAACATTACTAGCTTATATTCACAAATCTTTATATGTAAAATGCATGAATATTACTTGCCTATGTTCATAAATTTTTACATGGACCATACATTCCAGAATTCATCAGACTCATTGATGCACAAACTTTATGTAATAGAACGCACAAACATTACACGCTTATGTTCACAAGTATGACATTTCACAAATAATTGTCCATGCAAGCATATGTAACAAGTAAACCATCATTATTAAAAGTAAACCTCATCCATTTTAAAAGAAAACCAATATTTTATCATCTTAATTTCATTTTAATCAACTTTTACATGATAGGAGGATGAGGATGACGATGATGAGAGGATGGAGAGGATAAAAGTGATAGAAAGAAGATGAGAGGATGAGGAAGATGACGATGATGGAGATAGTTTGAGATTGGGCGCCCATTATTTATAATTTTGAAAACTATACGGAATACATATCTTGATCATTAATTACGTATATTGAGGAGAAGTATGTAGAGGTGTCATAAAAAAGGTGTACCTAGATCATTTTTGAAATTCCTATTATTTCAGCTCGCTTGGGACTTAATCCTCGTATAATTGATTGGTGAAACCTTGAGAAAAGACATTAATTCATAACTCGGAGTTATGTCAAAAAAATGTTTCCTTAATTAATTAATAATGGCATTTCTCATGTCAAAGTTGTTCGTAAATAATTCGAGTAAGGAACGAATATGCCAAAAAGCAATAGATGGATGGTTGAGGTGTCTTGACGAAAGTTTCAACGTGATGTTTTTGGTGCGAGAGAGGCAACAATGAGTATTCGAGAGTGTGAACAAGTAACACCTAAAGTTGCGTTTAGTTGCTGAGAAAATACTAAAATAATGAGATATGATGACAAAGACATAAAATATAAGACTAAAAGTTAGTATTTTATTCTATTTGGCAATAATATACAAAATACAATTTATTATATTTGTGTCACGTTTAGTTTTATGATGACAAGATATAAAAACATGATAAATGACTTAAAATACCCTTTTGGTCTCCTTCTTACTCATTCATAATTTCATTAAAACTTTGTTTCTGTCCTTGTTCTCATTTCCCAGCAAAATGGAAGTATAGAAAATACATTAATTTTTCGTCCTGAGACACAAGTTTTTGTACTTGTCTTCATAACCAAACAGGATTTTGTGTTTGTGTCCTTATATGTGTGTCCTGTATCACCAGTCAAACGCAGCCTAATAGTGTGAGTGTTATGTGTTTTTATAGATTAGTGTGTGGAGATAAGATAGAGATGTTAATATCTCAAGGAGGTAGTTCCCCTTATCTTGAGTTGGAGTCATTATAACAAACTCTAAGGTTTTCGAGATCATTACTATTTCTTTGCACAATAAGCATAATGATATGTTGAGCTAACGAGATTGATAATAAGTTCAGCAAACTCGACCCGAGGTTGTGAGGTCCTCACGTCCAAGTGGAACTTCACAATTTTGGACCTCAAAAATCTATAATGAACCTCGTAAATCCTTGTTAGACTTTGCAGGAGTCAAACTTTGTGGTTGCGCTTCTTAGATAATTGACCCTAAATATTGGCCAGTAACAAAACTTATCCATATTCTACATAAGTTTTAGAAGTGATATGCTATCCGACAACTTTAATTTATTAATGAATCTTCCCAAAATCATATACAGAGAAGAAGGAAACCCATATTATAGCTAGCTTGAGAAAAATAATTAAGGATGTAGAGAGACAATATCACATGAGGGGTGTTTATTTTATTTTAGTTTTTTCCTTTGGAAGCAACTATTGAGAACAATGACATGAAAGGCACTGTATGTTACATGCAAAGGTAGAACTTTGTAGTCAGCAAAAGTGAATGGGACTATAGGGACCATATGAGAGATCTCAAAGGGAACGTTTCCAGTATCTTTGATACACTTAATTAAAAATTGCATATGGCCTTGTTCCCTTTTCTTGTATGCACAATATTAACTCATGTCATTCCATTTCTGCTAGTGTTTTTTCTTTTTCGTTTTTTAATTAATCTGCAAGTTCCTAGTGTTTGACTCAATTTTTTTTATTAAGTCCTGTAGTTTTTTTTTTTTTCGTTCTCATTCCATTAAAAAGTCTAAATTGAACAAAGAGTTACACTAACTGAACCATCAAAAAATTACTCAGACTCAACAACGTTCGGCCTAAATCATTTTAGAGTATTTAATTAAGTCTATATATTTTTTGTAATCAAGCTCTTGGAGCAACCTATCATCACAAAATCTTTTAAATTAACTTACGTATATAATTTAATAGGTCTTCACCCAATTTTGTAAGCTCAAACATAAAAATTTCTTCAATCTAACCCAAATTGTTCAATGTAAAGACTTGACTAAAATCTTTTAAACTATATAGGATTAACTGAAAATTGGGTCAAATTATAGATTTTTCCTTTCACCAACTCACTATGTACTTGTTCTTCTTGTAATATTGTCAATTTTATTCCATCAAAAAGATAATAAAAGAACTATCATTTCAAAGATGCTAGGTCATTAGGACAATATAAATTCAACCAGGTTAGAAAGGCTTCATTAAAAAATCTCAAAAAAAAAAAACCTTGGAAGAAATCATTTTTTTACCTTTTTTTTTTTTAGGGAAAAGAGATATCAAACTATTTATTTGGTTCCTCCAAACCCCTGAATGTATATATGTACCTACTCAAGATAAAATATACATGTATAGACTTATTATCCTTGGACTTTTATCTGGGTTCCATATTGTAACGTTGGAAACTAAAACATCATCTTGAGGCCAATCATATCCCCCTCTCAAAAAACGTCATGAAAATGCACATGATATTTGGCCAGACATCGTAATCAAAATCCAAATGGTTAACTGACTAAGGGACTCCCTTAAGCATAAATGTCTCACTCCAATGTCATTATTCTTCAAAAACCATTTTACCATTTCCTCAAGTTACTATTGATGTTGGGGTCTTAATTATAAAGCCTCTCTCTCTCCCCCCATCTCTTAAATTGGACCCCATCCTCCCAACAAACACACATGTTATGTTTCAGTTTGCCTTACAGACACCATTGTCTTCAACTAAGTACCTTAAGCAATTTGGAGATAGTAAGAAGTTGACGTAGTCCTCGGAACCAAAGGAGATAAATCAGTGATATCCACATGTGGTCCACACTGTAGCTGTTACCATCTCAGAGAAATTAAGGAATTTATCTCCCCCCACTTATTACTAATTGATGACTTCAATTAATATAGGTGCATATGTGAATTTACTAATGTTGAGTTGGATTCAACACCAATCATCGCATCAAAGTTAGTTTATCGCATCAAGGTCAGACTAACGATATTTATAGATCATTTATTAAAACAGTCCTCACATCATTAGTGACAATAAACTCGTATTCTTGTGGGATAATCAAGTGTGTCAATCCCAAGCACAACTCGGTAAATTCAATTTTCGTTATTGATGTGATAGCCAATTTGGTGGGTGGAATGGCCGGTGTCGAATCCAAACTTTAGCATTAAAGAAAAAGACTGTGTCAACCATCTTTGACAAGTGTATTGATCACTTTAAAATACGAATTTTCCTTGCATGAAGCAATAATGCATCAAAATTTTCAAGGATTATAACAGAGATGTACATGGATCAGGTTGGGCCGAGTTAAATGAAACTTGAACCTGACCTAATTTTATGACTGAGATATTTGTTTGAACTTAGATTCTGCTTTGATAATAATCTGACTAATGACCGAGTCAAACCGGGTTGGGTCAATGTTTAGATAACATATCAAGATTTTAAATGTAGCAAATCAAATTTAAGAGATATTTTACAATACATATTTTAAAACAAATTATATCAATACAAAAATAACCTAATATTTTGTAAAGCATATTAATTAAAGTGCAAAACCCTTATAATTTATCATTTATTTTAAAAAACTATAAATGTTAAAAATTTATATGACTTTTGGTTAGGTTGGATAAACCTAGAGTATAACACAAACCTGTCTATACCGAATTAAACATAGTAACTTGAGCCCGGCCAAACAAGTTATGGGTCAAGTCCGACTATTAGACCGGATCAAACCATATCGGACCGGAGACCACGAACACACCCCGGTTATACATAGAATTGTGATGAGCAGGTCACTTCCAAAACACATTATTGTGCATGTGAGAAGGGAAAAGAAAACTATAGAAATTTAAGTTCTTCATTGTAAAAGGTGATGGGGGAATGAAATAAGTTTTCTTCAATACTATGATGATGCCTTTGTTATTTGTAAGTAAAGTCAATGTGATTTTTTTTCAGAGGGACAGCTGTATACTTTAAGTAAGTATATGATATGCGAATTGATATAATATATACATATATAAAAGGTCTGTACACCACTCCTTAGTGGTGGAAGTACACCAGAGATATCATCAATAATATTTAGATGCTCATTTTGTAATGATAGTTGGAAAAAGACGATTTGGAAAAAGGTAATACAGTATGTATTGGATATCATTGCTCAGAAGGCTTTTATGAAATTTTCAGGACCATGAAATGATTGAGTCATAGAAAACTATGTATCACCCCATCCTTTGTGGTTCAAAACTACATATATGAAGTTGAATCTAAAAGGACTAGATTTCTTACTTTGGCTTCTTCCATTTGGCTAGTATAATAATTGAAATTGACTGAAATGCCCGGGTCAAAATCACATACGAAAAGGTATTATATAAACCCAAGTTTAATATCTCATATCTAAGTATATTTACACAAAAGATTGATATGAGCCATAACATATGACTGTGCATCACAAATAAAATTAGTGAAACTTATAATTTTTATGAATATATTTAAATATGAAATGTTAAAATTATGTCTCTACAAAAACCTGATTAAGCAAGTTCGCCATTTCTTTATTCTACCACATATTGTAAAGTAATGTACTTGCACACCTAAAATGTAATTTTTGGTATTAAAATAATATTAAAAATAGTTTTTTATTTTATAAAAAATTTATCTATGGTAATTTATTAATATATAGCATGAATAAATTAGACTAACCTAGATGCATGAAAAAGAGAAGATTATATTCATTATTTTACTATTCATTTAAAAGGACATCTCATATTAATATGAGATAATCATGTAAATAAATGATCAACTGCTTCTAACTGCTTCCGCTCTCTCTTTCTCTCTGAACTTTCGCATCTTCACTTCCTGCAGCTCCCATGGCAGCAATGGATTCTGCTTCAGTATCTGATCCGACTTCGGATCCTCTTTCTCCCTATTGCCTCCACCCCAACGAGAACCCGTCCCTTGTGCTCGTGTCTTCTCTCCTCACTGGCCCCAATTTCCATAGCTGGTCACGCACCATGAGGATGGCATTGTTGTCCAAGAATAAGATTGCCTTCGTTGATGGCTCTATCATGGCTCCTGCAAAAACATCTCCTCTGTTCGCACATTGGGAGCGTTGCAACCATATGGTACTTTCTTGGTTGATCCGTGCAATCGATCCCTCTATCACACAAAGCATAATCTAGATTGACAAGGCATGCAAAGTATGGCAAGAATTGAAGGACAGATTCTCCCAAGGGGATCTGTTCCGTATAGCTGATCTCCAAGAAGAGGTTGCTTCCATCAAGCAAGGTGAACTTTTAGTCACTAAATTCTTCACGGAATTGAAGGTCTTGTAGGATGAATTGGATGTTTTTCAACCTTTACCATCATGTTCTTGTGCCATTCCATGCTCAATGTTGTGTTGTTTCTGCCATTAAGTTGCAAAGAGATGCTGACAGAGTAATCAAGTTCTTGAAGGGATTAAATGATTCTTTCCACACCGTGCGATCGCAAATGCTTCTCATGGATCCATTGCCACCATTGAATCGCATTTTCTTACTTGTCATTCAACGTGAAAGACATATCTCTTGCACTCTTGAGGCCAAATTGATGTTCAACATTTCTTCCATTGCAAATTCATCTATGACTGATAAGAACTCTGTTTCTTCCAAGGACAAGAAATGCACCTTCTGTGGTTTTCGTGGTCATACAGTAAAGGAGTGTTATAAAAAGCATGGCTACCCTGCTGGTTATAAATTCAAGAACTCCAAAAAACGTGTCAATGCAGTCGTTTCAGACTCCTCAAGTGGTTCTGATGCTAATGCTAATGTCACAGCTAATGCTGTTCAGTTTGGGTTCACAACTGATCAATACTAAAGCCTTTTGGCATTGATTCAGAAACCTGGTCCATTTGCTGCAGCAGCGCATGTGAATCTTGCTAACAAAGATGCATCAGGTAGTTTTGTTTCTATGCCATGGATACTTGATTCGAGGGCCACTGATCACATTTGCTGCTCCATGGATCTTTACACATCGCATAAAATTCTAGAACCACCAGTTTCTATCTCTTTGCCAAATGGACAATCCTTAATTTCTAATGTTGCAGGCACTATTATCTTCAATAACAGAATATGCATTACTAATGTTCTGTATCTTCCCAATAGTGACTGAAAGTTCACCTTGCTTGATGGAAGCAACCTCTTCTTGGAGATCAGCTATACGGAACAGATCCCCTTGGGAGAATCTGTCCTTCAATTCTTGCCATACTTTGCATGCCTTGTCAATCCAGATTACGCTTTGTGCGATAGAGGGATCAATTGCACGGATCAACCAAGAAAGTACCATATGGTTGCAACGCTCCCAATGTGCGAACAGAGGAGAGGTTTTTGCAGGAGCCATGATAGAGACATCAATGAAGGCAATCTTGTTCTTGGACAGCAATGCCATCCTCATGGCGCGTGACCAGCTATGGAAATTGGGGCCAGTGAGGAGAGAAGACACAAGCACAAGGGACGGGTTCTCGTTGGGGTGGAGGTAGTAGGGAGAGAAAGGATCCGAAGCCGGATCAGATACTGAAGCAGAATCCATGGCTGCCATGGGAGCTGCAGAAAGTGAAGGTGCGAAAGTTTAGAGAGAAAGAGAGAGCGAAAGCAGTTAGAAACTCGATGATACCATGATAGAATCACAAATCAAAAAGGAAATGGAATGGATGGAGAGTTGATTATGTGAACGAAAGAATGAATTGAATTGATAACAGCAAGCAAAGCTGTTAATATATATACACCAACACTTGGTAGCTTGTGGCACAAGCAAATAACACATTAGCACTAAAACAGCTAACTTAACCAACCTAACAACATTCAACTGCTTTAAACTAATTAACTACCCATCATCCAACTCACGTGGATGATTCTCTAATAATAACTTTCTCTTTTTTATTTAAAAAAGGGTCATGATCCTAAATTATTAATTAATGCCTCAAAAAGTGCTACTATTAGTTAATGAGTATACTACTGTGTTATAGTTAATTAATGAGAGGCTAGAAAGGAGGTCAGGGCATATTTGCTCTTAATTTTTAAAAAAATATATATATAATTTGTACGTTATGTTGAATATGCTTCTGATTGAGCACAAAATATTTCAACCTCTACCTTAGAATGACACATCATTTAAAAATGAAATAATAATTTTAATTAAAAGTATATCTAACGTGACGATATTAATTTGTAAGATCTTTGTTTCTTTGGTGGATGAACTCATTTATTTGTATTGCGCGCTCTACAATTCTTTTATGGGCTAGAAAACAAGCTCAGTACATGTAGCACCATAGCGCCACTGGTCATCTATTTTTGTCGCTTTTCGGCCACAATTGTCTTTTTGTTTTATTTTGTAGCTGTAAAGGGAGGTTAATGGACTTCAAAGCTTAAAGTTAAAAGCCCAATTTAGATTGGTTTGGATCAAAGCTAATATTCGATGCAAAGATTAATTCTTGAAACCTGCGCTTAGCCCAAATAATGGAATGAAATTAAACAAACAACAGTGTTAATGTAACGTGTGATCCTTATCACAAAAAGATAGATAGGTGTACGTTAGGTGGGATTTCAGGAGGTATTTGACTTGATCCTAACAAATCCATCATTGGGTCGGTTGGATGTAGTGTTTTGGGAGTGAAATCCAATTTGACTCGAGTCCACTTCTAGTTGGACAGGTTTGTCAAGTATTTTTTTTTTTT
>QANU01102951.1:168890-194147 GCA_003254905.1 Nissolia schottii | reverse complement strand
TTTGTTTATAGTGAGGATATTGCCTTAAAATTTATGGAATCAATTGATTGAGTGAATGCTTGATTGCATGGTGAAACCCTTAAAAATTGATTGTCGGCCGTCAAAATCGAATTTCTTTATTTAGCATGACGTTTGGTTTCACTTTTAGTTCACTCCCAAAATCAATTCATGCATTCAAAATCAATTCTAGGAGAAGTGATATATTCTCACTTTTACGGTGAACTAAAATTAAGTATAACTTTGTTTATTGATTTTAATAATAATTGTAAATATCCTTCATATACACTATCTCAAAAGTTTTATATTTTATGACATATAATTATATTATAATATAAATTTATTTTACTTTAACAATGTATAAAATTAATCTCTTTAAAAATATATAATCAAATGCGAGAGTCTAAAATTTTTATTTATGTGATAGTACCTAATTGGATATGTTCACCATCTCACCATTCATTAAAAATCGTAAAGAGATATAAATATTATGTATAAATGAATAGTGAGATGATGAATACAACTTTTTTTTTTCATTTTAAAAATGAGAGGATCTTAATTTTACATGATTAGAGTGCACAACTCTTTTACATCAACTTTTTTTTTTCAAAATACATATTATAAAAATAATAATGATGAAACAAAATATAAAGACAACTTAATTAAAACAATATAAAATTTATGTCTTTTTTGTAATTATACATGTAAAAGTGATTTTGATCAATGTTACCTAAACAATATCAATTTAGTAAAAATCAATTTTCAAATAAAATTAATACCAAACATAAATCAATTCTAATAAAATCAATTTTGAGAAATGAAAAACCAAACACGCATTGAGATTACCAATTGATTATAGAATTTAATGGAACAGCACTAACCTCACTGATTTTAAATATGGGATAGTATAAAGTTTCATTGGCATATGATACATTTTATGTAACAAAACAAAGGTAGAAGAGAGCCTGTATGAAACAAACGGTACTTCAACTCTTCACCCAATCAGCTGACACAAGATCACTCAAATACCCAACCAGGGGAGAGAGGGGATAAAAGATTGAAAAAGAAAACAAAAAAGAAAACCAAGTAGGACATGTTAGAATCCCAACCATAAAAACATGCAGAAACAAACAATGTGGCTGTGTAGTGATCAAAGGTGATGAATGATGATACCATAGTACGGGGGGGTTTCAGGTAGCCAGCTATAACCCTTTTGGAACTTTGCTCTTTACAAAAAGATTGCAATACCCAATCCATGAGATCTCAGAACTATGAATATAGTAAATTTACCGACTTTTAGCTCGGTTGAATCAAGTGGTTCAAATCTTGTTCTTGGTAAGATAATGTCTTTTGAATAGAACATAACTTTAAATTTATTTTTGGAGTTACGAGTATCAGTTAAGTTTGTTCTCATGTATGAAAATAGTCAAGAAGAATGTCTTAATTTGTTTTTAAACCTTTTATTGGTGTTCATATTGATCCCTTAACAAAAGAAATTTTTTTTAATTAATCATTAAACATTTCAAACATTACTCTCATTAGTCTTTTCCTCTGAAATATTCAAGGATTAACAAAGGTAACATTTGAAATATTCTAGGATCAATTGGAGATTTCTTTTTGTTGAGGGACCAATGTAAGCAAAAGTATAGAAATTAATTAAGACATACATTTAAAATAATTATATTAGTCCTTAAAATTGTTAAAAAGTCTATTAACTTAAGCCTTTAACATCAATTACTCTTAAAATTTAATTTGACCAAACTTTTGACGACCTTAAAAATTAATATAATTATTTTCATAATTTAATAACGAACTTAACTAATAATAACTATATATTAACGACAAATATAAAAGTTTACTTAAACATTAAAAAAAAAACTAGTACCAAAAACTTTACTGTACTTTACTTATATAATAATGAATCGACATAGCTAGAGAGGTACCAGTAATTTATGCAGAAAAAATTGAAAAGAATTAATTTTTGGTGTGGCAAAGTAAATTTATAGTCCTTACCTTATCCCCTCTCTTGGCAGTACAAAAAATACTACGTCAGTGATGACTCACTTATACTTTATATACTTGAAGAACACTTATCTCTGACGCCAAAGATTTGAGTCTAACTTGCTGGATGGAATACCCAAAAGGGCCATGAGGGAAATGACTCTCACCCAATCAACTTACCTGTTGATGATGATGATGCACACTGCCATAGAATTGCATTGGTAATTAAATTTTTAGGTTCTTGTTCATGTCATGCAGTCTTAACTTCGCAAGTAAACTGCTTTCAAAATTTGAATCTAAGACTTCAAATTACACAACAACTTTATTATTACACTATGACCCACATTAATTGATATACATGTGTATTGAGATAAAAAAAAAATGTTACACATGTTTATGTGACAGATGTTATGTTTGGGGTTGAAAAAATTAGAAAAATTTAATGTTAATATTATAATAATATAGTCAATTTAAGAGTATTACATTTATGGTTTTTTTTTTGGTACTCAACCTTATATGAAAATACTGATACCTCTTTATATTTGAACGGTTGTAATTCAATCATAAATTTAAAATAATAAATAATTTGAGTTAGTGAGACACTTAGCGAAATCTTACATGTTATGATATCGTTACCCTTAAATTTTGTGGGGTACCGAAGAAATCCCCTACATAGTTGACTGGCGCGAAGTTAGACACTAGAGATAATACCCTTAATTTTGTTGATGGGTGACCCACTTTTTATTTTTCTGAGTCTATAAATTGATGATAATATCACCATTTTTTTAACTTCAATTTTTTTTTCCTATTTCAAGAAATTGGGGACAATATTCTTGATTTCATGCACAATTTCGATACAATTGTAAAATACGTTAGATATACGTATTATTGCATTTAGTACATTGTATTTTTATATAAATGTGTTTGAGCCAAGAAAAATTATGTACAAATAATATTACTCCAAAACAAATGTAGAAGTTTTTGCGAGGATTGTTGCTTGTCATTTAACCATTCTACCTGATTCTATGTCACAAATTTTGGTTTTTTTTCTACACAATCATGTTTTGTTGTGTAGTTTACAGAAGCAGTCTAACTACTTTTATAACCTAAACCAATCACACAAAAACCAAATTCCTTTATTAATAAATACACATCTAAAAAGGTAGATTTTCCATGCATTATCCAAATGATTTTAAATCACATCGTGCAAAACCACTCATCAGCAAAAGAATCAAAGTTCATGACTTCATGCAATCTATAAACAAACCTTATTTAGGGTACTTTGATTTCATATAAATTTACAAATTTAGCAAATGTTCTGTGTTAACATCAAGATTGAATTTTGCATGACAGTACCAGCGTGTGAATTGACCAATGAGAATATGCCTTCTATTCAGCTTTCTTCTTCATCCTCTATTTTTAAGATTCTTTTGTTTTCTTCCCTCTCCTATGTGGCTTAATTGCAAATATTTCATGATTTGCTCTTCTTTTTCAGCTTCAAGAGCAAAACATGGTCTTTTTTATTTGATGCTTACCAAGATAATGTCACTATGCAGAAATTGCTACGTCTAGCATAACTCCAATAAGCCTGTCCTAACACTCCCTTGACTTCGAGTAATCGTTAGATGCTCTTAAAACAAAAGAAATCTCTTGTTTTATACCATTAACTAGTATTAATTTTGCGTGGATAACTATTATCTCTCACTTTAAATACAGAGGAAAACAAAAATGTATGTTTCAATCCTTGAAAGTGCAGAGACTTAAACATATTAGACCTAACAAAAAAAACACACATACACATTAGTCTTTAAAATGATGTTAATTTTTAACTCACTAGTCTGTCAAAAAAAACTAATGCTTATGCATTCTTTTCATCTTTTGAACTAATCTCTTAAGACCCTGTACTTTCAGGGACAAAAACTTAGTCTTTCTGTTATATATGTTCTGGTACATAATTTAGGTGGTAAACATTGAGTAGCACATACCAAGATATTTTTCTCTTGCTCTTTCACAGACAGTACTTAAAGAATCTCTACTTGGCTTCAATGATTTATATATAAAAATTGTCACAAATTACTTGAAACTGAGATTATAAAATCCCCCAATCACTCATCAGTTTTCACCAATGCAAATATGTAACTATCAAGCTTATAAAACCCTCTTGTATTCACAACAATTAAGGAAGATAACACTAATTGTAAATAAAGCCGTAATTGGCAAAAACAAAAAAGAAAGAAAAAGATCTCAAAAATTTTGGAACCAGATTCACCTCTGCATATTGCAGCTAATCAAAAAGCCTCTTGTCCTGCCTTCAAAAATATTTCGTGGTTCCAATGCCGACGGGTCACTTGGCCTTTTTCAACTTTTTGCTTATTCATATTCTCTCATTAGCTACCACCCACTACCCTCCAAACCCCTCCATATATAAAAACCAAAACCACCCTTTGCATTTTTCTTACACAAGCAAACACTAAAACCCCCCCTTAACATCTTATAAACAAAGAGTAGTACTAATAGTTATAGTCATGGCATCAAGTTCTCTTAGCAAACAAAAGCCTTCTTCTTCTTCTTGTGAACAATCATCAACTTGGACACCGAAACAGAACAAGATGTTTGAGAGGGCACTTGCAAAGTATGATAAGGACACCCCCGACCGGTGGCAGAACGTGGCGAGGGCCGTCGGCGGGGGGAAATCGGCCGCCGAAGTCAAGAGACACTATGAGATCCTCTTGGAGGATCTCAGGCACATTGAGTCTGGCCGTGTCCCCATTCCTAACTACAAGTCCACAGCAACCACCACCAATGTTGATGAAGAAGAGAGGTAACAGAAAAACACATTCTTTTTTCATTTCCATCTTTTCAATTTGTTTTATGATTACACAAATTGATATCTTATCATTTAACTAACTTAATTACTTGTCAATGACACTCTCCTTCATGTCCTAATCCTTTCTCATGCATGCATTGTTT
This sequence comes from Nissolia schottii, assembly GCA_003254905.1. Classification (NCBI taxonomy): domain Eukaryota; kingdom Viridiplantae; phylum Streptophyta; class Magnoliopsida; order Fabales; family Fabaceae; genus Nissolia; species Nissolia schottii. Next base: position 189,179 of record QANU01102951.1, on the reverse strand, counting down.
CATTCTATGTATATTGAGTCCAATGTGCTATATAAAATCATTAAAATTGAGTTTTTTATTAGTTTAAGCTTTTAGAAAAAATGATTTTTGAGATGGTATTTGAGTGACTATAACCAAAAGTTCAAGGGGTTTAAACTTTTGAGAAAGATGATTCTTAAAAAAATACAACTATATCTATATAACTTTTTGGCAAAACCATATGTGATGTAAAACTATTAACCACTAGTATAAAAATGGGGAGGAGCAACCAACACTCTAGATTGTTTCAAGTGGTACGACATTTTTTTTCTTCTTAAATAAGGTCTTGACTTTGAGTCTTGTAGATCAAGAAAAACTAAGGCTGAGAATTTTACTTCTAGTATGTCAAACCGGCTCAAACAGATTAGTTAAAATTTAATGGATCATAGTATAATTTAAAAAAACAAGAAGTCTTAAAAACAATGAGATTTTTGTCCAATTTAAATGCGTTTGTAGATAGATTTGTTGCATGAGTTGCTTTACAAGTCAAGGAGGTACAATGGGACAAGACAAGGAACAAATTCTAATGGTACAAAAACACCACTTTCTTGCACAAATGAGACATACACGTTACTTGTTATGCACCACAAATTTCAATTTCAATCTCAAATCTTCTACACTTGAAATGTTTGCTAACACATTTCAATTTGACAGTTTAACAAGATGCAATTAGGTATAACTGCTTTCACCTAAAACGTTTTTTTTTCCTTTCCTTTTTCAAATGTCAAGATGATTTTGAAATTTGTGGCACTGCACATTAAGGCACTATAATCCTCCCTTTAGACTTATACAACCTAGGAATTATCCAAGACCAAAAAATTCTGCATTTATTGAAAATTATTCTTCAAGATTCTATGACAATAATGTTCGGCATTTCGTTGATTGGGGAACATTATGCCACATAGCAATTTAGCATCTCCAAATAATCAGGAACATGACAAAACAATTTGATCATGACTCGGACCTAATATTGAAAGTACTTATAATAATAACTAACAAAAAAATTTTTAAAAAAAATCTAACTTATTCTAACATGCAGAGCAGAATAAAAACGAAACATAAATAAATCTTATGTTCTATCACAATCAAAGGGATGAGTCCAAAGTGACTCAGCCTCCTGCACCCTGCAATTGGTCACTATTTTTCTGTTCTTTGCTATTTTAGTATATGCTTCTTACTACTTATGTACACTTTGGTTTCATTATATTTGATTTTAATTTAATTTTATATGGTTGTTCCAGGCTTCTGAAGTATCTTAAGCTGAATTGATTGGAAGCCAATGCTTGTGTTTATCATCACCATCAAGATCATCAACTATGATCTCATGCAATCTAACATGTATGTGGTGTACCATGAATCTGCACTGAAAAAATCTTCCCTATCTCTCTCTGTCTCCTTATCTTGTCTCTTTCTCTTTCTCTCAATTTCCTTTCATGCCATTGTAATGTAATTTTGATCATGTTAATGAATTATCATATTCTGAAAAAGAAAAAAAAAGCATCTGGTTCTTAAACAGTATATTCTCATCCCTTTTTGAGGGCTAATAATTGAAAAATGTCACTTATACGTACATAGTTTCATGGAAACTTAGTGGAGTCCGCTATTATCTCTTTTACTTCTTAATGAATGGACCCACTTAATTATTTATTGACCTTCATAACTATATATGTAAATTTTTTTGTGTACATGTATCATATTTCGACTAATAAATGTCTTGATTAAAAATAATACATAAAAAAAGAATTTGATTTAAGCCAATAAAAAATCATCATGTCATTCGATTTGTAAGATTCTTAAAAATTTTGAATTAAGATTAATTTTGGTGACATCATAATTTTTCACTGACTAACATTGCAGAAATTAGAAGAGAAAGTATACATTAACAATTTAGTAATATCTTATATAATGTACATCTTTTCACGGAGGATTAAGTAATCACTCCCTAGTGTAAAAATGGTTAAAGGAAATAAATGTGAGGAATCATTTTTCCATTAAAGAAGCCTACTTCAGAGTCTTTGGATTTCCAAACACTCAAAATCTATTTTAGCTAGCTGCTAATGATACCTACGGCTACATATATACTAAAAGGAATGGTTGTGGTTTTTCATTTGGTCAACAAGGAAAGGTTATGATTAAGGACATCAAAATCAAAAGTGACATGCAAAACTGCAGGCATGTAATGATGAAGGCACCATCTCATAGAATGATAGACAACCATGTTGATTCTCAAGAAATTTATTTTTATGTGACCACAATTCTAATCCTTTAAATTTAGCCACACTCACATAAAAGGTGAGTTGTGTCAGCTTTATTTGATGAATCATGTTGTATGGCTCGACAAAGAGTTGCACAAATGAGTAGACAAATACAAATGTAAAGAAATAAATTTGGATCAACCCTGAGAAACTTGCGAAAATCACGGAATTATGAGTGTATCAAAATTTTGCCAATTCATTCCCACACATCTTTCTCCTGGACTGTTTCATGCTATTCTTCTTTTCCTTTGTTTAAGATACACCCGCATCTTTAGGGGTCTTTTCAAATTTTATAATTTAAAGTGTTAAAAATTGTGTTTATAATGTATGAAAAAAAATTTGTTAAAAGAAACACTGACTTTGATGATTTCCAAATCTCAAAAAAAAAGTTAGTTGCTATTAGCGATAAACTACTCCTAAAAAATTTTTTGAAAAGAAATTATCTATTAAAAAATTTCTCCTCGGTTTTCTGCCTTTAAAATGGCATGCAATGGTGCAAATAATGGTGTATGCCTTTTTCCTCTATTTTTTTTTCTTTTTGGATTCACGTGCGTGCCTGTGTTTCATTATAGGCTTATAGTTATAGCTTATTAGCCCTAAATAAAGTAGCTCAAGGACAAAAATGATTGAAATCTGAATGGATCACAACCCAACAAACACAGTGGGTCCTCAACCACACATTAGTCGTTGTCTTCTTGGTCATCTTGTTAGGCCCAATGGCAATTTAACATCTTGCCGCCTACTACTAAAGAAAACAGAAAGAAACAAAATCACTTGTTAACAAAACTTTGGGCCCAGTAATTGGGCTCCAAAAACATCCATTTCTGAGAGTCCAAATCCTTATGCACCACTATGGTCGTTCCTGGCTTTAGAATGGTAGATATACAATAATTTTTAGTTGTAGCTGATTAATTTAACTAAAAGATCAGTGGAAAGTTATTATTTTCAATTTTAAAATGAATATTAGGTAAAATAATTCAATATTTTTTTCTCATAATATTTTAGTATGATAAGTGAGATCTAACTCAAAATATTTTGTTCCTTTCTAATGTACCAAAAATTATGTATGAAAAGTAATTTACCTCATAACACTTGAATTAAACAGCTAAAAAATAAATTAAATTTATAAATAATTCAATAAATTTTGAAATAAAGTCCTTTATAATTTAATCCAAATAAACATATACTTGTTTGTGTTTTAGAACTTTCAAGGGGAAAAAAAATCTTTGTAGGAACTAGTTTTGTTTTTCTTTTCAACTTTTTTTTTTTTTTGTTATTTTGGTTATTTCTACTAAAATGTAACAAGTAAAATTACGGTATCCGGTATGCAATCATGGTACTAGGTGCACCTCTAAATATACGTTGTGGTTTTTACCTTTGTTTGTTTTGCTTTCATACTAAGAAATAGAGGAAACTTCTTGATAATTGAAAAGTTATCAAGTTCATTTGGAGGGAAGTTGCGAAGGATCTGAGTGATTATAAAAATTATAAATAAATAACAACTCGTGTAAAGCAGAGTTAGTTGTATAAATAGTTAAATACCAATCATAATTAAACTTTGACTGTGTTAGTGTGAAATGACTTCATTTCATAATTGTCTTCATCAATGAAGTTGATCCCCCCGGGGCCCCCAAACCCACTAAACAGAACAAAAACCAAATATATAAGATGTTAAGAATCCCCCCAACAAAACAAAAAGAAGATGTTAAGAGATGATAAACAAGAATTTCCTCCTCAAACAAGTCACCAATACAATATTTACCATCACCTGCTTGCTTTACTAAATAAGGTGTTGGTCCGAGTAAAAGTAATTTTTGTCTTTTTAAGTATGTGGTTCTGATTTTAATTTTAAGAATCAAAGTTAATGTATATGAAGGAAAAAAAAACATTAAGAAGAAAGATTCTTACTTAAAAACTTGACCGTATTTTAAGTTGTCGAGTACTCAAGATACTCCAAAAAAAAAAGGAAAAAATACTTGTTTTTCATATGTGCAAAAGTCTGAGTTTATCAATCTCAAGAATCAAGGTTTATGTATATGAAAAGAAAAACACCAAGAAATTAGGCGTTTGACCATATTTTGAGTTGTCGAGTGCTCAAATACTCCATAGAAAAAAAAATTATTTGCTTTTTATGTATGCAACACTTGGTCCTGAGTTCAGTCTCAAGAATCAAGGTTCATGTAAATGAAAAGAAAAACACCAACCCTTTGCTTGGTTTGATATAAAAATGGGTGGAAAGAAAATGGGTGGAGAGAAGATGAGTAGAAATTAATATTTTCTTTTGCTTGGTTTAGGATAGAAAATAGAGAAGAAAGAAAAGTTTGGGCATGGTCCCACCAGACACTTTTCTTTTCAACCTTGAGAAGAAAACTAGTAGGATGAGGGATCAATTTGTATTTCCATACACTAACCGTAGAAACATCTTTCTTTAATAATATAAAATAAGGGTATAAGTGTCTTTTAATCATAAATTAATACATTTTCTTTCTTCTCATTTTTCTATCTAACCAAGAGATAAAAGAGAAAACACATTTTTCTCTTCATTTTCTCTTCTTTCCATTTGTTTTCCTCTTATTTTCTTTCATCATCCCAGCAAAGGCAAGAGTAAGAAATTTTGCTTAGGCGTCTGACCATATTTAAAGTTGTCAAGTGCTCACATATTCCAAAGAAATCAAAAAGGATTTTCTTTGTATTTTACGCAACACGTGGTCTTGAGTTCAATCTCAAGAATCAAGATTCATGTATACGAGAAAAAAAAACATCAAGAGTAAGGATTTTTGCTTAGGCGGCGAGTGGTTGATGGCTCAGAGAAACTACTTACTTTCCACATACATATGCAAGTTACTAGCTGTAGACAGAAAGGAAATTTCTGGGGTGCTTCTAATCACAACTAAACAAGCAAGCAATGAAATAATACAAATATACTTACCAGCTAGCTAGGTGCTAGGCTGCTAGCTGAATTATAACACCATCAGTTGTAACACATGATATTTTGTAAGCTATTGCGGAGGAGTAACCAACGTTATCAATCTCTTTCACTGCCCATAATTTAGTTGCACAAATAATATGATTGATCTATCTAACACGCTACAAGATTATTTTTTTTTCTTTTAAGAAATGCAACTTTATTACGGATGTGATCTCAGCATATTCAGTCATAATAGTGCTAAGATAATGAAATTTAGCTACGCTCTAAGAAAAATAATACTTCAAAATATATATGTGTGTGCGGGCACATGAGATGAGGCCTTCCTACCGGAAATTTATTCTTCTTTAATGTAGGTTATTATTATCTAGTAGAAGCATTCAAAGGGTGGGGAACCCAGTTTTCTTTGTCCATTATTATACATTGTTAGGAGCTTTGAATATATCAATCTAGAAGGATTGAAAAATGGGATGGAGATAGGACAAGTGGTATTTTGAATTTTCAAAGCAGAAGAAAATGGAAACATCACCTGCTAATAAAAACAATTTTGTCAAAATCTATCCACAAATGAAGAATTTACGTGCCATTGTTGAAAGAAACCCATCGACACATGAGAAAACTGAAGTTTAACCAGAAATTCCTACAGCAGAATGAGTTAATTGACTTAAAATTGAAGATTTACCAAACAGATCAAAGGGATAAATGATCAATCAATTAAGAAACCTTGCAAAATCGACACTTATTGATTATGACACAAATTCAACATTATCTTTGGATTTGACCAAAAACTATGAATAAGCTACTCGGTGGCTTAGACCAACAAACAAATGTAGGCCCAAAGGACAAGGTAATGGGAACAGGAGAACAGGTCAGAACGTGTGGCATTGCGTAAAAGCAACCCAAAAAAAAAACCACTAAACAAAGATTTTTCCTTTAAAAAAAGGGTCTGGCTTGCAAAGGCTGGCCATGTGCTTTTCCATACACAGTATCTAGACTGCAGCATCTGGGGAAAATTTTGTTAGCATCGAATATGTTTGGGAATAAGAGACCTTTTTTTCTTCACCACTTCTCTCTACTCTACCACCTCCTTGCTTAATTGGAAGAAAGTGGGAATAAAAATATTGATGCTTCGATGAATTGTCAAGTACTGTTCACATACACATTTTCCAGTCTGCAAATTGTGCAGCTTTATGCACCAAAGTAGTGGTTTTAGCAAACAAGTTCCAACGGCGCAGAGGCAACCAAATAAATTACATGTGCTATTTCTACGAGCAAATTTGCTCTGTTGAGACTCGTTATGTGAAATATGGTAGAAACCACACAAGACACAGTTTGGTCTCGGTCTAAAAAGAGAATTTATTACTAGTGACACTCCAACGCTAAGTGGAATATGTCTTGAGAGAATTGGCATAAAAATGAAGCAAGGAGGTAATGGCGCTACAATAAAATTAATACGATTAAATTAAAAAAGGGTGGCACTTTCTAAACACTAGCAAAACAGCGGGCTTGAACTATGAAACAATCTCAACAGGGTACCTATGAATGCAATCCTCCCACGGACTCATCGGAGAAGGCTTGACGTGCCTGAGCGCCTGCCACACGGCGCTGTTGCACTTGAAGCCGCTCCCGAACGCGATCTGCCACACCCTGTTCCCCTTCCTCATCCTCCCCTTGGCCTCCGTATAAGCCAGCTCGTACCAGATGGAGCTGGAAGAAGTGTTCCCGAAGCGGTGCAGGGTCATCCTGGACGCCTCGACGTGGGCGGGAAGGAGCTGCAGATTCTTCTCGAGCTCGTCAATGACGGCCCTGCCGCCGGCGTGGATGCAGAAATGGTCGAAGGCCAGCTTGAAATCGGGTATGTAAGGCTTCACCTTGGAATTGAAGAGCTTGTTGAGGACGAGAGTGGCGAAGAACAAGAGCTGTTCGCTGATCGGTAGCACGAGGGGGCCAAGGGTGGTGATGTTGGTCTTGAGAGCGCCGCCGGCGATGGCCATGAGATCCTTGGAGAGGGAGACGCCGGTGTTGCCGGAGTCGTCCTGTTCCTGGTAGACGCAGCGGAAGGCCTTGTCGTCGGATCCCCTGTGGGTCCTGACAACATGAACGAGCTTGTACTTGGCCCTGCGCTTGTCGGAGGACTTGTTGGAGAGCAAGAGGGCGGAGCAGCCGACGCGGAAGAGGCAATTGGGTATCAGCATGGACTTCCTGTTGCCGAAGTACCAATTCTGGGTGATGTTCTCCGTGCTCACCACCACCGCGTACGTGTTGCGGTGGACCTGGAGCATGTCCTTGGCGAGATCCACGGCGATTACGCCCGCGCTGCATCCCATTCCGCCCAGATTGAAGCTCCGGATGTTCCCCCTCAGCTTGTACCTGTTCACGATCATGGCGGAGAGCGAGGGCGTCGGGTTGAAGAGGCTGCAATTGACGACGAGGACGCCGATGTCCTTGGGCTTGATCCTGGTGGCGGCGAAGAGATTGTCGATGGCGCCGAACATGACCTGCTCTGCTTCGTCCCTGGCGGCGGCCATGGAGGGAGTGGGAGGGATGTTGTGCATGGCCTGGGGGAGGTAGGTCTCCTCGCCGAGGCCGGAGCGCTCGAGAATCTTGCGCTGGAATTCGAGGGAGGAGTCGGAGAAGTCGCCGGTGAGCCTGGAGTGCTGCATGAACTGGGTGAATTTGACGGAGAGGTGGGAGGGGGGTTTGTAGAGGGAGAAGTCGAGGAGGTAGATGGATCTGGGGCGGGTCATGATGTAGACGGTGGATCCGAAGACGAGGACGGCGGAGAAGGCGATGACGGAGACGAGGTTGTACTGGAGGTGGAGCCAGAGGTGGTGGAGGTCGTTAGGGTTCATCTGGGAGGCTTGTATGACGATGACGGACATGAGGGGGATGAGGCACAGGGTGATCAGGTGGGTGATCAGGTAGTGGTACCCCAGCTTCACGTACTTCAGGTTCACGCTCTGCAGGAAATCCGGTAGCCCCCTGCTTTGCTGGATCTCCACCCCTCCTCCGCCCGAACTCATCCTTTTGATTGATTGCTCCCTTTTTTTCTTCTCTTTCGGGATTTGCGTCTGACTCTCTAGGTTAGTGGAATTGGTTATGTATTTGTGTGTGTGTGTATATATACATATATATATAAGGTGGATCTGGTGGAGTGAAATATGGAACGAAACTTGTTTTTATCTTTTATTTCATTTATTTATTTATTTATTTTTACTCGCCGTTGGACGGAACTAGAAGGAGGAGGAGGAGAAGACTTGACAAGGTAACAGCGACAGTACAATGAATGCTTGCGTATTTCTTGTTCTTCCAACCTCTTCCCCTTTAGTGAGTGTGAGCGAGTGAGTGAGTGAGTGAGTGAGGGAAGAAGTGGTTGCAAATGGGCGGGTTGTTGTGAGAGGGGGAGGGTTAATGAGATGGCGATATGAGTTGGATGATGCTTTGTGTGTTTTTGAGGGGCTTCCCTTTAGACCTGACACCACATAGCTGAGCTGGTGTGTGCGCTTCCTTGTTTTTGTGTTTGCCTTTCGGCGTTGGGTTTGGGAAGGACTATTCATTATGTTTTGTGCAGGCCTGTCCCCAGGTTATTTAATTTAATTTGGTGCTTTTTTTTTTCTCTTTTTTTTGAGTGAGGTGTTATTTTAATATCAAATTTACTATCTGTGATGCTACATGTACACCCCAAAACGATACACCATACATACACTCGTATTATAATATGGTGGGCTCCTCAAATAACTGCCTCGTTCACTTTCTCTCCCACTCTCAGCCACACGCGTGTGAACTCACGCACATCAGAAAACCTTCCCGTTTCCACTTCCTTCTGTTTTCTCTCTTCTCTCTCGTCACTCTCATCTCCCATCACTGTCATCCTTCGTTCTTTCTTCACTCTCCCCATTGCCATCTCTCATCCCCCTCTTCATTCCCGTACTCATATAAAAGATTGTGCATTCAAATCACATATATCAGATTCTGCACTAAAATCTGATATGTTTGAATAAAATCACAGTGCTGTGAACAAGTGTTTTATGTTTGTGCACAAGGTCATATAATGTTTGTGCACATATTCATATAATGTTTGTGCACTAAAAATCTGATATCATAATCTACAAAAATACTTAACTATACATTAAGTAATATGCATAGATGTAAAATTTATGCATTAGAATGTATAAAAGTGTGTGTACACATGTATGTGAACTAATTTTTATAAACTTTGTCCACTAAAAATGTATAAAGATTGTGAACTTATTTATGTTTGAATAAAATCACAGTGTTGTGAACAAGTGCTTAATGTTTGTGCACAAGGTCATATAATGTTTGTGCACATATTCATATAATGTTTGTGCACTAAAAATCTGATATCATAATCTACAAAAATACTTAACTATACATTAAGTAATATGCATAGATGTAAAATTTATGCATTAGAATATATAAAAGTGTGTGTACACATGTATGTGAACTAATTTTTATAAACTTTGTCCACTAAAAATGTATAAAGACTGTGAACTTATTTATGTTTGAATAAAATCACAGTGTTGTAAACAAGTGCTTAATGTTTGTGCACAAGGTCATATAATGTTTGTGCACATCTTCATATAATGTTTATGCACTAAAAATCTGATATCATAATCTACAAAAATACTTAATGCATAAGGCCATATAATGTTTGTGCACATCGTCATATAATGTTTGTGCACTAAAAATCTGATATCATAATCTGCAATATTACGTTGTGTACTCTATTCAGATTTCATATTCTGCAACATAGAGCCTTACCACCATTGTTAAAGATAGATTTCATCTATTTTAAAAAGAAAATCAACATTTTATCATCTTAATTCTATTTTAATCAAATTTGACATGATAAGAAGATGAAGATGAGGAGGATGAGAAGGATGATGATGATGAGAGGATGAGATGATGAAAGAATGGCGAGGATGACGATGATGAACATAACAGAACAAGGGTTGAAAATGAGAGGATGAGAGGTTGCAGATGATAAGTGAAAACGATGACGAGAACGGGGTTCGGGGTTCGGGGTTGGGCGTGCGTTGTGTATAATTATACGTTTTACGTATAATCATCATTAATTACGTATAAAACCGTATAAAAGAGGGGTGTATGTACAGGTGTATCATTTTGGGGTATACATGGAGCATTTCTGATTTACTATTTATAGTTTATATTATGCTTTTTTCTCACGGTATATTATAAGGTCTGCATTTACCCATGTGATACGAGTATAAATCGTATAATATATAAGAAAGAATATACTCAATACAAACACCAAATTTAAGGTTCGTTACTTGGTATTCAAATTTTTATAAAGATATTGATGCTTTTTAAATTGATTGTGTCTTAAATAATAATAATATTAGGTCTTTTACATTGGTAAAGTTGTGTCTGTTTTTGCTAAATGATTGTTTATGTTTTACTTTTTTTCTATCTTTGCTTTGATCATGTTTTTAAGATGCATGTAATGGTTGTGCATGTGTAACATAAAATATAGGTCTGTGTATATAATGTAATGGTCGTGCATGTGTAACATAAAAGATAGGTCAGGTATATAATGTGGTATGTGGTTGTGTCCATCTTTGTAAGATGATCAGGTCATGTTATGTAATAAGGTTAGGTCTGAGTTCACGAAATGGTTGAGTCTAAATAATAAAAGGTTGTGTCACTAAATTGTATCTGAAATATGCACATCAATTATAGAAACGATTACAGAATGAGAAAGTTATGAACATATCAAAAACGAACTACGGAGAATGGTCAAGCATAAACCAAAACGAATCGATACACTGAGAGAGAATGAATAACAACGAAACAAGAAAAAATGAGGCATGAAATTAAAAGAGAATGAATAAAAACGAATAAACAAAAGGAATAGACATAGCAGCTGAGTCAACAGAAAAATTTAGTAAAATAACATAGGTGTGCAATAGATATGAAAAGAGGAGGTGTGCAAGAATAATTATCCTAATATTTTAAGGGAAAAAAAAGAATTACGCTATAAAAACTTAACAATTAATTTTTCAAAATAGGAAGTGATAATATTTAATTATCTACATCCCTTAAAGTAAATATTGTATTTACATGAGTGCAAAAGAATTTACATTGTTAGGTGAAACAAGTAAAATGAAATCCATTTTTCAAGAGATCCTTATCCAATATTTTAAATTGGCTAAATTGACCAAATTGGAGTCTACAAAACGACGGTTAGGTTAGGGGGCTGCTTTCTTAATTTTCAAACAGGGCATTATCAAACGTCAGAGGCAGAGATCATGAATTCATGATGTTCACCCTTTTTATTTGACACTTTTGACCACAAAAAAAAAAAAAGTGTGATCATTAAACACGATTTAAATTAAATGGTGAAAACAAAATGATTAGACTGGCAGCTGGCCCCATACCACATTCTCACACCCTCCTTTCCATTCATTTCCTTCACACCGCAGACATGACATTAGATGCCTCATGTACTGTGTGTTTGGTTTCCTCTTTTTGAAGGATTGAGCACTCAGTTAATTTTGGTTTACATTACTCCCTACGTCTACGAATAAAAAATATTGTTAGCAAAAAATAAATCTGCCTACAAATAATTATCATTTGAAGATTTTAATGTAATATTAATTAATTTTTTTAAATTTATCTTTACATTTTTTTTTCACATGCTCATTTAATAATCAAATATTCAATTCAATTCTTTTCGATAAAATACTCTCTAAGGTAATTATGCACAATATTCATAAGGATATTTTTGTTAAAACTAAACAATTTTAGTGTGTTTTTCTAATTTGTGTATAAAAATCCTTAAACAGCTATTATTTGTGGACAGAGGAAGTATATTTCTTTGGTTTCAAAGCAAGTGATTAACAATGAAATTAGTGCTAGCACATAAATAAATTAAGAAAAATAAGGAACAATGATATTAAAATGTATTAAGTAACATTATTAAAATATATTAAGTAACGTAATTAACATTTTATTTACTTTATTTATGTGATAACTAATAAACACATCATTCATCAAGTTTGACATTTTCATCACTTTCTCTTATCTCATATCCCAATTCCTTTGGTGACGGTGACTTAAGCAACAATTGGTTAGAATTGCTTCATCACCTTCTGCTTTCGTTGCCACTAGAGGTTATGCACCATCATAGTTGTTCCGTTTCGGCGTCCCACGACCAATGACACCGCTTTCACAACACCATCAGCCATCAAGTCACTAGTCTACATGCACTTGTTGTCGGCGTTGCATCCTCAACCACACAGGAATGAGATGAGTTAGGGGAAAGAGAAACAAAGAGGAAATGAGGGGAACCGATAACCCGGGAGATTAACATCGATGAGCTAAGTGAGAAAACACACAAGTAGGTCGGACGCCACATCTTAACCCAAAATTTTAAGACAATGGGTTTATGCATGGGTCCTCCTACTTATATATCATTCACTTAGTCCATCGTCAACCAATGTGAAACTTTTTAAACACCCATACTTAAATCCCAACAATCTCTTCCTCAAGTATGAGACCCAATATCGATATTCAGCTCCCCCAGTGGAAGTCCAAGCTCATATAAGTATTCAATAACATTAACAAGTGTCACACCTGCTCTTTACTTTGGAGCACATCGCTCGACCTTCACATTGCTGATAAGACTTTTAATACAAGGAATTTCACAATTGGATCCAACAACCACCATTCTCCAATAATTCACTAGGCCGATTCGAACCATCGGCTCTGCTACCACTTGATGGAAGGGGGAGTCCATAACCTAAGAGATTAATATCGATGAACTAAGCAGAAAATCACACAAGCTAGTCGAACGTCACATCTTAACCAATAATGTTAAGGTAATAGATTTTTTTGTCTCTCATTTATATATCATTCACTTACTTCATCATTAACTAATGTAGGATTTTTTGAACATTCACACTTAAATTTCAATAGAAATTACCTTTTTTTTTTGTTAGAGACTAAATTGATTTATCAATCTTAAACAAACTGAACCTTTACTATAAAAAAAAGGAGGAAAAATGTTTAGTTACATATAGTAATTAATAAAGTATAGTTCACTCAATTAAATTGAATTAATGTGCCCAAAGAAAAGTATACTTCAGTCATGATATATCTACGGTCTTTTTAACCCTAACTGAGACTGGAATTGCAGTACAATAGCCACCATTCCTCGGAGAAAGTAGTAATAATTTCAGCAAAAGAATAGTAAGTACGCACCAACTAGGGAATAAACAAGTTATCCTAACCATGAAACAAGGAATATCACATATCACAGTACTAAACCCCACATAGATTAACAGAGGGGTAATGACATGGTTGTGATTTTCATGATTGTAAATTTCTAATATATGGTTAGTACAAAAAAATTATCATTGTAGGATTGTGGCAGATTTTTTAAAAAACATTTAGGGCTGAAACTACCACCCTTATAACGATTTCAGTCCATTTAAAAAAAAAAAAAACCGAGAGATGAAATCAGCCCAGGGAACCATTAATAGATGGTGCACATGCATGACCATGACATTGACATAGATTGGTGGCACACTTTTATTTTATGAATCCACAAAATTTCAATACACGGTCTAGTGATGATCACCTTTTCATCTTCTAAATTAGAAAATCATTTAAGTATAGATTATTTAATTTAATAATTTTGATTGGACCTTTATAAACAAACCGATGTTGGCCCTTAAGTTCCACCGAGCTCTACAATGTAGAGAATCGAATATTAAATTCAAACGGCATTTCCACGCGCAAAACGTGACCCCTTTCTAGTTTATTATAGGAAATATATGAAGTTAATGAAAGTTAGCATTAATAGACCATACACACGTGTCAATATGTACCAGGCCCTTTTAATGACGTTGTCCTTGCCTACAATAAAGCTTTTATATATACATACATACACACACACAAACCTAAAGTAGAGCTAATCTTCCCTTTCTTCGAATTTTTCGTAAAGAAAAAAAAAATTAGTACTCCAATTCATAGTAATGTGAATGAGCTATATATGATGCGATTGGTCATTGAGAAGCACGCATGCCAAATGCCTCAAAAGGTTAACGAGAGTTTTTCTACTTGAATTTTATTGGCCACCGAAAAAAAAGAAAGAAATGGTGGGGACAAAAAGAAGAAGAAAAAAAATTAAAGGAATCAAAACGTTGGAAATTTATGAATTTTACGAGCAAACAGTTTTATATTATAATTTAATCTTACGTTTGGTTATATCAACGAAAGTTATTATATTTTATCCATCAATCGCAGTGGCTTTGGAGGGGTTTTATGTGGGTTTCTTTATATTTTCAACCCATTTAGTATAACTTGTATATTAAAATATGGGTTGAAAGAAAATTTTACAAATGTATGGTTTTAGATATGAAATTGTCATAGGGTGTGGCGATTTTAGACATTTTAAAAAAAATTAAAAAAGTCATCGACACAAGGTGTAGCGATTTCAGACTTTTTAAAAAAAATATAATTCGTAAATATTTTTGTTAGACCACAATACGAGATTAAAAAAAAAAATTGGCCATTTAAATGTAAATTTCCCTCCCCTGCGACTATAATGCTTACTGGATTTCTTTTTTATTTTGTATGTTTTTCCACTTTGACGTTCTTGTTGCAAAGCTTTCGGTAACGTGGGATGTTGGTTTCATAGTGTGCTTTTGTTTTCTTCCAAGGTCCCTACTCCCCCATAACTGCCGTGATATCCTGTCGAGTGTTGCTTCGCTTCTCCATAGGACTTGGGTGGTGTGGTTTTCTCATTACTTGTTTTGTTTTTCCGTCCATTTATACAATAAATATATATTGTATTGAATGTGTATAAAAATCAGTGTTATTAATTTTTGTCCTGCTAAGTCAACTTGAAACTTGGTGACCGGACCATAAGATTAGACTGGTTCTTCAATTTGATTGAACCTGCAATTGACCCGGACAAACTGGTTAAACCCCCCATAAACTGGCTTGAACTAACTGGGTGCACGCACATTACCACCATACCACATGTTGTGTTGTGTTATACAAGTCAATTAATAATATATATTTTATATGTAAAATATCTACACGTATTATTATGTTATGCTATTGCAGTGATAATATATATTTTATATCAAAAATATGTTTAATTGTTATTTTTTTTCATTGTATTTATTTTTATTTTAATATAATTTAATATTTAGTAATTGATCCGAATTTATTAATTCAATTTAATCAGAAACTCAATAGAGCGACCAAGTCAATTACCGAATTGAGTTTAATAGCTACGATAAAAATTAAGCTGATAAATGCAAGCAAAAGTGGGGGGGGGGAGGGGGAGGGAGGGAAAGCATTGATATACATAAAATCAGAAAGATAATTATGGATTTGCCCACTTAAAATTTTGTGTTTTGAGCAGGGGTACAAAGCTTTTTAGGCACGTCCAAAATATGAAATGAGGTTACATCTGTCTTTTCTCGAAAAAGAAAAGGCAAAAAAGATAGAGAACGTGATTTTATATGGGTGGTGGTGGTGGTGGTAATTTGATTTGATGCGTTACGTTATTATATTTTCCAATGCATACTCCTTTTAAATCTAATAGGACATTCTTGGAGGAAAACAAATAAAAGGAACAAGGAACAAGGAAATAAAGAATAAAACTGGCTCAATTTGCATAAAGATCTGGTCTGTGTTGGTGTATGGACTACGGGTTTACAGGCCTAGTTTGCTCATTTATAAGAATGATGACTACAAAAGCTTGCTTAGAGCAACAATTCATGGTATTGGCCGAATAAAAAGAATAATATATTTTTGGTAATATATTCTTGGATAATTTCACTACAAACACCCAATGAATCAAATGGGCAGGTTTAAATGGCCCAAAAGCAGTGGGCCAATGCATGCACAATCTTAAACGCTACTAGGAGGCTTTGACTTATTTGAGTGTTGAAGCAAGCAACATTGAATGACCCTAAACTAACTTGCCAAAATGGCTATTTGTGTTAGGTGATAGACCTCTGCTACTAGATGTTTGTTGGGCATTTTTTTAACATAAGGTAGTAGGCCTCTTTCTACAATATTCGATTGTTTTCAAAGATTTTTGTGATATGATATGTACTGCGGCGTTTGTTACGGGTATACAAGCTTAATTACCATCGTGTTTAGAAATCTAAGTGTTATCGTATTCTACACTTTAGTTCTTAGAAGATATAATTTGTGATATGATATGTACTACACCATTGGTACAAGTGTAAAAGCTTGGTTACTAGCGTGTTTGGAAAACTATGTATCATTGTGTTTTGCACTTTAGTTCTTGGAAGATATAATGTTTGTTGTTAAGTAGAGAAAATTGGTTATAGATTGTTTCAGATTAGGTATAAGATTTTAAGTGCTCACTTTTGTATGCAATATTTGTAAAATGTGGCTTTGTATCAAAGAAATTAATTTGACCAGCCTTTAAAAAATGACTATGAATGCCTTTATTGATAAAGATTCAATGGTTTGAACGATTAGCCGATAATATGGGCTTCATAAAGAAAATGAAAGTAAACCCGAGATGATCCATTACCAAGATATTGGCTCTTCAAATGAATTGGGCCTTTCTGTGGATCATGAAATCATGTCTCTGTCCAGCTGCATCGAGCATTACGTTTGACGTGATCCAAAATCGGAAGAATAAAAAATGAAGCCCAACGAAAGAACAATTTCATTTTGATTTCATACATTGCAAGTCCAACTATATGCTGATTTCATACACCTATGGCATAAGAGTAGATGGGGTTTTCCCGCGACCCCAAAGAGAGTATAAAGCACTGCGACAAGTCAAGTTTTTCCATAACCAAATACTCTAACTGAGGGCAATTGAAAATTGCTCGTTTTTTGCTAACAAACTAGTAATAACAGCGACATTATAAAAAAGCACAAATGAAACGTAGTCATAGCATATTCTCACGCTATTAAACCTCAATATTTTCTCGCATTTTCTTTTCGTTTTTAATTAGACAATTTATTCAAATCTTACAAAGTTAGTGTTCGCGAGATATTCCTACCCGTACAAATACAAGTTGAATAACGATTTCCAAAAAGCCAAAAGCGAGATACCTTACAGAGTTTTTAATACTAAAAGATTAGATGAACGTCAACTGCAAATTGTCATGATACAGCCTACATCAAATTTTAATCCTTTCAAATTATTCAAAACTGTTAATTAACCTTAACAAATATAAGGCATAACAAAAAAAATGATTAAGAAGCATAACCAATATGTAGAAGAAACCATTTGCTCTTAGATTAATGACTTTACAATCGATCGCTTATACACAACCAGATTCAGAGGTCAAATAGAGAGCCACACGAACATTAAAGAACCCATAATCAAAACTCAAACTAAAAAGCCACTACATCACCCCTAAAATTAACTACTCAAAAACATAATCATAAACCCTAACACATCCGGATTTTTCATCCATTCGCAAACGCAACAAACCAACTCAGCCTGCAAGGGAACCACTCAGTTCCTCCAGCTTCCACCCTCGGAATCACCGCCACGGCTGGAGTAGCGGGAACCACCGTCACCATATCCACGGTCCCTACCACCGCCATAGCCGCCCCCTCCTCCATAGCCACCGCTACCACCGTCTCTGCTTCCATAACCGCCTTCACGACGGCCACCTCCACCATATCCACCGCCACCACGGCTGTATCCGCCTCCGCCTCCATAACCGCCACCGCCTCCGCTTCTTCCGCCGCCACCACCTGCTCCACGTGACTGAGCCTCGTTCACGGTGATGTTACGGCCGTCAAGGTCCTGGCCGTTCATTCCTTCGATCGCGTCCTTCATCGACTGCTCCGAGGAGAAAGTCACGAATCCAAAACCCCTGGACCTTCCGGTTTCCCGATCATTGATGACCTGCACACATTAAACACGAATTCGCGTTAGATCTGAACGAAAACTGAACCAAAAAAAAGTGAGAACCGAATAGAAACCGATCGATCTTCACCTTTGAAATCAAAGATGAAGATGAACGTACCTATTGGCAGTGAGATTCAGTAAAGAACAGTATAGTAACACAAGTAACAGAGAGATCAAGTAACGCAAAAACAGATCAGAGATAACAGATCACAGATCAGACGGATCGGGATGAGAATCCAGATCCGAACCGGTGTCAGATCCGATCGATGCCTGCAGTAAACGGACCTTCGAATCAAGGATCTCGCCGTAAGAAGAGAACGCTTTCTCTAGAGCTTGGCTGTCGGTGGCCCAGGCGAGCCCGCCGACGAAGCATCTGTACTCAACATCGGCCATAGCTACAAAAAAAAAATCTCAAATGAAACGAAGAACCCTAGAAATTAGGGATAGACAGGGAATAAAGAGAAAAGAGAGAGGCACGAGTAAGAGTGTAGCACCCAAGGGGTTGTTATATAGCTGCGGAGGTTAACTAGGGTTAGAGGCTGTGGTTGAATTTAGGTTAAACCCTGGTAGTGTTTTTCTTTTCAATAACCCGAGCAGGCTTGGGATATTTACTAGAGGGCGTTGGGATATTTATGAGGACGGGGTTTGTTTTAGATTATTTGATAAAATAGTCATTTTCAAAAAAATATAATCACTTTGGTTTTTCCTTCCGTTTTCATCCAATGCATTGATATTTATTCAGGTATTATCATATTGTTGGCTATTAAATTTAATTTTTTTAATTTTTTTAAAAATTAAAATAAGAATAACCTCTAATGTACTTAATAGGTAATAATTGAAGTTAGTGTATCAATATCCCATATTATAACTAAGGTACGGGAACAATCCCCATTAATTTCTCATTTTTTTAGATAGCTTATAAAAAGTAATTTGAATTTTTAAAAAAAAATAAATCTTTTGTTCATTGGACACTAATTTTACAGAGTTTGAAATGAAATCCACACATTTGCAAATATCCCTAAATCAACCCATCGACGCCTAATATTAGAGTCTAAACGAGTGTTTAAGAATATGAAAAATTAAATTATTATGGTATAAAATAAAATTATTTATATTAAACGGTAAAAAAATATTATTTTCTAACTAAATAATTTTTAATTTTAAATTAATTAAAAAGTTTAGACAACTTTTCAAATTATTGAAAAGAGATAAAACAGTTGTTAGATGAAGAACATTTAAAACTAGATAAAACAAACTCTAAATTAGTTTTTTTCAAAACTAGTTGTAGGCTGCAATAGGTTCAAATCAAAACCAAATTTTTGGTTTTCTTAGTGTTTTATGGAAGTTTTGGTTTATAATCTCTTATGAACTATTCACCACAAAAAAAATTGAAAGATAAAGGTTACAATATAATTTTTATGTAAAATGGACCCTTTGAGTGAGAATATAAGTTTGGCATAGAAAGAAATTATGAATAATGTTTTGAATTAACATAGAAATTGTGCATATATAAGAACAGATTGATGAACGACAATAATAGTGCAAGAAATGAAGAGAAAATAACTAATCCTATGTCATTTAAAAGAATAGAAAGCAAATAAATGGGAATTATTTGCTACTTCTCCTAAACTTGAGACGTTGCTGTGGATTAGTGAATATTTGAGAATTTGCAAGTTTATTTCTTTCAATTTGATTAATCTCATAACATCTTATTTATATGCTTTAAGATTTTTTTGCGCATATTCGCGACGTGTTTACCGAACAGTTAGTACTTACTCTCATATCCCCACCTTATCCACTCAGCGAAAATCTATAACCCACTTTGATTTTGGTGGTGAGCCAAGAGATTATAGACCAAAATTTTCATATAATAGTTGGCTTAACAAGTAATAATTATTTAAAATCAAGGGTTAATTATGTTTTTGGTCCCTCTAAAATTTGAAAGTTTGGTTTTAGTCCCTGCATAAAAGTTTTAGTCTCTGCAAAATTGTAAAATTAGGTTTTAGTCCTTGGGGTGGGGTGAGGGCTGACGTGGTGCTGATGCGGCGCGCCACGTGGCATAACACAAAACCCAACCCAGACCCATGACCCAAACCCAATTCTGACCCGACCCGTTTTTATTTAAAAAAAAAGGAGAGAGAGAAACCCGTCAGCCCCCCATGTGTCTCCTAACCCCC